>OY754967.1:27758594-28358594 GCA_963576475.1 Molanna angustata | reverse complement strand
GGCTCTATATTGGGACCGTTACTATTTAATGCTTACATTTATGATATTTACAAATGTTTCAAACATTCCCAATTTATAGCCTACGCGGATGACATGAAAATTTATAAATCCATACGTTCACTTACCGAATGTCACGAACTTCAAGACGACCTAAATAGACTCCTTGCATATTGTCTTGTAAATAGATTGCAATTGAACACCTCAAAATGTTTTAAAATTACATTTACACGAAATAGACAGAAAATCTACTATAACTACACAATCGATGATAACATACTTACAACTGTTGACAAAATTAAAGATTTAGGAGTTATCTTCGATTCGAAGCTCACATTTAACGCACATATAGACGCAATAATTGACAAAGCTTTTAAAATGCTCGGATTCATAGCACGCTTATCGAAACCTTTTTACAATACTCAAACTCTTCTTGTTTTGTATACAACCTACATAAGACCGATTCTGGAACATTGCACCCCGATCTGGTCTCCTTTTTATAACATACATATAAATAGAATAGAAAGAGTACAAAAAAAGTACCTTAAAACCGTCAACTACAAATCACACCTTCATTTTCCTAACTACACAGAATCCAGGAAATTTCACGGCCTTGAATCACTCGAGAACCGAAGAACTCATAACGACCTATCACTTCTTCACAAAATAGTTAATAATTTTTTTGATGCTCCCCAAATAATAAGTAATATACTGTTTCATGTGCCAGGTAGAACAAGCAGACACTCAAATCTATTTCATATTCCACACTGTAGCACTAATCACAGAATGAATTCATGCTTTCCACGCATTTGTAAGCAGTATAACACAAGTTTTTACGACATTGATGTACTCAACAGCACATATCCGCAATATCGCAGGAGTATATCCGCAAAAACGCAGTGATACGAGACATGGAATACCAATCCTCTTTATTCCTTCCCCACTCCCCGCAATTCCTAAATATCCCCATTATCTATATCCCTAATTTTGAATTACTTATCTTGTTTATATTCTTTGTTATTATTATTTATTTTTTTTGTTTTAAGCTGTATACTTTAATTTTAATTAAGTTTTTAACTCACTCCACTGTATATGTTTTTTAAGCTAACTTGTCCTTTTTTTATATTACGCATGTTGTTTAATTAAGTTTTTAACTCACTCCACTGTATATGTTTTTTTAAACTAACTTGTCCTTTTTTTATATTACGCATGTTGTGGGAACTATTTTGGCAAATTACTGATATTTGTTATTGTTTTTGTTTATGGATTATAAATTGCTGTATGTTTCCCCTTAAATTAAATAAATTAAATAAATTAAATAAATTAAATTAAATTAAATTAATAGTGGTTGACATTTTAAGAAATACTTATTTAAAATATTATATTTTGTATATTGGCGATACTATGAAGTCATGACCATACTCTTGTATTCTTGCATATGTGTTTCTTTAGTGTGTGATTCTACACATTTATTCAGCGTCAATTCTTTCATCCTTTGAGGCCATTATCAAGACTAGACGAAAACAAGACTTTTATTACAAACTGTTTATTACAAACCAGCCATTACCATAAATCAATTCATTATATTCAATTTCACTAATTATCTAAATATCCTCACTCATTTCAGTTTTGTCAATGTCCGGACCAAACTTCGGATCACATCCTTTGGGAGTGTTCCCACCCAATTGTGTCCTCTTACAGATCGGAGCTCCTCGTTGCTGTCCGTGGGCCTCTTCAAGGTCCCATTGGACATGCGGACTTAGTGATCTCGAAGAACAATTATAAAGCCTTCAAACGATTTTGCCATAGATACGGTGCCTTATTATCCGAAGATTCTCACTGACTTTTCTGTTTCCAGAGATCTTGGTCACTTCTCTGATGCCCTATATATATATGGATCTGAAGTCGCCGACAGTCCGCAAGTGTGAATCTCAATTCGCACTTGTTGATTGTTCTTTTTGCACCATGGTGCCGAGATTGCTAATCTAGAGGGCTCCATGAGCTACTCTTCGTGCCATGCATTGTTTTTTTTTGTCATTCATTCTAGCGTTCTGCGAAGGGGCCGTTGACAGTCCCCATATGCGGAGCGGGTGGTGGTGGGAGTAGCGAATTATCTAAATAGGGATTGGTCAAAAAATAAATAGTCTCAACCAACCAGAGTAAAGTAAATTTATTTCATTTTTGCATTGTATAATATCAATAGTTTTAAATGACCAATCACAAGAACCTGTAAGCTCCTCCTACATAATTAATCTATAGATATAAGTAAAATTTGTCAAAATAGTCATAAGCTAGTTAATGCCCTAACAAGACGAAATAGGCCTATCGCGCATAATAAAATTAATGTAGAATCAAAATGTCTTTACTTTTTATTATAGATATAAAACTGTTTATTGTTTAATATTGTTTCTCGGGCAACTAACAGGTACTATGTCAAATATTAATTTAACACGCACCCAATAACAAGTTGCCACATTCTGGAGACTTACGATATTAATCGTCTCACAGATCCAGACTGAAAACACAATTAAAAACTGTGTCTCCACCGGGAATCGAACCCGGGACCTTTGGCTCAGCAGTCAGATATCTAACCAACTGAGCCACGAAGGACGAAATAACAATCGACAACGTGAAATAAATATGAACAATATGAACAAATTGTATTTTTTGACATTATTTTCTGAATCGAAACTAATTTGGAATATTTAAGAATAACTAGTAAAAATCAAAGGACCTACAAGACTTGGTCAAGACTGTTTATGTCCTCGAAGGACGAAATAGCAAGACAACGTGAAATAAATATGAACAAATTATATTTTTTTAACTAATTTTTCTGAATTGAAACTAATTTGGAATATTTAAGGATTACCAGTAAAAATCAAAGCACCTACAAGACTGACGACCTGTCATCGGCTGGTTTATGTGATCACTTTATGTGCTTTCGCATCGTTCGCGACTTATGCCTTTTTTATTCAATTCCCTATCAACCCACAATTTTTGAAAGTTCTATACATATGTGTTATTTATGAAAATCGTTTCACTACAGAAAAGGCTGAAAAAACACCATCGCCATCTATGAAGTGATGAAGAAACTTTTTTCTAACGCCATCTTTTGAGAAATTAGTTTATTTTAAACAGTGAAGGCAACAGTCTTTATATATGTAAAATAATTAAAACCAATTGTTTGAATTATTTTAATTTAATTTGTAGAAACGCTCAGTATTAGAATGAAGTGAGATTAAAAAATAGATATTTGATGAATAGGTGTGTGAGGATAATAATATTAAAGATAATCTTTTTTACTATTTTTTAGAACATAGTTTAATCAGCCAAAAATGAAAATTTAAACGAGAAATAAAAGAAAGCGTTTCAGTAAATGTACACAATTCAGAAATCTAAATCACAGCTAAATCTCGAATTAAATCTACCTACTCTCTTTGTACTACAATATACCAAACATAACTCCAAAGGCATTAGTGAAAATTTCCTCCATTTGTTAGTACGAGTATAATACTCCTTGGTACTTTACATAAGATCCTACTCGTGATAATGGTTGGTGAGAAAATATTTAAAGAGCTATGAATATCTGAATGGTTGTTCAAATAATGCTGCAGGGTGCTGTGTTGACATTCAGACTTGAGATTTTTGTCAGCATTCAGATAATGAGCGTAATAAAAATAAGAAGGCAAGGAAAACGTGTGTGAATGTATCGTTGTAGTTTCCTAAAGGCAAAGGTCTATCCAATTTGTTTTAAAACTCGGCTTCACTAAACTATATGGCTTTTTTGCAGGGTTTTCATCGAATAAAATATATTACTTGGATATAAAAATACTTGCGTGAACTCTGAAGAAACATACATCAGTCAGATATTCACGGCTTAGGAAAGATAATAATGGAACGCAGCAAATTTGATCCTTGCACACATAGGTACAATTGGGTACATATTGGGTCCTATTTCGAAGAGGAATTAAAGTTTAAATGACTAATTAGTCACAATAAACAAATTGTGCTCAACAGAACTGTCACATTAAATTAACTATATTCATTTTATAATACACTTAGTGATGTTCTTTTGTCATTTTTATCTTACTTAAACAAAAGCAAAAAATACACAATATTATATATAATATAAATATAGCGACTTCCTCAGAGCCTAATACTGTGATATGTAAGGGTGAATTGTTTCCAATTCAAAGCTTAATCGGTGCGTTTGTTGCATTTTACATATTTTGATCTATTACATAATTTACAATTTACGCGTTGATCTGCTAATTATTTTGAGGAAGTGTATAATGGTAATAATAATAACTGAGTACTTATGGTTGTAGTACCTACTTAATTGTTTTTAATATCATAAATAAATCGGCCATAGTTGCAAAAAAAATGTCATTTAATATGCAAGTATATCGCATCATGAACATTCTGGAATTATCACATGCACACTCCGTTGTTTTTTTCAGATTACTTTAAATTATTTATTTCAATAAGTAGGTATGTAATTTGGATGCAGGTACGTCAGGATTACTCGGACAAGCCCTAACATATATAATTTTTTTTTGTTCATTTATATTTAAATCAATTAGCCGTCCATCTTTCATTCTATTAGCAGTTACATAATTTAAGTAGGTACATCCTTCTATTTTCAACAAAATTTAATATTCTATCATTCTTATTAGATATATTTTTTTAAGTAATTGTGTTGCGAATTTGTGTGTATAATTTTCTCATATTTAATTCAAATAGTTCTATAGAAAATATTATAGATACTTCTATTAAGTATGGCACAAAACACATATCTCTCAAAACTGTTATTTGAAATATCAATGTTATTCTGTGTCCCTTAACGGCATTGGTTACCATATTGCGATAACAGTGAAATGTATTTACGTCAGTCTATTACTCAAAATTCAGTCTAAGTCAATTGAATGTTTTCTCGTGAAATAGTCAATTCGACATCCCTACATCAACGTTTGTACCTGTCTGTACTAACAAGCTATCAACAAACTGATGGTAAAATAGGTCAAGTGTAGGGCCCTACTATGTAACTATGCTCATGCGCCTATCTTTATTTTTTTTAACATAAATGAGCTCATGTAATGTGCCTCCTCATCTGTGTTCCTTTTATTTAGATTCAAAGAGACCTTCCACCTTGGTTTTTCGCATTCAGATAAAAATAGTAATAATATCCGAATAGTAAAAAGAAATAACATTTTGTCTTAAATATGCTAATAAAAACATAAAAAGACTTACAATGTCTGACCCAATTATGAAAATAAAGGGCAATTGAGCCCAATGTTCAATAATAGATATCTGTGTTTATAAGTCAACATATTTATTGAAAAATAACATATTTAAGAAAACCAAAACGATGATTTTTAGCCAAGATAGGCATTCAAATACAAATACAAATCTCCAACTTAATGGTGTTAGTTTCGAAAGGGTAAAACAATTCAAGTACATGGGCAGTATAATTACTGAGAATCTATCTTCAGAATAGAAGCGGCCCGATCGACATTTTGTAAACTGAAAAATATTCTTCTCGTCGACACTATAAGATTAGATCAAAGAATGGTCAAGTGTTATGTGTGGACAGTGCTGCTTTATGGGGTAGAGGCGTGGACTCTCAAAGTTAACATTATAAACCGCCTTGAAGCATTTGAAATGTGGATCCACCGCAGAATGCTGAAAATATCATGGACTGTAACACTGAGGTACTACTTAGAGCCAACACAAACAGAAAATTATTCACCAATGTCAAACTCCGTTAAGTGTCCTACTTCAGCCATATTCTAAAAGGTGAAAAATATACCATCCTTCAGATTGTCACGAAGGGGAAGATCGAGGGTCGTTTATAGAGGGGTCGGAAGAAAGCAGCTTTCCTGGCTTCGAAACATCCGGAAATGGACCGATACGATAATTGTGAAGGAGCTATTTCGTACTGCCCAGGACAGTGGTCGTCAACTTCGGGGTACCTGACATGATACGAGAAGAAGCATATTAATACATACATACATGAAACATATTAATAGATGCATATTATTATTACTCCTCACAAGTGGAAAGTTATGAATTCGCAATTTCGAAGGTTTTTTTTATTTGTCACAGGTTATCAACAAGTATCATAGTGAGATTGTATTCTGAAAGTTTCATCACAATGTATTTGTGTGTGTGTGTGTGCTGTGTGCTATGTACGGCGTGTTTATTCTACTTTATCGATTAAAGACTAATCATTCGATTCTTTTCGAATTTTGCAAATTTATATATGTATCTAATAATCTCTTAGACCCCATTAGATTTTGAATGTAATCTCAATAGTGCTTTTTAATTTTTTTTAACTGTCAAATATTTCAATGTGACCCCAAACTTAAAAGACTTAGCTCAGGAATCTTAAAATTTGATATTGTTATTTTCAAATTCATTTCAAATGGCATTGAATAATTATCTTGTTTTCATAATATAATATTTAAAAAAAATATATGTCTATGCTAAAAATTTTAAATACAAATTATGAATACTCGGTGGAGTGACTTGGCCAAAATCCACTCGTTTTCTAAAGTATTTGACTTACACATTCATCCTATTCATCATCATCGGCTCAACAGCCTAGGCTAAATCCAACAGTCTCTTTTGTTCCTACCTTTCTTAAGCCTTTATTTTCCAGTTTCTGATTTCTATGTCGAATATATCATCGCTGACTAAGTCCATCAATCGCACTTTGGGCCTTCTTCTTGGTCATTGTGGTATGAAAATTGTGAGTAGTTCAACTGAGTTTTCTTCGTCCATTCTGGTTATGTGATCAGCCCATCTCAGGCGGCCTATTGATACAATATTAAGGTAAGGCGCGCATGGAAGCTTAAATAAATCGGCCGATTATTATCGGCCGATTAATTTATCGGCCGATAAAAAATCGGCCGATCGGTTCTAACGCGCATGGAAGCTTCTAGAATCGTACAATTGGAAATAACACGGCGGTCAACATTCATATGATTAGAAATAATTGACAGATCATAATTTACCGAACTTAATCAAAAAATCATTAACTTGGGCTCCATGCGCCTGTACAACAAGCGGGAAAAAGAAAAACATTGCGCGGGAAACAGAAAACTGCGGTACCTTTGTATTGCGCGGTAAAAGGTATGTATTGCACGGGAAAAGATAAATAAATTGACAGATCATAATTTACCAAACATAACCTAGAAATCATTATGATGGGCTCCGCGCGCGTACAAGCGGGAAAATACAAACATTGCGCGGGAAACAGAAAAGAACTATTGTGTGACAGAGCAAATGTACAGACGCAATAGTGAACCAAGTATATATAATATAAAACTTTTTTTAAGGTTTTTTCGTTGACACAGTTGATGTTCATAATTATAAATTGTAAAAAAAAAACACTTGAAACACAGTTAAGTTTTTATTCACTAAGCGGAATATTTATTAAATTACCTATGTAACTATTATTCAATTAAGTAATAACTTACCCAATTCAGTTCTTTTATTATGATTTAGCTGTTCCCAGCCAGTTATTAATATTTCGCTTATCTCCAACCATAATTTTTGCTTAATTAGGCGGTTACTATAATTTTTTATCATATAATGAAGGACGTGCTTCAACTAATATAATTAATTTTTCCGAATCAAAATTTATTTCATCTGACATTTCGTTTGGCAGCACTGAGAACGTACTTCTCGATCTACTGCGCTCGGACGATTAAATTATCGGCGAGCATGCGCCATGCGCGCCCTCTCATACAACAAGATTGGTTACAAAAAATCGGCCGATCTCGATCGGCCGATTTTTTTGTGTCTCGTCACAGATTTTAAAATCGGCCGATGAAATTAGCTTCCATGCGCGTCTACCTTAAGTCTCTTTTGTTAACCAGATGCTTTCTTTGACGGTAACATTAACAATGGATATACTGCATCTTACTTGAGTCTTCACATACAAACTTTGCGATCTGAAGTTGTAAAACTAAGATAAAACATGTATCTTTTTTATATTAGTAGGTTGTTCAAATACTTTGTGTCCAATTCGTACCATAATTAAAATCCAATTAGTAACTAGTTTATGTTTGTTTTTATTCATTGTTTAAAACGTTGTTCAGTTTCATTGGTTAAAAAACAATAGGTAATTAAGAAATACTGCAATAAATTTTGTTGGCAATTTGAACTTTAACACCCTTAGTATAAGAATTCATTTTTATATCTGTAGTAGAGGCTTTTATCGAAAACCTTTCAAATAATATACCTACGTGATATTTCGATATTATTACCGGATAACGTTTTGTTTTCTTGTTTACAATTCTGATATTGACATGTTATCAGAGTCGGGACATTTATAAGACAAATGATTACACATCAATAAAAATAGAATGTATCCGTCCTATTAATATTATCCAACACTCTGTCCTGATTCTATCGAAAAAAAAATTTTTCAGAACAGAATTATTATTATTCACAAAAGATCATTTATAATCTTTATTAGATTATCAAGACCTTTATTTGTTCCTTTTTTGCATTGCATGGCTTATTAGCAGCTCCAAAAATACTTTATTATAGATCAAACAACGACAGTAAATGAATAATCTTTCTTATCAAAAAAACCGACTTCAAAATGAATGAATGTCAAGATAGAAAAATGTGTTGTTCAGTTTCTTTGCCTACCCCATGAGGATTATCGCGTGATGGTAAAATATGTGTGTACTTATATTATCTTTCATTCGATTCGCCTATACAAAAATACGCAAATCCTTCGCAAATTGATGAGTTTCATGATTTCTCGTGATTTCCATCATCAAACCTCTTGGCCTAGTTCAGATGGAACCACCCGAGAAGTAACCCTTTTCGAATGAAAGGGGTTACTTCTGGGGTGGTTCCATTATTTTGGTTCAGTATTTTTTGTATTTTAAATGAGTGCCAATATGATTTACCGAGTCTACATAAACAAGTATCGTGCTATATTTGTTAAACTTAAGTTGGTTTTTTTTCAAAGCCTCGTCCATCTCAATTGTTGCCTTCACGACTCCTCATCCAGACAACAAAATTCTTCCTGGCGTTTCTATCCTCAGTACTTCTTTGGACTGAACTTATTGAGAGACCAATCATTCTTATTACCTACCCGATCACTCCCTCAGAGCCGCTAATCTTTCTAAATTTTCAGACTCCCTTCTCGTTATGTGTGACCAAAATATTATTTGAATTCTCTGATTGAGACTGTCTTCCAAGTATTTTATATTTATTTATAGGTTACACGCGAGGAGATAGGTACTATTTCTATATTTCTGTAGGTGTAATCTCTTAAAACATTTTGTTTCCACCAAAAGTTCTTGATTTCTTCTTCCTTAATCGACAAAACTTAAATCTGTTTTCGTAAGTTTTTCACTCACCTAAGCGTTTACGGGAAATTTTTTACTTTGTTATATATAATTATTTTTCAGTCCGCACCAATTTGCAATTTATATTTTATCTTATTTAGAAATGGGAGAAACATAATCAGTTCTTAGAAAATACTTTAATTATTATTCATACTTAAAAAGTTTAAAACTTGTACATACTTTCACCCAAAGTTAATATTATTAACCGTCTTGAAGCATTTGAAATGTGGACCGCAGAATGCTGAAAATATCATGTACTGACATGGTCAGTAACACTGAAGTACTAAGTAGAGCCAACACCAACAGAGAATTACTCACAAAGTGTCGTACTTCGGCCATATTATGAGAGGTGAAAAATATACCATCCTTCAATTTGTCATGAAGAGGAAGATCGAGGGTCATAGGGGATTCGGAAGAAGGCGACTTCGAAACATCAAGGAATGTACCTGTATGAGAACTGATAGGGTGGCTTTCTCTGTGATGGTCGTCAACGTCGTGGGGATCTGACATGACACGAGAAGAAGAAGAAGAATCATACTTAGAATGAAATAAGATGGTATTTGTTGTAATAGCCGTACCGATTTATCTATACTTAATTCAAATTTCTATAGCTCTTTTTTTCTTCTTCCTTGCCTCTTCTCAGTTGTATCTGAGGGTCGCCTCTCTGGTTAGATGTTCCTTCTAAGCTCCCTCTCAATATTTTTCCACCAGGTGCAACCCCTGAGAAGCACCTAAGAATCATCATTTCTTCTGTATACATCTTTTGGTCATGTTTTATATTAGTAGTACAGCATTCTAATCCGTAGAGCATAGTAGCGTCTAGTCCCAGCTCTTCTTTTCTGCATTCTTAGGTTAGGTTTAAGTTTGTTTATAATAATAATTGCTTTATAAATTGAATTATAAATTGAATTTATATATTTTTTTAATTTTTCGCATTTAATATAAAATTTCATAGCTCATTTGACTTTAATACTTCGAGATCTCAACCAATCAGAGAGCCAACCGGAAACAGAATGCGGAATGGTAAATGCGGATTGTAGACGCTAGTGTAGAGCATACATAGAAGGGCGGACGCCTGTTTACGGTTTCTTTAGCTCCCTCATTTCAAAATTTCGTTTATACATACAATAGTGCCAACAATCTTTTCTCCGACCTCTCATTCTTATTTTTTTCTGTAATCTGTTTATGACAACTGATTAGGGCACCTAAGGAAATTCATGGGAGAGGTCGGAGAACTCGGAAAAAAAAAAGGAAAAACAATCGCAGGTCTACTGAAAGAACTTCGATTTAAATTTTGTTACTTGATATGATATGAATATGATAAATAGATTTGTCTACTTTTGAAGTAATGAACTGTACTTTGTTGATAGAACACATGAGTGAAAATTAAAGTGCACCTTTTTTTATAGGAGTTTTGAAGTTTCAAAAATTCGTAATTCCAAAAATCTATGTATTGTATAAATTTATTATATTTAGATGTTTTGTAGATTTGAGTTTACGCTAATAATTTGAGTTATCAGTATAACTTATTACAACATTGTTCGGGTTCTCATTCAAAACTGGACAAAGAGATATAATTATTGTAGTCTATTGTAGTGTTGAAAGTAGGCCAATATTGTATCGATATCGTATAACATGGTACCAAAAGACAGGATTCACATCACGTATTACAGTGTCATATTAACTGAGTTGGGCTTTAGGCGTGATCTACCGGTAAAGGATATTACGTTGATCTAGTTACGATTGTACGTGATTGATTGCAAAAATATTATTAGTCAAAGGTGTATCGTAAAATCCTATGTTGCTAATGCCGAAGGTACCGTCAAAGATGTTTAATAACAAAAGTGAAACAAGACATAGCTTGAAATAGGGGCTTCAACGACATCGTATTCATTATAATGTATAATTTTGTGATATCATCGTAATGCAAAGTTCCATTGTAATATTTTCAATGGTTTTTGTGTATTAACACTGACTTATTTATTATCCACAAAATGAAATGCGCGCAAAGATCTATGGAGCGGCAAATGTTGGGCATAAGTCTGAGAATTACAAATACAGAAATCAGACGCCGAATAAAAGTCACCGATATCATGGATCGGATCGCAAAATTGAAATTGCAATGGGCAGGACACGTGGCCAGGCAGCCAAATTCAAGATGGACTCCCAAAGTCTTAAAATGGAGACCGTGGGAAATCAAAAGGGGTGTCGGTCGGCCACAGAAGAGATGGGCCGACGATATTGTTGTGGTTGCCGGAAAGAAATGAATTGAAGCGGCACAGGATAGAGAAAAATGGAGACAGATGGAAGAGGCCTACATCCAGCAGTGGAAGGAAGGTTAGGAAGAAGAAGATGAAGAATTTATTACTTGTGCAATACGTATATGTACATAATCTACATCAGTTACTTCATATTACATAACTTTTCACTATTTTTTTTATATATTTAAAATTGTTGCTAGTATTGCTTGGTAGTATTTTTCTTATTTAGTTTCATCATCTTCTTCTTCCCAGCCTTCTCTACACTGCTGGATGTAGGCCTCTTCCATCTGTCTCCATTTTTCTCTATCCTGTTTCACTTCAATCCATCTTTTTCCGACGACCACAACAATATCGTCGGCCCATCTCTTCTATGGCCGATTAGTTTCATAGTACCTACATAAATATATTTTGTTTCAGTACCTACCTAACATTTCAAATACATTTTTCTGTCATTTTACTTATAGATTACTGCCATTTAATAAAAAAGGTCCATCATAAATTACCATATAGGACGAACACTTTTATACCACTTCAAATAAGTTTAAAAAAAGAGCTATAGTATAAAATGTAATAACCCTAATATTTCTTTTTATTTCAAATGATCTTTAATATAGTCGTAAAAATAAATGGGTGTTTTGCTTTGTTATAATTAAATTTCCATAGGGCAAATTCACTTCTCTGCTGTGAAAGTCTTACTTAAAACGCTTTATTGTTTTATATTTCCTAGATGGAGAGAATTTACGATTCAGTTTGACCAAATAGTTTTGCGAGAATTGTTTGCTCCACGTGAATGAATTTCACTAGAAGCAGACTGCAACAGCTGGCGAATATCAATAGGAATCATTTGAGATTGTCGTGAATTATTGTTTTCTCAAAATAGATAACACTGCGGTTCCCAGGGGAGTTAATGGATTCTGGAAATTTTCGTCAGAACTTCTGGCTTACCTATGAAAGTCGTTCAATACTTTCAACCTTTTCTTCTAATAAAATATAAGGTTTACCAAAATTAATTTGAAATTTTTTAATATATAAATATTTTTTGTGTAGGTACAGATCAAAACATTTCTCAAATCTTGTACGACTTAAAATAGTTTAATATTACACGGAGTTCATGTTATAGAAATAAGGCTACCATTTATTGTAAATTAAAATACAAGCACATAGGTATGTATGTAATTTAAATAATCAACATTCTTGGCGTGAACCGCTGCAAAGATATTTGTTTATTTTAATTATATTATTTGAAATATGCCACAAAGAAATACTACTTTTAATATAGTAAATAAGAATTTAAAATATTCTTTTTAAGAAATTGAAATCATAACAGTAGTTCGGCCACTTGAAAAAAATACATACTTACAGCTAAATGAGAAGGAAAGTGTTTAAAAATATAAATAACTAGTGACCGACCAAAGGTTCGGTTTCGTTTTCGGTTTCGGCAAGTTTCGGCATCAGTTTCGGTTTCGGCAGAAAATCTGCCGAAACTTTGGCCGCACCGAAACTCAGCGTTCGTGAATTATCGCGCGTCGTTCAGCTGACTTCGAGTAAGTTCGTGACTTGAGTGTTACCCGCCATCACCCGCCATCATCAGTTGAGTTCGCCGGCCAGTCGTAGTAAAAAAAATTTAGAAAAAATGCTTTTTTTAGCGTACAATATTAGGCTTTTTAATAACGATTACTAAAGTAATCTACTAATTTATTAATGATATTTCGTTTTTTTTTATTAGCAGAAATAAAAAATATTTTTCCACATACTTATTTTATTTCATTGAACACGTGTTAACTGTCAATAAGCCAAATTTCAGTAAACAATAGATTTTAACTGTCTAAAAAAGTATCGGTTTCGGTTTCAGCCGAAACTGAGAGAGATACCGAAGATTCGGGTTCGGCTTCGGTTTCGGTAGAAAATCCTGTTTCGGTTGGACACTATAAATAACATGCCACCATTGTGCTTTTTGCACCGTAATGCCAATAAATGATTATTTAGAGGGTTCTGTTAACTAATAGAGTAATGGCCAGCGACTTCCAAACATCCGTCATTTTATATTTATATTTTCCGTGTCCAAGATCATCAACCTATATTGTGTGCCTCTAGTAATTTGCAGCCATAATTGCATATTCATTTACTCGCCATAAATCCACCTCAGAACATCCTCCCTCCAGGTACGACATGTATACGTTATTTTGTATAAGCCTAACTTACGTTATAGTATAAAGGCTATTTTTTCTGTTAAAGGATACCACAGCAGGTAAAATCGATTGGATAATATGAGAGCCGACTAGTGGTGGCTTTCGGAGATATCAACCTGCGACTGTTGATAATTGCTAATAATTCAATACTTCGATTATAATAAAAAGCGTGTTTTTTATATGTAATACGGAAGACTATTGAAAATCACGTCTTCCATTTACAGACACTTTGATTAGTGGAAACACCGTTAAAGTTTAATAAATAGTGTCTGTCGAGGTGTTTCCATCAACCAAAGTGTCTCTTAATCATTTTTCAAGATGTTATCTCCGAAAGCTACCACTACTTAGGTTTCATAATAACCAATAGTTGTTACCTGATGAGGTATACTTTTACAGAAAAAGAATCAGCCTTTACACTATTACGCAAATTTGGCATTCGCTGGCGCTTCGTCTATAAGAACTCTTTGTGCTATAAAGTTTTTGTTGATCACATAGCAGCCTTTGGTACAGTGGCCAATTACAGTCTACACACGGAGCAAGAGGTGGTGAAAGTAGCGAAAAACACGACTAAATACAAAGACTATTCTAATCACAATCTTGAAACTACTCTTAGAACCTACCTTTACATCGGAGAATAAAAAAAAGTATGTAATATGTAGAGGTACCAGCAAATATCTTGACAATTTTCGTAAGAGTGGGGGACGGTTCACTCAGCTACTTACCATGATTAAAAAAAACAGAATTGGGTTTCTGCGCAGCCCACGTGATTTTTCAAGATATTCGCCGTTAACTCTTTATTCAGTGTCAGACCGTTTTCTTCGTGTTTCCTTCCCACAAATTCACTGTGAAATACGAACATGCATTGTTATATTATTCATCTTTGTTTTCAGTACAGTAGCAGAGGGAATCCCTGTGGACAATCCTCACTTAGTGCTGCTTTTCTTCATGGCACAACTCTTCCTTAGAGAATTGGCCAAATGTCACAGGCTAGTGCAGTTGGTTCCTATGGACATGTCAGGATATTATGGTAAGACACAGAAAAGATCAATTGATATTTTGTTTCTCTCACTCAGTATAAAATACCTACATATTTAGTACAAAGATACATATTGGATAGACCTAAAACTAAAGCAAATGTAAATCCATGCCTATTTTAATAAAATAAAATCATAAAATAATTCATTTTCCTCCTAGGTTGCTTAAAAGTTGACCCCACTAAACAAATTTGTCTTGAAAGTTGGCCCCACTAAACAAATTTGTCTTAAAAATAGGCCCCACGTAACATATATAGTTTATTAATTCAGTAATGATACACAGTGACATTATACATAATATAGCTTTAAGTATAGTTGTCGCCAAATTACTTGAACATTTAGCCGAGAAGGGTGGCGATTTACACGTAAACCAACCAAGGGGGGCAAGTCTGGTTCAATCGGCGAAATCAAAACCACCGTGATTACCCGTATCATGGATATAATTATTATTATTATTATATGGAGTTCTACAATATCTTTAGATGTCATAGAACTCCATACTATAATTATATCCATGATATGGGTACCTAATCACTGGGGTTTTGATTTCGCCGGTCGAACCAGACTTGCCCCCCCCTGGTGTTTGTTTTTTTCATTATAATAATTGATCTAGAGTCGTCTTAATAATTTTTCTGAATGTGTTATCAAAAATCTGTATGTTCGTAAAAAAATATTTGGTAAAATATGTTCGTTTTTTTTTTGTTAAAACTACTGAATATGTCCTAAAAAGCCTACACGTACATACGAGTAAATTTCCTAAAACCAAAAGATACTCAGATATACTAAATGTATGTATAATTTCATGTATGATAAAAAAAACATTTATTTGGTTCAGTTTTAAATTATTTGAGCATACATATGCGTAGAAAGTATTTATTTAATACTTTATTTATCAAAGAAATTCCGATGTTTCGAGGAAGTAAAGATGGTCCAACACTGATTTTCACTCATCCATGCATTATAATGAAGGCATTAGGCATTATTACTCGACTGGTTATAACATCAGTCTCTATGCGTTGTTTGAATAAACAATAAATACATCATTTCTGAGTATTTCAAATACAAATACTACAAATACGAATAATAGTATTTCAAATACTATTATTCGTTCTATTAGGTATGTAAAATCTCTGGTAAATTTCGCAAAAATTTTCATTGTCTCAACACGCTGTGTCCTTCGTAAAATATTATGAAACCGTTTCACATTTTTCGCTTTGCTAAATAATATAAAAATATACATAAAAATTGTATGGGAATATATTTATATTAAAACAAATGGTTGTAAAGTTAGAAGAAATATACGTTTTATTTATTTATTTATTTTATATTTGGGAAGCAAACAGCTCGTTTACAGTTTTGATTATACAATTTAAATGACATTGTCAGAGCCAATAAAAGCCTTCCATCAATAATAAATTAACAACAATAACAACAGATAGTTCATACAAAGAAATCAACAAACAAAGAGAAAAAATAATAATTAAGAAAATTAAATTTAGGTATGGGTCTAATAAGAGATAAGAAGGGATGGGAGGGGGGGGGGAATTAAGAGCGCATCACCTTCAGTATTTCTCCACAAAACCTTTCATATTTTGCACTGAAGAATCACATATGCGTGGGATAGTGGCATTCTTCCTGACATTAATTCTGCACACCGGTACATGCAAAAGTTCAGGTTGGCGAAATGTTCTGCCTGGAACATGGATATGCTTCATTCACGTTCATGGTACATTATAAAAGCCTTTAAATCACTTCCAATGTCACTCTTTATGTACTTTTGTTCTAATAAGAACTATATGTCACCTCTAGAGTTGCGCCCCCCCCAATGCACCAAAATTTACTGGATACCGTCGATGCTGTACGTCTGATTGACAACCCATCGTTTATTGATGGATTGCAATCACTAGACCACTGATGCAAGGTCGATATTCTATGGTCTCTCTTCCACCCATTCATACCCATGGAATCCCTCGTTTCACTCAATCTCAACATCCGTTTTCAGTAAACCTTTAACATGCATGATCCATTCGCCTCTCCAATTCTTTTATTAACACAGCAGTCTGACGGTGGAATGATCTTCCGAATTCTGTGTTTCCACCTTCTTACAACCTGGGTCTTTTTAAGATTCGAATTCATATTTTCCTCAGCTGATTGCAAACCCTTCCCAAAGATACGTAGTGCGCTTTTTCAGAAGAATATAATGTACCCAAATCTCAATAACTGGTGTGTCCTACGTAGCCATTTTAAAAAATATATCCTTGCATTTAGATACACAGTTTTGTGATACTTATTTATCTAAAACTCTATCTTTTGTGTAAGACATCTAAAAGAAAATTTATTTTCTTAAATATGAAGAAAAATTGGACTGAGTAAGTGAAAAAATTCACAGTTTGATAAGAGAAATTTATATATATTAAAATAGCGACAATCTATATACTATACATGTATGGTATATATTCAATATGGGTTTAAGAAAAAGAAACGAGAAGAGACTACAAAGATATAAGAGAAAATACTTCCAATTCAGTTACTTTTTGAACTAAAATAGGAACGTTCTAAAATTCTAGAATTAAAGTCATTTGAAGTTCGTTTCTAATTATAATTTGAAGATAATAATTTGAGCTCAAATTGTCTATGGCGCAAACTACGCATGCGGTCTGCGCACTGTTCGTCCATGTTTATGTCATGTCGCATAACCTAATATTTCAATTGGCTGCACTGATATTATTTTTATTTTCAACATAAAAACCTAAGAAAGCGTAATTTATCCTTTAATATTTGTTTCCGTATACAACGGATGTTTTTATCTTAACTAAAATATCGCGAACTGCTGTGAAAATAACTAGTAAGCTTACAATTAGGTGTGAACTAAAATTCGCAACGTTTTGACATTTTATTTGACTAAAATGTGGTTATGGAATAGGGAATTGAACTAATTTTTGACTTTCTTGGAGTAAGAACGTTCCTAAATAGGAAAGTTCCTATTTCAGCGTTATAGAATATCAACTTTGACTAAGTCGAATAGGAAAGCACCTATTTTAGCCAGAACGTTTCTAAAAAGTTATAGAATTGGACGTATTATTAACTTTATGGTTCACCATTCTGACATTGCTCGCCAAAGACCGATACCAATGAATGGCAATAGTGCAGTTATCGATTTTGAAATAGTATAGAATATTGCTATATATTTAGTTTTGTTGTTATAGTTAAGAAGTGATCGTTTATGAAATTGTTTGAATACCATGCTTCAAAATTTTGATTTAATTCAGTCGTTGTACATATTACATAGGTACAACCGACAAAAATTCTTCTGCAGAAAATCTCTGTTCTGTCCGCCTGGTATCGCTTTAAGAAAAAAAAAGACGAGAATCAAAGCAAGGACGGGATATTAATGTTATATCTAAAGGTCGCCAAAAGGTCAAGTATCATAAATTATATATGAAAGATGACAAAGAAAGCATAATTGGACAGATTTGGAAAACAATTCCTATCTGTTTGGAGATGACATAATGATTATAATAATATATGTCGAGATAAAGAATATTAAATTTTCACTGACTAAACGCCATTACCTTCGAGTAATATGAAGCTTTAACTTTATCATAAAACGTGAATTTGAAATATAAATTTTGATTTCCGCCTTTAAATATTTACTTACATTTTTTTTTCAGAAATTTAAATGTTTTAATCAGCAAGTACCAACTGTATTATTTTCAATGGATCAGAGTTCAATTATGATTTTCACAATAAGAGTTGAACTAACACTCAAAAAATGTAGTTGTTAAAAATAAATGATTTGCTGCTAATAATAACCAAGCAACTTTGTTAATATAGTACCTGCAAAGTTCGTTGCTAAAAATTGCCAAGTAAATGGTCTGCTAATTTTAACCGAGTAGCTTTGTTAACAATCTGTCAAAATTAATCTAGTAACTTGGTTAACCACGGACAACTTTGTATAATCAGCCAAGTAACCTGTCAAAACTTAACCTACTAACTTTGTAATATCAGCAAAGTAACTGTCAAATTCAACCAACCTAGTTGGCTAATTTCTATCAACTTACTCGGTAATCTGAACTAATTCATTCAGTATCCACAACAAACAACTTGGCTAATTTCAATCTACTAATCGGTAATCTGAACTAATTCATTCAGTATCCACAGCAAACAACTTGGTTAGATTTAATTAACTACTCAGTAATCTGAACTAATTCATTCAGTATCCACAGCAAACAACTTGGTTAAATTCAATCTACTACTCAGTAATGTGAACTAATTCATTCAGTATCCACAGCAAACAACTTGGTTAAATTCAATCTACTACTCAGTAATGTGAACTAATTCATTCAGTATCCACAGCAAACAACTTGGTTAGATTTAATCAACTCACTCAGTATTCTGAATTAATTTATTCTGTAGCCACAGCAAAGCTACTTGGCTATTTTCAATCTACTTACTCAGTATTCTGCTAATTTACACAGGTAGGATATTTGGAGTGAAATAAAATACAGGTTTCATTCAAAATTTCATTTATTGCACAGGAATGTGATTTATTGTATTAAAAAAATATTATATTTCTAATACATAGAGACATATTAAACATAATAAATATAAAAAAAACATCTTTTTATTCTCAAGAGTACATAATTTTTATTTCATGCAAGTTAGGTTGGTTCTGAAAATGCCAAAAAAACAACAAATTCTGGGTTTCAGATAATTTAAATTAGGTATGAACTCTTTTCATGTAGGTACATGCGATAGTTACCTTTTCTAAAAATTGCTGAAATTGACGATACAACCCTTTCAAAAAGAATTTTGTGGATAAACGAGTCAAAATTTACTAGCGAGGGGATTATAAACCTTCACAATTTATATGCATGTGGTCTAATGAGAATCCTGCGTGGCCCGTTTAGTGTACTTTCAGAGAAAATTTAGAGTCAATGTTTGGGCAGGAGTGATAGGCAATATTATCGTGGGACCATACTACTAGCTGAACACTTAATGGTATAAATTACATGGATTTCCTTCAAAACAACTTGTTGTGTCCGGTTCACTATGCAATAGTATGCCAATTCCCGGATTGGATTGAATACCAGGACACGTCTTTTTAAAGATATATGTTTCCGCAAACAATTATTTGTTTTCTTGCGAGTGAACGAAGAACGCCTGACGAAGAAAATATACAAATCTGACAGGAACGGAATAAGAGGTCGCGGGCGCCCTAGAAAAGGATGGCACGACCATGTAAACGAGGGGCAGCTGTACAGATGTGCGGTGGTCTGTTATTGTCCACAGTCACATGTCGTTGGTATTCCCTGTTGCAGGAAGCCCCATGTAGACAGGTTATCCAATGTTCTCCCAACGCCCGTCCTCAGTCTGTTTAGTGTCTTCCACGTACGTCACTCCACGTTGTGGCCCGGGGGAAGACTCTCTTTAAGACTCTCCACTGAATTCTGGCTGCATGTTGTTTTTTCATCTTGCCTCCTTCTATAATGAAACAAGAAATGTTTAATAACAATGATGCATTTAATTTCTATCAGACCATCATGGAGAAATGCAGTCGTGGTACCTTTGTATTAAAGTAAAGGCTCAAAGCTCGACTGCAAAAACTATAGAGCCATAAGTTTGTTAAAATTGAGTACTGTTATAGTGCGAGATTTGATGTATGCAGACGATAAAGTTCTGTTAGCAGTAAGTATGGAAGATCTACAGTATCTTGTAAGTATGGTATATGAATATCCGTATCCATACACCGTACCTACGCCATACATACAAACACATCATGATGAAAAACTCAGTGTGCACTCTCTACATGATATCCGTTGAGTAATTGATGTAAAAAATATGCTTAAAAATTGTGAAATCATGACTCTCCACTATTCCATAGTGTTACACCTTTATAATCAATATTTAAATAAATAAATAAAATATAAACTTTGTTTAACTTACTTTTCGAGGAACGTCCTGTGGATTACATGGAAATGTAGATACATAGGGCGACAAACGTCGAGCGAGGTTCAGGAACTGAAAACATACACAGTTCATTAAGTAGTTAATACATCAACAATATACCATCACGCCAGGTCCCTTGCGGGATAGGCAGAAAAGAGAACCGAATGCCACATTTTTCTATCTTGGCATACATTCATCGCCTCGTCAACATTCATGCATATTCTCATACATGTTCGTCTATTGTTCACACTTCTAACATTTCTGTCTTTCAGAATATCGTTTACATGGTCATGCCATCCCTTTATTGGGCGGCCCCGACCTTTCATTCCATTCCTCTCCGCAATGTTTATTTTCTTCGTCAGGCGTTCCTCATTCATTCTTCCCATGTGGACAAACCATCTCAATGTGTTCACTTTCATTCTATTATTGATATCTTTCTTCATCTTACATTATTTCCTAATGTCCTCATTTCTTATCCTGCCACAAATCAAGTATTTGCAAGTAATACATCAAGTGTTTGCTATAGGTACATTTATTGCAATTAAATATTTTATTTAACTTACTTATGATGGATGTGGAAAGAGTGGTGAACTTGAGTGGACAATCGTAAGCGGGTATTATCTGGGATGAGACGGTATCCATTGATGTTGACACATAAATGAGTTCTGTAAAAACAAATGTAGAGCGAGCGTTAATCTGTTATTTTCTTACAACTTTGAATTCATTTAATAGCATGATATCACACTGTACAACTTACCATTTCATCATTCGTCCTTTTCCTCATGACTGAGGATAGCGGCTGTAGTCTGTCG
The DNA here is from genome assembly GCA_963576475.1 of Molanna angustata. Classification (NCBI taxonomy): domain Eukaryota; kingdom Metazoa; phylum Arthropoda; class Insecta; order Trichoptera; family Molannidae; genus Molanna; species Molanna angustata. Next base: position 28,336,978 of record OY754967.1, on the reverse strand, counting down.
CCACACGTATGGCCCGCCTCCATGCCAATCTATTTTTGGCTGAACGCAGAGCACCAGTCACCGAAGACCCCGTCCCTCCACGCTGCCCATCACAACAAGCTTCTCGAGGCAGTCTGGTTCCCTTCTGGCAATGTGTCCAAAGAATTGAAGGATACGTCTGTAACATATCGTCGATAGACGATCCTCGATCCTAAGCTCGTCTAGAATTGACACATTGGTTCTTCTGGGTGTCCATTTATATTTTTCCAATATTGTCGTTAATTCCGTAGAACCACAAGAACATTGATGTGGCATTTGATAACATTGACAACATTGATGTGGTATTTTTAAATAATAAAAATAACACCATTACACCACACAATTTAAAACAAAACAGCAAGACACAAAAATATTTGAACAAGAAAACACGTCGTTTTGAGTTTTGACAGAAGCATAGAACACACTAACTAGACAGAAGACCACAGCGAAACGGTTGCGCGTAATACATATTATTGCCAGAACAAAAAAAAATTTCAACATCATTTCAGACATTTCAGTTCTTTCCAGTAAATAAATTCATCTGAATATTTTTAATAAACGCAACATATGTAAAAAAATAAGAAATAACAATTATTTTAATAAATAAAGTAGTTAATGTATTCCATCATGAGAATAAGTAGATATTAAAACGAAATACCATTTTTATATATGGTCATTCCACCAATATCAACCACCGAAACGTAAATATTTGACATGTCGCTTTATACACAAATAGAACGTAGAATCTAACCTTAAAATTTACTAAATACAATATTCGTCAACATTATTATTGAATGAAATTGTTTATTTTTCAGTGTGTTAATTCAAGAAATGATGTTAAGAAATTGATCCTAATTTTCTATAACAGTTTTACGTTCCCGAGGTTTTTTCTTAAAAACAATTTTGTAATATGAAAGTGTAGTTCTTTTAGGATCGTTTTATCATTATCAGTATACTATACAAGTCATTCCTGTGACAGGCTCCAAATACAACGAAATTAATATGTTTTAAAATTAATGAAACGCATTTTTTCAAGTTAGCCAGTGTGATATTTTTTTTAATATTAAAATGACAAATGAAAGAAAAAATCATGAATATTCAGTTCAAGCATATCAAAATAATAATAGGTATACATCTGCAAAAAAATTTGCTGTCTAACTTGCTTAACTCAGAAAGTATGTTGCGTTAGTATGAAGCAGTGCTCAACTGCAACACAATCGCTGTCAACGTTAATTCAGTTGCAATATGGATTTCGAGGAGGAAACATTATTTATTCTACTATAAAATAACTGACCTACATGGGCACATCCAACATTGAAAATACTGAATATTTCACACTTTTGTATCCATTACAGAAAAATACAACAAAATCTTTTTAACTGATGTCAATGAAGAACTGACTCATATTTAATTTTATTTATTTTGTTCTTTTTATTTTTTTAAATATATTATTTCATATTTTATTTATTTATGAAATAAAAAATGAAATAAAAATTAGGAAACGGACACCGTTATAAGAAAAAGTATTTCTCCTAAAGAAAGTCTAGCAATTGTAGTGGTCAGATTGAAGAAGTTGTGTATTGCTGTCACAACTAATCTAAGAATTTAGCTACACGGCGAAATTCGACCGCAATCCGACTGCTCATTTTGGCTACGACTGCTCAAGCGGTTAGTGTTTTGTAAACAAGAATTTTGCACTGGAACTGCAAACATCCGTGCTGCAACGGTTTGAAACAGCCAACCCCGACTGTTTCAAGCACTTTCTATGGCGACCCATAGTCTTTTAACATTTTATAAATAACAATTGAGTGAAAAATCCATATATTATTTATATTCCGAATGACACATCATGCCAATCAAAATATTTAGAAACCAGAGGAAGCAGCTATCTTAAATGCGCTGGAAGAGATTGCAGAGATGTTGAGTTTATTAAAGAATACTATATATCAGGGGTGGCCAACCGGTTGATCGCGATCGATCTGTCGATCGCGACTATTAGTCCAGTCGATCGTGGCAAGGCAAAAAATATAAACATACATAAATACGTAGAACAGATTGCGCAACGTAATCACCAACTGCTGCACCCATCACGTTACGTTCACGTTGTCACGTTACTTTATTTATCTAGATTTCTGGGCATTGGTTTCCAACGAGAAATATCCATGTTTGAAGAAATGTGTTGAACAATATTGCATTTGTGTTTTGGTTCAACATATTTATGTGAGTCAGCATTTTCCTACTCAAAGCAAACAAAAAATAAACACCGTTCTCGCTTGACAGACGCTCATACACTGGATTCTTTAAGGTTAGCAATTTCCAACTACAAACCTGATTTTGCTAATCTAACGGAAGATGCTCAGACGCAGTGCTCACACTAATATACAAGTAGTTACTAAGAATAATTTTCAGTTTTATGTTTTCCCTCTTAATAAAATTTAAAAAATACTACTTAATTGTGTACTGAACCATGCTGTTTCATTTTAAATTTCAAGAAGTATGTAATTGGTAGATCGCACAGGGCTTCCTCAGTAAACAGTAGATCTTGGATCTAATCAAGTCGGCCACCCCTGCTATATATAATATATTATCATGCAAGTATTAATAACAAAAGCGTTGTTCCTATCTAAAGATCTGCAACCATACTATGGATAGTATGCCATGTCCTAGTAGACTTGCATAGTATGGTGAAAATGAATACATTATCACACTGCCTACAGTTATAAGCAAATAACTTGAGAAATCACATGGGCTGCGTAGAGCGTCAATTTGGGTATTTTGCTTAGGTTGTACACCTATATGCAACCATCCACGATGAAAATTCTCAAGTAATTCCCTCAATAGTATACTTACTCTATTTTGATATAAGTATATTTACTTTGTTTTATTTTTTTTCACATGGAGAAAATGTATTTGCAGTCTAAATGAGGTTTGATAAATATATAGTATGCAGACAAGTTCATTGAATATAAATATTTTTTTTTTTACTATCATAGTTCACTATCAGGATTATTCAGCCCTTATGGTTTTAACACAAACTACATTGTTAACATTAATAATATGTATATTGATAACACTTATAACATATTGACCCTTCTTCTTGTTACTCTAGGATTTGTGTTAAAATATAACTTGTTTAATATCGTTGGGACATAAAGTTAACCGTTTATGATTTTAAGCAACACAAACAGAACGGCCAACTCTCTCCTCCTGCACAGGCTGTTCATTCCAAAGAATAAGTTAATTGATTGTGTCACACTGAATTTCCATTGAAATCCTTATATTCTTTAGTTAATATCATAGTGAGGTGACCAGACAGTTGAGCAGTTGATATTCAATGATGCTGAGAGTATAGTGCAATGATTATCTATTTATTTAATTTGTGTATGGTCATAGTATGGGTAGGCTATAGTTAGTCTACATATAAAGCCTAATATTCTGTATGCATTCCCCAGCATGGCATCAACATGAATATTAAACAACAATCCAATATCAAACGATTGACTCACACTTTTCAAATGGGTGTATGTTAATGTTACATATTTATGTAGATATTTATTTTATTATTTGTGAATGTTATAAACTGACATTAACTAATATTGAAGTTATGAGTTATTTATATTAGTTATATTAACTAATACATACATACCTAAACACAATAACCATATTGGGGCAGAGAAAACCAAACACCACAAAACCAATCTTGACAAATCAATGATCTTGACATAATTGGACATAATACATTCTTTACATTCATTAATTGCCCCATTATGGTCTCTTATTATTCATCCAGCTTTAACATCAAAATAGTATAAACATCTTTACATTACATCTCAAATGTAAATATTAGCAAATTAACACAAGATATTTGTGAATAATAATGATAATCTTTGACGAATATCTCATCTTAATTCAACTTAATTAAATTATTTTTCAGTGTCACATGTCTAATTTGACGAGTATTATACTTTACTTAATCATTTTTTAATGTGACATATCATATTTGGCGAGAATTATACTTTATATAATATTTTTTTTAATATATCGTGTCAAATTTGAGAAATATTAATATTTTTATGTATAAAATGTCAAATTTGACAGATGCCAAATACAAAATGTCCGTATAGGTACCTGTTACTCGGTAAAATTTAAACAAGTACATTGCTATTGGTAAGCAACTTCATTCTAACAGTATTATATTCGCAAATAATAACCAAGTGCAACTTTGTTATTTTTAATCATGTATAGGTCAATAACTACCAACATGACTTTTTACATTGCTATTGGTAACCAACTACACGTTAACAGTATTCAATTGTTAGATAATAGCCAAGTGCAACTTTGTTATTTTTAATCATATATTGGTTAATAACTACCAATATGACTTTAACCGAGCCAAAAAGGTACTTTGCTAACTTTAGATTTTTTCAGTGAAGAAATTGTGAAAGTGTTACGATAAATAAACAAGCATTTATGCTTATTTTAGGGAACGTAGGAAGATGTATCATCATCATCATCAACTCCACATCCCATGGTGGGACCTGGCTTCCAAAAGAAGTCTTCGCCATTCTGATCTGTCAGCGGCTCCTTGTCTCCAATTGACCACGTCCAAAGAGTCCAGGTCCCCCTGGACGCAGTCCATCCATCTCAACTTGGGTCTCCCCCTACGCCTCACACCATCTGGTCTATGGTGAAGGACTTTTCTGGCGGGCAGCTGCTCACTCATCCTCTCCACATGTCCAAGCCATCTGAGTCTCCCAATCCTTATAAATACTCCAACGTCTTTATCATCATAAAGCTGGTAGAGCTCATTATTGTATCTGATTCTCCACACACCACCCTCATAGACAACTCCGTAGATTCACCGCAGGATCTTTCTTTCAAAAATGCTTAGTTGGTCCTCATCTTTACTTTAGAGTCCAGGTCTCGGAGGCATAATATGTCAACACTGGTCTGACAATAGTTTTAAATAGTGTTAGCTTTGTCTTTCTCGACAACAACCTGGACTTCATGTGTCTCTATAGGCCAAAGTAGCATCTGTTAGCAGCAACAATTCTTCTGTTTACTTCATCACTGATATTATTCTTACTGGTAATTAGTGAACCGAGGTACGTGAACTGCTCTACTGATTCGAAGGTGTAGCTGTCTACTGCAAGTGGTGGTGGCGGAGAAGTATGACGGACAGTAGTGCGTGACAACAGATATTTAGTTTTTTGTTCGTTGACTGTCAGACCTAGCGGCGGTATTGAGGGCTGTAAAGGCCTCCGCAAGAGCAGGCTTATTACTGAATACGATATCAATGTCATCCGCATATGCTAAAAGTTGTACGGATTTATGAAATATGGTTCTAGTAGTATTGACACCGGAATTACGCGCAACTTTCTCCAAGGCTATGTTGAAGAGCAAGCAAGCTAGGGCGTCACCTTGTCGGAGACCGTTAATTGTTTCAAATTGGTTTGACAGGTCGTTTTGTATTTTTACTCTACACCGGACATGGGACATAGTCAATTCAACCAGGGGGATGAGCTTTTCGGGAATTGAGAGCTCTCTCATAGCACTATATAATTTTCTCCTATTGATGCTGTCATAAGCGGCCCTAAAGTCTATAAACAGGTGATGGGTTTCTATATTATATTCTTGTGTTTTTTCCAGTATTTGGCGCAGTGTGAAAATCTGGTCAATACAGGACTTCTGTGGGCGGAATCCACATTGGTAACTACCAATTAAGTCTTCTGTATATGGTAAAAGTCTATTAAATAGAATGTTGGACAGCACCTTATAAGAAGTATTTAGAAGTGTTATCCCTCTGTAATTCGAGCAGAGCAGTTGATCTCCTTTTTTATGCAGTGGACATATGATGCTTTCGGACCATTCCTCAGGCAGTTGTTCATCAGACCATATTTACATGCATCGCATGCATAATTTTAATTAGGTTTTCCCCAACATATTTAAATAGTTCTGATGGTATGTTATCAGATCCGGGTACTTTATGGTTCTTTAACCTTCCAATTGCCTGTTCTACTTCTGCATATGTAACAGGTGGTGTGTTGTCCTCTACTGTATTTATCTCTGATAGGGAGGGATAGTGAGTGGGTTCATCTACATTATTGTTCAGAAGATAACTAAAATGTTCAACCCATATATTTAATATTAGTTGTTTTTCACTAAAGAATTGTGCCATCAGAACTTTTGCACAAACAGATCCTGGGCTTAAACTCCTTTCTTGTATTATTGATATGCTTGTAAAATTGTCTAGTGTTATTATTGTTTTTTTTTAATCTTCTGCTTCTTGTAGGGTGTTTTTAAAGTATTCCCTCTTTATGCGTCTATGCAGTTTCTTTTCCTCTCGGAAGAATATAGGAAGATGTATATGTACTTGTTTAACAAGGACATATTCATTTTTTTTATTAAAAAAAGATAATGTTAAAAATAAACAAATAAGAATATTATCACTAATTTTCTATATTTTTTTAATTTTTTGTGAATTTGTTTTTGCTTTAACTAAGAGAAACGCGTGAAGGTCTACTTAATATGAATGTATTGTAATATGACAAGACACAAAGTTAAATCCTATTACTAAACATAAGAAAAATCGCTCTTACTAAACCCCCAAAAACGAAATGAACAGACTCCAAGGCAGGGGCGCCTGTACATCTTTTGTGAGATAATCTATCACCATGTTGAATAAAAGCGGGCTAAGTGCCGATCCCCGATGTACTCCAACGTTGACCTCCAATCAACTTCTCAGGCCTGCCAAACTCTTGACTCTAGTGCGGATATTGTTGTACATGTCTTGCACTAGGTGTATGTACTGCTCTGGTATGTTCTGCGCTCTCATAGCCTGCCATACCAATCTTCGAGGAACTCAGTCGAACGCTTTTTCCAGGTCTACCAAGTATAGGTTTTCTTTATTCAGTCTATGCTTCTCCATTACGATCCTAACCGCCTGTATTGTACCTGGTGTTATAGTAACAGTTACCTTATGAACCTTTATTGTTATTGTAACAAAATAATTTAGGTCTTTAATAAACGTTTTATTTGATTAACAAATATCACAACGTCATAGTACACAATGGGCTGGGGTAAACCGCTTTATAATCAATATAAAATAACATTGAAAGCATACAGCCAACTAATTAATTTCTATCCCTGGTAGGACAAAATAATTACGATACGTATAATGTAAATTCCATGGGGAAACATATCAATACCGTTACAATAGAGTTGGTTTTGTAAATTCAATTGAAGCATTATGTTAATTGACCTATAGTCGTTATTCGACGTTATTTGGGCTATTTTATCAGATCACACTGTATTATTTATATGTGAATTGAAAGCACGATGCAATTGGCGTTGCATTAACGCTATTTCGGAAGCAAAATATAAGAAAAATATAGTCACAAAAAAATGTTCAAAATATAAGAACGTTTTTTATTTAGGTACTCTCCACATTTCGTTGTTTAATTATATTGAAAGTAGATTTAAATCATAATAAAAATAAAATATTATCATTCCAGTTCGTGAGCAGGGGGATGCAATTTTATACAAACCATATTATAAGTAGGTACAAAAAAGTTGTACCAAATAGATAACAATAACAATACATAATATAAATATAGACGAATACACAATAAAAAAATACATCAAAAGTAGACAAATAGAATATGAGAACAAAAAAAATAAAAAATATATTTCTAAAACATTATATCCATTATCAATTGAATCCATCATTATGTCAATCTCGGATATTAATAAGTTATAATTATTACTCTCAAGTTGACATTCCACCCAAATTACTTTTGAACGAAAACGATGAATAACGTACCTATAGTTTTGGGCAAATTACTTGAGAAATCACGATTTTTGCTTGTTTGGTATATGTGCAAACCGCTCCCCCACAACGACGAAAATTCTCAAGTTGATTGACGCAAACTATAATTTCGAGATTCTTAAAACTGTATATTTTTCTTTTCAGAAAACAGGGCGGGACCATCAAATTTAGGAAATGTAATTAGTCAAATACTCCTGTGCAAAACGATAACACCAGACTTCAATCAGGAAGAACTGTGTAGCATAACAAAAGACTCTCAAGAAATAACAAGGATTATACAAGATTTACAGGAGTACATGCCTCAACAAGAATCACATTTAGGTAAGCTCACTCATATTTATTACCTTTTTTTCATCTCTCTTCCTCGCAAATAAATATTATCTAATACACGAATAAAAATTCTAAGAAACTTCCAGAAAAATGTATCTACTACGATGACAATGAAAACATTTGGTTGAATTCTAAAAACGCACTAAAATTCTTATAAAATTTCAATTTAGTTCATTTCATGTATTATTTGGTAAATATTTTATTTTCTTATTTATTTAAAAAAATGGGCAAGTACAATAAATATTTTTTTACATAATATAACAAATAAAAATAACAACATATCTAATTGTAACTTCATCAGCCCACCTTTGTTTCTAAGCCTTTCGGTTTTTGTGCGGGCGTCCTGGGTTCGATTCCCAGCAGAGGAGAAATTTATTTAAATTTATTTCTCACGCAAATATTGCTTCTCTGGGCTGGAAACACTGGTTGGTAGGAAGAAATTTCCATTCGGCAATAAACTCGCCACTTGCGCAGAGTGCAAGGAAGTGTTCATTATTATTATTATATATTTTAACTCTTATAATACATATGTAGTCAATTTTAGATGAATCGATGGCAGAGCGGTTAGCGCGCTGGGCTAGTAATCCAGTGGTCGCGAGTTTGAATCCTGCCTCGACCGATTTCTTTCACCTATAGCACAAGCATTTATGCTTATTGAAGGGAACGTAGGAATATGTACCTATATGTACTTGTTTAACAAGGACATATTCATTTTTTTAAAGCTTTTTGAGCACATGTAGGTACACAATGTCGGGCTTATTGCCAAATGGCAATATCTTCCAACCAACCGTGATGTAATTATAGCGTATATATTTTCTTTGATTTAATAAAACAAATAAATAAAAAAAATAAGAACTGAAAATACTTCATAGCAAAAAAATGATAGGGTAAAGACAAGAATAGGATATTGGGATTAGGTGTATTCCTTCTTTGGTTTTTTCTTGAAAATACAAAGTGAGTTAGACGACGCAATATCCGGACTTATGCTATGCCATAATCTTGATGATTGTACCTACTTCGAACGAAGAGCTGAGAAATTCTGTAATATGGCTAGGTATGGATAGTGTTGTACGTTCAGCAGATCGGAGTGGAAGTCCATGATTGGATAAAAAAGTGAATTATTTTTTTGAGGTAGTGTGGCAGGTTTGGGTTACAGAGAATATTTTACAATAGTGATAAAATATGTATATTACACTGCTGGCGTATCTTGGGCCAACAAAGAAGTTTCAAATTTTTCAACCCAAAATTTTCAATCAAATTTTTCAACCCAAAGATGAATCTGATACATATACCTACTCTGATGTTCAAGTTTATTGAGATTCACTTTATTACCATGGCCTAGCATGGCTTCATTTATGGCCTTATTCATATTTTTCCAGATAATGGAGATATAAGGATGATTAGGTACTTTAAATAACAAAACAGTTGATAGAAGTTAAGTACAATCTTTTCTTAACGGTTAAAACATACCATGACGTTATGAAAATAATGAAAATCTTTTTACTGAGGTAAAAACTTATGTAATTTGCAGAACCACTCATCGACCAACTTACGTTTCTCGTTTAGACTTGTATTACAAGCTTATTTTTGTATTTCTCAACCATGAACATTTTATTACGTTCCATGAGTGTTTTCACAATTCCTTACTTCCTTGCAAAACAGGATTCGATGTATTTTTCTAGAAATAGACAATTCCCTAAATTGGCCGGAAATTTCTACAAAGCAGAGAGAGAGAGAAAGACTATCTACAGATATAGGTACTTTTAAAAGTTATAGTCCTCGAAGATGGCTCCACGCCCTTATCAACCCTTGACAAACGACATCTCATCCGAAAGGTTTATGACGAATACTTCTATCTTTGCTGTCATAATTCACTTCTCTTTTGCCTATCACAAAATATTTCATAAACGCCAAAACTTTATTCCATCAATACATAAGTTTATATAAAAAAAACTCAAGTTTCCAGGTGTTATTTACGAAATCATTCGAAATAACTTTTACGTAATTTTTCTTCGTAGAAATTGAGGAGATAAGTATATTTATTGCGCAATTTTCATCTCATTCAGAATCTTGAAAACTCTTAATAATTCCCAGATATATCGTTAATCAGTAGGTAGGTACCCTTATTCAACGTAGCAGCAATAATATGTATTTTTATAATTGGTTACGTAATTTCGAATATCCTTTGAAAATTAAATAATGAAGGTACTTTCTTCTTTCGCCTTAGCGCTTTTATCCCGTTTCTATCGGGGTACGCTTTGACCATGATCCTGGAATTGGCGAGTCTGGTTATTACATTGAAGCGACTGCCATCTGACCTTCGTAACCCTTAGAAAGGGGAACCAGACAAATTGGATCATGGCCACATATAGCTAGTGATATAAATCCGCACATAGATTTTTATTAATAAATCCAGAGGTGCGTGCCCTGCCCGGAATCGAACCGTCGACCTCACGCGTGTGAGGCGACGACTTTACCGCTGGGCTATCACCGCTTCCAAATAATGAAGGTACTACTGAATTATATAATATAAATTCTTCTTTATACACATGTAATCGTTTTGGTACTATTTTAACTGAAAACGATAGTGTATATTAACGGATCTGCCCTCCTAGACAACGTGTCATTTAGCCCAAGAAAAGAAACAAGAAAAGATAACTCAATGTATGGAAGTGACAGTTGCCAGTCACGTGACAACTGTCACTTCCATACATTGAGTTTTATTTTCTTGATTTAAATGACACGTTGTCTAAGGAGGCTAACGGATCAAGTGCTTATTCATATAATTGGAACTTGATAAATGAAATATTTTCATTTGAAGTTCGATCATTGCAAATATTAAATCATTAATTTGCTGTGTTTTTTTCTCTCGAATTCATATCTTGTTTATTAAATTTAACTTTTTTACATAATAAAACAACACTGACAGATCCTTTCGATCTATAGGAGGAAGAACTTTGTTTACTCCAACAATGAGCTATTTTAAACCACCGATTTCGAAGAGATCGCTTTTTCCTCAGGACCAACGACAACTAATACTTATTCAAATGTTCAAAACAAAGCACAAAGTTTGCTCCAATAATAATAATACAATTGTTTTTAAATTTCTACGAATTATTCTCGGTGGGAATCATAACAAATTAGTACCTACCTAAACAAACCTAACCAAAAAGCATTTTTTTTATATTTTTTTTTTGTTACAGAAAAAAATATCGCTTTGACTGGCGACGATGCCAACTCACTGTGGCCTGGCAAGGCGAGACGAGGCTCACTCTACAAGAACATGGGGCTTCTCTGTTGTATGTCGAGGCCCAACTACCTCTGAGGGTCGCTGGCCAGGGGCGCCATGATCACTCGCCCCGTCCTCATACACAGTTAAAGCGGAGGCGTTCTTCTTAAAAATATTTAATCTAAAATATTATTATGGCGCTGTGAAACCACCACTTATTGTATAATGGACACAAACTAACGAAAAATAGTGATTAAAAAATATTAGTTGAATGATATCTATGTGCTGTATTATACACTAAGTTCAATTTAATTATTAAACCGCAGGCTGAAAAATAATAAAATAACTTTTATAAGTAATATGTACTGCGATTGAAATATTTTAATGTTGGTGTAAGACGCGTTTTTCAATCGTCCTTAGGTTATGTCTGTCTAAGAGTTTCATCAAATTTGTATTTACCTACAATAATAGTCATTTGATATTAAGTATTGTGGAGAGATCTACCAAATAAACCTTTCTCATACTATTTTCATTTGTAAGCTAGTCAAATTAATTGTAGACACAATTGTCGGAATCATCAAGTGATTAATTATTCAAACTAAATTAGGTTTGAAAAATTATAATAACGATGTTATTTATGTATGTTTGAAAATTATAATAATGATATTATTTATGTATGTTTTAAAAATCACAATAACGATATTATTTATGTATGTTTTTAAAAATTATAAGAACGATATTATTTATGTATGTTTGAAAATTATAATAACGATATTATTTGTGTTTGTTTGAAAAATTATAATAACGATATTATTTGCGTATGTTTAAAAAATTATAATAACGATATTATTTATGTTTGTTTGAAAAATTATAATAACGATATCATTTGTGTATGTTTGAAAAATTATAATAACGATAGGTATCATTTGTGTATGTTTGAAAAATTATAATAACGATATTATTTGCGTATGTTTAAAAAATTATAATAACGATATTATTTATGTTTGTTTGAAACATTATAATAACGATATCATTTGTGTATGTTTGAAAAATTATAATAACGATATCATTTGTGTATGTTTGTTAAATTATAATAACGACATTATTTATGTATTTTTGACAAAAAATTATAAAAAACGATATTATTTATTAAATACCTACTCTGAAACATCTGTATTTGAAGTCAAACGTTCGTTAGACTCTGAATTATTATTGTTGAGTGATGGTGATCGATTATAGGTATAATGTATAGGTACCTATTTGTTAGGTTATTAAACTTTTTTCCGGTATTTTTTCTTTTAGTTTCTGTTCTTTAATTTTTGATATAAGTTAAGTTATTATGTGAAAGAGCTAAGAATCTGCTCTGCCAAAAAACTGGTTTGCAGTTTGGCGGTAAAATGAAATTGTATTATTTTTTATGAAAAAATATAAATATCTTCAAAAAAAATGTATGCTTGAAAAATTATAATAATGCTATTATTTACGTTTGTTTGAAAAATTATAAATTGTACATGTTTGAAAAATTATAATAACGATATTATTTATGTACCTACCTATGTTTTAAAAAACGATATTTTTCTTTCACATTGATAGGAGAGCATGACGCGATGCATGGATGTAAATAAGACAAAATATGTATGTCAAGATAGAAGAGTCTGCGGTTCAGTTCTCTCTGCCTATCTCAAATAGGGAATCGGGGTGATGGTATGTATGTATTTTATTAGAATTTTATTTTTTACGACAAGAAACATTAACCACAATTAAATGGATAACTGGAGAATCATTTTTCCTTATTTTCCTAATCGGTATATTCGTGATTATATTATTTTAATTCAAATTATTCTTCTCACTTTGAATTGCGGAATCCGAATATTTTCAAAGTTATTTGTGCAAGGCATACATCACTAATATTTTAGCTGATAAAATTTCAATAACAATCAATATTCATAGAGTTTTTAATTAGGTATTCGTTAAAAATAATATACGACAAAAGTATTTACTTTTTGATTTAATTCCATATAAAAAATGAACATGGTTTTGTGTTTCATTTTGTTTTAAACTGACAAAAATATCGATCGATTGTTAGCCATTATTGTCTATTTCAATTCTGATTTAACTAATTATTTTTCACCCTCGTTCGTTTTATATCCATTTTCCTGCATTTGTGTTCCAAACACATTTGTCTCGACAAATGATATTTAATGAAACAATATAATTTATGGCGAGTCATTCGCGAACGATCCTTCATTATTTTCACTCGGAATATACGAGTGTTTAATTCACCATTGAGCAGTGTTCGCTTCACATCCAATAGAGAATTGCGGATCTCGAAATTTTTGAAGTAGGTAATAAAAATTATGAGATGATAAATGTGACTGTGTCAGGTGGTCCGAATAGTCTTGCCTTGCCATTTTACTGCTGATGTGTATTATATACCTAAAGAATACATACGTACCAATAATATCTTATAGGGACGACAGAATTCAGTCAATGGTCTTTCAGTCTCACTCAGGATGATTAGAAAACGCAAAGGTCATTTTACCAATGTCAGATGAGCTGTCAAAGTTGACATTAATCGGGATAATTCAAACATAGTGTTCAAAATCATAAAATTAGATAAAAATATGTTGACATATTATATAATTTATTTGAGAAATGTGGTCAAATGGCTTGACAAATACGAATACATAATAAACTTATTCCTAACCTCAAATGGCAAAAGTGTTGATATTTTTTTCCTGCAACCAATTTCTATTCAATTTATAAAGCAACTCGCTCACGCGAGGCGATATTATCATTGTGCACTAAGAAAACCTAACCGAATATTATACGGGATGTAATAAAATACGACAGCGAAATAATTCTATGATGTGATATCTCCATTTCCGTTAATTTTTTGCTTAGGTATAGTTAGTCTTTAATAACAAAGTAAATTGGTTGCAGGAATAATTTTATCTACACCTTTGTCATTTGAGGTTAGGAAAAAGATTATTATGTATTCGCATTTGATCACATTTTTCAAAGAAATTAGTTTTTTTAGCATATTATTTAAGTTTTAAGTAATTGTATGATTCTTACTATTTTTGATACTACTACTAATATTATTTGTACCTATTGAAAATTTTCGCAAAAACTTTGACAGCTCATCCGGCATTGGTTAAATGACCAGTGCGTTTTCTAAGCTCTACTACGAAAAATAGTATTTTGAGTCCTGTGATAATTTTTATTCCTCTAAATACTTAGCTACATTTTCCCAACATTTTATGTGTTATTTCGGATTACGTCGGTAGACATACATACTGATCTTTTTTCTGTCATTTTTGATTAAAATCGTATAGTCGTTATTCCTGTGATTTAAATGATCTTCTGTCTAATGTTTGTATAAATATACATGGCAAACTTTCTATACTAAAAATTGTGCAGAATACGCAGTCGAAAATATCATTCCTTATTGTAATATCTATGACAATTTTATTTTATTTATTTTCCTTTTATCACACCGTATTCATAATGACAACAATAAGTAGATTACTGCTGCCCAACTAGGAAATCCTGTTCTAGGACTAGCAGTTTACAATTTTTATTGACAATTATATGCAATTATGAACCAGGTGCGCGTTCCACACTAAATAGGTACCTACATAATCTCAATTTTCTGCACTCACAATCAATACCTCAACAAAGATATGAGCTCACACATAATAAATTAACCAGGTCCTAATGTCTGCTATAGTACCTATCTGTCATAAATCCAATCTCTGACGCGATTTTTATTTCAGAACCATAGAAAGAGACTAGTTAACTATGTCGGTTTAATTAATATGAATCACATGGTAAACGTGGTTCTTTTAGCGTTATTACAAATTGATAAAATATTATGTTATTTTCCTATAAGATATATAATATTATGATGGCTTTCGTGGCTCAGTTGGCTAGGTAACTGACTGCTGATTCAAAGGTCTCGGGTTCGATTCCCGTTGGAGACACATTTTTTAATTGTGTTTTCAATCTGGATCTGTGAGACGATTAATATCGTAAGTCTCCAGAATGTGGCAACTTGTCATTAGGTTCGTGTAAAATTAATATTCATCGTACCTGTTAGTTGCCCGAGATTAAATAAATAAATAACATTTGCTGCTATATTATTATGATGGTCCATCAACCCATTTTTTCTCCTAATTTTTCAATATACACTTATCAATTGAAAAATGAATTGTATTACAAAATAGGAATACCTATTCTTAAAATAATTTTGATTGATAAGTTCATCTTCTCGAAATACTCTAAAGATTTTTTTAAATAATCTGAAAACCTAAAAGCATAAACAATTGAACTCCAGTTTTATATTTTGATAAATTGTGTAAAAAATAAAATAACTATTTTTTCCTTAAAACTACTATATTAAATTGATGGTTACTTCCGTGAGTGCAAGATTAAGACCAGAATCTTAAGGTTTCTCATCACTTACTTTATAGTAAGGATTTTTCACAATTTCCCAAAGAGTGCATTTTCCGATTGCCTGTAAAATCCAAGCCACTCGACTGGCTGGATTTACATAAGATTTAGCACTGCAATCTCTAGTCACTTAATGGACTACTTATAATATAATCCATTAGGTACCTCTGATGAAATTGCTTCAAGTTATGAGAAAATAATTTGATTAAAGAAGATCTTTAAGTTAATTTCAGTGAGATGAAAGTGCATAACTACTTAGAATAGTAATGTAAATATACTTTATATGTATAATATACTCGTGTATAATGATAATAATGTATATCATTATACAAGAATGTGAAACTAACCTTTCACACATAAAACATTTAAAATATTATGAATTATTTGACTTTTATATTAATTCATACAAATCCATATTTAGGTATGTTAAGGCGTATCTCATATAGGTACCTAGCATGTATAAAAATAGTTTCCTGGTATTGTACATATAAACTATATTTTAGAAAAATAGAGTTTATGTTTGTTTTTTCACATAAATAAGATTTAAAGTACATTTCAGTATTATAAATACAAAGAAACAATTCCATATTATTGCCCCATTGAAAGTATGGACACTTGAGTAGGTACTTAAAGTGTCAATTACCTATATTTTATACAAATAAATATTTTTAACAATTGGTTTAAAAAAATACAGCCATTGATTATTTAGGTACTTTCATTCTTTCCATTTTCCAATTAATTCTATTTTATTAATTCCAATTAAAAACCAAACTCATCTATAAAAAAGTCTTTAGTTTTTCAAACACTACATTGATACTGTTGTACTTAGATAAAAAGTTATTTATCACAAAGTTTTCAAAATAATTAATTAATTTTCTTATTTATTTTTAACATTTCGCACACATTACATAATAAGTCCACAATGGCGGGCTTATTGCCATATGGCAATATCTTCCAACCAACCATATCCATTTGGTGAGGTAAATTTTGATTATGAATAGTTCCAATTTATATGAATGAAAATATATATTTATGGAAACACAAAATAACACACAATAAAAAGACGGAATTCTGTGATAATTTGATTAATCACATAGTTCAAAGTTGCCGTAAATCATTATACCAGTACAAAAATATTGAAAAAAAAAGTTACGAATTTTATGAACCTTATATTATTTTAGAATAATTTATGGATTTTTTTTTGTACCTAATTACTCGTACTTTACATACCTTCAATTATATTTGTTTATATAACCTATTTGTACCTAATTACTCGTACTTTACATACCTTCAATTATATTTGTTTATATAACCTATTTGTACCTAATTACTCGTACTTTACATACCTTCAATTATATTTGTTTATATAACCTATTTGTACCTAATTACTCGTACTTTACATACCTTCAATTATATTTGTTTATATAACCTATTTGTACCTAATTACTCGTACTTTACATACCTTCAATTATATTTGTTTATATAACCTATTTGTACCTAATTACTCGTACTTTACATACCTTCAATTATATTTGTTTATATAACCTATTTGTACCTAATTACTCGTACTTTACATACCTTCAATTATATTTGTTTATATAACCTATTTGAATTATGAAGTTTGAATACAAATAAAAGTTCTTTCTAATATATTTTAGTTATATTAGGTATATTTGGAAAGAAATTCCCTCGAATTTTACAGTAATTATTATTTATTTGTAAATAGATTAAATGCCACGAAAAATAACCGAATTATTTATATAATGTTGTTTTTTTTATATTTAATATATTTAATTTTTTTACTTGCTACGATTTTAATATATATTTGATCCAACAATATTGATTTACAAATATTTTGTAAATAGTTTATTCAATTGTGTAATAAAATTACCTATATTATGATGATGAAAGATATATTATGACACCAAGTTTCATTATTTGTGTAGATACATCTATAAGTACATTTTAAAGTAGATATTTGTCTATGAAAAAAAAATATTAATAATACAACTTATGACGCGTACCTAGGTAATTTTTCAATAAGATGTAAATGATTTAATTATACACATGTCAATTAGTAAAGCAATTGAATATTTGTATTCATTAATATGCACAGTTAATAATAATGTATAAAAATACAGTGTTAGTTAAATTGTGACACTGCAACTAA
Organism: Molanna angustata; assembly: GCA_963576475.1. Lineage (NCBI taxonomy): Eukaryota > Metazoa > Arthropoda > Insecta > Trichoptera > Molannidae > Molanna > Molanna angustata. Next base: position 28,318,948 of record OY754967.1, on the reverse strand, counting down.
AAACTGAGATTTCGTAAAAAAAATTGAAATTAATTCCACACAATGTGTATCAATTTTTCTATTTAGAAAAAAAATCATTTTATAATTTTCATATGAATTAGTTACCAACAATTTTGTTTTTGTGTTATAATTTTAAACACAAAAATATATATATAAATATGTTCATTAATAAAAATATCCATATCATTTATAAATCTTGATTTTTTATTCAAGTACTCAACTTATATACCTACCTAGAAGGTAGATTGTAGATATTTGATCTATATAATACTAGGTGATAAAACAAATTTTAAATGCATTATTGATTCCTTCATCCAGTACATATAATAATTATACCCATTTTTAACATCAAAATCTATCTGAAATGTAAATTTTTGTTGTATATTATACTAGTTATTGTGCAGCGAACTTTTTATGTATAACCTTTAAAATATTTACTTATACATAAAATATCTTCATAGACGTTTGTGAAAATTCTATGGTAAATATCAGTTAGGGCTGTCATACGTCTCGGATTTAAAATTCGTATACCTACATTATATGTATTGTATTTACCTACTTACATCATAAATACAAAATACAAAAGGAATACATACAAAAGGAACTGCTCAAAAAAATATAAGAAAACCATGATTGAGTAAAGAAGAGTTAGTAGGTACTTAATGATAATGAAATCACCCTTTCATAGTGTGATGAATTTTTATATCTTTTTTTTGTGTTTTTAGAGTGATTGTTTTGCCTTGCAAGGATATTATTGTTAACAGATAAAATTAAAGTTTATAAAAATCGTAGAATTATTAATGTCGTTTGATTTTTACCAAATATATATATGTAATTATCTAGTTCTACAAGATGAACGCTATCTCAACTGTTTACTCAAAATTTCTTGTTATTTTGTGAAAAAAATCGGGGGGGAATGTCTGCGTGTCCGAAAATTATGGCAGCCCTACTTTAAATGCCATTTGTTATGTGCGAGTTTATTATACCTAAGTAATGAATGATTGTATTTGACAACCAATCACTGGCAATCACAAGGATCAACAGCCAATAATAATTACGGGACAATGGCTTCTAAAGGGTTGGTATTAGGGACCACTAAAGTATGTATGTTTTTTGAGGGGCCCGAAAATTTATATATTCTTAATTGTGTAGTATAATTTTACATAGATTTTCCAACGTAAAATTTAATTTGTTTCATATCAAATTGAGCGATTAATTTGTTATATTTAACTTGATGGAATTCCATTTTCATTTGTTATCTAAGAAAAATATATAAATTAACTAATGAATTCGGTATTTATTTGGTAGATATCCAATATGGATTACTGTTTAATTCTTACAAATCGTTTGCAATTTGACCACCATCACCACCAGGTACCAGCCATGTCTAGTAGTATTGTTAGGACTACTAGGTACCAGCCTTGTCTAGTCTAGTCAAGACTACTAGGTGCCAGCCTTGTCTAGTCTAGTTAGGACTACTAGGTACCAGCCTTGTCTAGTCTAGTCAAGACTACTAGGTAGGTACTAGCCTTGTCTAGTCTTGATAATGTCTTATTAAGACGAAAAAGCTATCGACAATGCAATTTTGAATTATTTCACTATAAATTGATATCGATTACAGTATTCATTTTACCCTTGTTTCGTTTCTTTATAAATTTAAGGAAAATTATTAAAAAATAAAGATTATAAATATCATTAAATATGCTGAATTTGTAGTAGTCAATCATATAATGCAAATACTGCTCGGCTAGACATGCATGATTTTTGCAGTGGGTGTCTTGGAATAAATAATTACCTAGGTTTGCATTAAACAGTGTTTTTCATGCAACATACCTACTATGTATTTTGAAATGGAAATACATTATTGCTGAATTTTTAATTATTTCAATTAAAAATTAGCATGCCGTAATACAATTATGTATTTTTTACCTTTTATTTTTATCATCTAGTGTTGTTGAATATATCAAAATCTCACTGTGAGGTTGCATGAATTAGTTTAAATTCCACAGTACCTACTACCATATTTATTACTTATTCTAGAGATTATTCTAGAAATCTACTATCCATTACATATTCTAGAGATTATTTACTTTCGTTTTTTCTTGTCTTTTGATCAATACGCGTATTATACTGAAGCCAATATTTTCAATTTCCATATAAATACTTACTTGCGTTGCGAATCTTTAAACTCTTACATTATTTTCGGATATCGTGAAAATGGTTGATTTATGGCTAGTGTTATTAAAATATCCATTTAAAATTGTGCCTATCCCATATAAAAAAATATCGGTGTAATGATTAACGACATTTTTCCCAAATTTTCCTATGTAGCTATTAGTAGAACATTTTTTCTTATTTATATCAAAAAATATATTTTGCTGAAATAAGGCTGATTTTTCAGAAGATGGATACATTTATTATGTGAAAGATAAAACTTTTCTTTTCATTTAAAGTAGACACTCAGAATTTTTGGCAAAGAAACTCATAAGTTGATGCAAAGCTCCACGATAATTTCACTTCATTTGCTTTCTTCCAGACTTTGTCCTTTTCATCATCATCATTTTCTCGAAAAAATGTTAAAGCAATAATAAACCTGATATTAAAGAAAGATTAATAAATACATATCGATTGATGATATTTTAATCTGATTTACTACTCTGAGTCACTAAATTAATTGTTTTCATTTGAAAACTAATTACCACGTGGCTGATATTTTACCTATTTAATAGTCGTATTGGATGAAAAAGCATCGTTGTATATTCAATGTTTTGTTTAATTTTAATTTCGTATCTGTTCAATTTTACGAAGGATTATTTCAGAGACATCCATTTTGGTGGTGTATTTTACATTTTTTCTCAATTCATAAAAATTATATTTAATGTGTCAAATTCGGTAAAAACTGTGAATATAGTATTCTCTATTACGCATAAAAAAAACATGTTCTTGTGCAGTTTATCTTTGGATTTTACGAACTATTCTTTGCTAATTGATATTTTTTTAAAGATTTATGTTTGTGCTATATATTTATTATATGCCTATATTTGGTATTATGTATAATTAACAATATGAGTATAATTACTTATCTATCTAATCGGGTCGGGTTACTATATTATGATGCTAGTCAATTGTTGTTAACACTAAGATTAGATATTAGGTACTTTTTTAATTGTTCATTAAGATAATCACATCATAAAACTTATATTATTTTATTAGTTTATGTGTCCCAAGTTACAATATTACAATATCAACTATTATCCTACTCATAGAACAAACTAAGCAGTGAATACTTTGACAGTCAGTCAATTTTTACAGTACCTAATACCTATCAATATAAGTTCATGTTTTACGATAAAATATGAACATGTGGATATCTGCATTCTTTCTATACAAAAGATCCAACGTCACTTATTTTATTTAAACGTTACTAAAAAATGTTATTATGATACTATAAAAAAAACTAATTAAATGATTTAGAGGGTTCGATTCTGAAATCGCACTAAAATTTTAATTGAATTTTAAAATTTATTCATTTTATGTATTTTTTGCTATTCAGAAAAATGCATAAAATAAAGGAAATTAAAATGACAAAATAACATCACTTGAGTATTATAATATGAATATAATTTAATATAATTATAAAGTGACAGTTCTGGTGAACAATTTTTTTTAATGTTTTGAACAAATGTTTTTAATGACTTAATTATTGATTAAACTTTTAATTCGTCTTCGGAATTGAACTCATTTTTTTAATATAGTACATTCCTAATTATAAATCAATATTTAATAAATATTTATTATAATGTTTGTGCACATATATAAATAATAATAAGACCTGTATTTTAATATTTATTATCTTAAAACATTTAAAAGAAATATTTCAATTTAAAATTAATACGTTAGTCATTGATTACTAACTCAATTGGAAAAGGGATCAAGCTTGTATTAGATGTGGTACTATTCAAAATAAAATTAATGATACTAGGAATGTGATAGTTTCCAATATCTATTTTGTATCGTAGAAAAATATATGATAATGCAAACTTTGTATTTATTTAAAAAAAATAGAATTATTTAATTATTGCATTTTCTGTTTCGTGATTTACGTCCCTGTTTTCGTGAATTATATGCATATGTCGCAAACAGATCTTTAGATTAGATGTGTCACATGATGTGCCATTTGATGAAATGGCATGTACCTAGGTATTATTATTATTATTATGATAAAAATTCTTCATATTTATTGAATAGTATTTTATATTCGTATTTTTTTATATTATTTTATTAGTATTTCTATCAACTCAATAAATGGCGTTTTCAAGACAGTTTAATCTTTATAAAAGTTTGCGTACTATTTCAACTCAATACAATACTACTCCATTTTTTTTTTTGAAAACTGAATTAAGTCACGATCAAATGTGGTCAATAGAAAAAAAGCTTTTAATTTAATGATACGTAAATTATTAATTTAATAAATGCATAATTTAAGTGTTCTTTTTTAAACATTACTTAGGATATCTAAGTGTTATATTAGGAACTTGTTTATTATACGGGCTCATTATACTGCAACCAAAAGTTTCGTGTATTCTCGTAATAAATTGTGCTATTTCCCTTGGGTAAAAAGAATAATACCTATATATAATAAAAACTGCCCATTCCGATATGCCAATACTTTAAGTCTGGTAAAGAATTTGCGAATGCATAAAACGTAGATATTTGAATACATATTACAATTAATTTGTAATGTTATTATATTAATTTATAATGCGTCTCCCTATCATGAATTGCAATTATTTTGATCAAGCCGAACACAGTTATCGTCATTGTGTGGGGTGCAGAACCATCGTTTGTCGTTACTATATAAAGAAGTACCTAGCTCTTATAATCAACAAGTACCTACCTGTGATAAATTTTGTATTTATATTTTATTGAATTATTTTCATCATAGATACTTACTAATAATTTTGACTCAATTTTTTTTAACCTTTCATTGTTTTTTGATGAAAAAATATTGTCTATATACCTATAAATATTTATGTATTGTATAAAATATAGTTAAGTAAGTATTATACATAATATAATATTAAACAATTCAAGTAGTATATCTTTCTGTAAGTTGAACTGTTATTTTTTCTCAGCATAACTAAACTGAAAATAACATAATATGTTGGTACCTTATTTATTTGGAATAGGTACAAGAGATTTAACAGTCTGTCAAATATCTCATAAATACACATTCATCTTAAAATTAATTGTTCACATATCTGCCGATTTCATTATCCATCGGTACTTTATTCAGCCTTTTTTAAGCGGTCCCTTAAAAAAATACGTCACATTTAATTTGTAAGATTTAAATACCATAATTCTTACAACCTAAGGACCCATATGACAACAAAATATTCGACAGATGGAAATTTATAGAAATAAAGTTCTTACCTACATACATAAAATTGATACTAATCAACTACTATTTTTTTTAATATTCCACATATATGTCGGAATATATGTCGACAGTAAGACATAATAATAAGACATATGAATATATTATATTCCACATATATGTCTTACTGTCCTGCAAAACTTTACTATTTCTCATATTTTTTTCACAACTTTAATTAGATTTTTCGAATTGATCTTTGAATATATTAAAGCTGGTATTTTGAAAACAAAAAATAAAATTATTTTTATTTCACTTTTCCATCGTTCATCTATCGCCGTGCCGCAATAAACAAATAATTAAAGGCGAAAGATTTATTCGTATTAATAAAAAACAAAATATTATTTAAAAAATCTAGTAACCAAAATAAGTATTTAACTTAAAATACTCTATCAGTATTTATAGAAAGTATAAAATGTGTTGCAGCGTGTTCATTTTTAAAGCAATGTTTGTATAGAAAATAAAATAAATTTTTCCTTTATTCATAAGAATCCGGTCTTTCGCGAAGTAGGAACTTTATTTTCAACACATAACAAATACAAAACCAAAAAAAAATATTAGCCTTCATTTTACACCGCGTTTAAGTTATAAAATTTAGCCCTGGGTACCTATATACATAATATGTAGGTAGTACCTACAATTACCTACACCTGCAAATCCTGCATTTGTTTAAATAACAAATTTGATAAATTGTTGATTTTCGCTACCAATTATCACAATAAAAATTATAAAACCGAAATTTCCAGCAAATAATAAATAAATAAAAAAATATAATTAAAATTAATTGACTAAAGACGTAGAAAATACAATATGGGTAAATAATATTACACATTTTGTATGATTATTTTTGTAAAAATCAGATTTTAAAGTAAATAATTTTTTTTCACAAAATTAGCAAATTTTTAATTTATTTTCAGAACCTATAAATTTAAAACCTTTAGAACCTATAAATTCAAATTTTAAATCCATTTTGTCCTATCTCAAATTACCAATCTCCTTGAGATTCGATAAATTTGTAAATATTCAAAAATGAAGTAATAATTCAAGTTCAAAATAGATCAATAAATCGCATATTCATTGTTACACTACATAGTACAGTTATCCGAATTTAAAGTATTTATACTTATGGTTTATTAAGTTAAATATATTTAATATTTATTGTACATAGCGAAAAAGTTAATTATGGCAAAGACATATTAATTCATATTAATCAAGACATATTAATTGTGTTTCTCAAATAAATGGAAACACTTTTTTTATGTATCTAGATTTTTATTTACTAATCAAATCTAAGTATTTAAAATATAAATTATTTATTACCTATATAATATGTGATTACTTACTTAAATACATAATACGTAATACCTAGTTCTATAAAAAAAACCAAGCATATTGTAAGTCACTACCAAACCAACAAAATTATTATGAATTTTCACATTTAATCAAATCTTGTAAATTTCATATTATAATGGAGTCGTATTCTTATGTCTTGTGGATATTAAAAATATATAATATATTGTAATATAATATTATGTATAATTATTATACAACTAAAATAATAAATATTCATTCTTGTATAGTTATTTATTACATACGTATTAACTTAAATGATATTATAATTAATAATATATATACAACCGATAAAATATTTGATATTTTTGGCGTTGTATCACTCGATCCATTGTTATGTTTTTGTTTTTTTAAATAGAAATTTTGTCAATAAATAATAATAATTGATTTTTCTTTCATTTTTACCCCTTTTATGTATACCTACCTTGTTTCGGTACAAGTAAATAACAAAAGCTGTTAAATGAATGATATCCTTTAGGATATCATTCACATTTCGTGCTTTAGAAAGCACGAAATATAATAGGTAACTTTTTTTACAAAAGTTTGAAAAAAAAATGGTATGGAAGCTTAATATGTCAATTACCTTTGCTTGCCCTCATGTTTTAGAAACTTTAAAAAATGAGCAAAACCTTGGTGGCCATATAATCAAGTACCTTACCTACTCTATATTTTACATTGAATTAGTATTTTTTTTATTCTGGTTAGCTGCTATATGAATATAGATCAAGACTTTTATTTTTCATTAAAAAATAACACAATGAATATCAGACTATCTTCAAAATATTCGCAAAGAAAAAAAAATACTAAAAAAGATACTTAAAATTAGGTAGGTATAGTAGTTATCGTTTATCATCTTTAAAATCACGTTCAACCAGAAGCGAACACAATATCTCACAATAGAATTTATGAAAAATGATCTGCATAGGATTGTCTGATGCATGGAGTGCCGAAATGGATCGGCGCAGCACCATTCGGCGAGAAGCCGCCTTCCTGGACGTGATTGACGCTGAGTTTGGAAAGTGCTTCAAACTTTATTGGGTCGCACTGGATCCTAGAGCAAAGGTCTGCATCTCCTTGAGACCAGCTTAGCTGTCGTTTTGCTCCCGACTGTCACCGAACCGGCATCTGCCGGTGTCTGGTATCCGAGATTGCTTTCGCCAATAGCCTGTCCATCGACGACGGTCCATTCTGGTATTGAAGGTTCATCAGCACGATCATTACTTTGAAGAAAAGAAAATATTTTGTGTGCGCAAGAAAACAAGAGTAATAATATTTGTACCATTTTTTTGGTGACAATATTTCAGCTGTATTTTATTATTCTAATTTAATATCCTATATAACAAATAACTTAATATTATACTATAACCTTAATATTTTTTTCTTCGTTATTTTTTATTTTGGTTACTATTTGGCGGTGAATTAAAAAACGAATACGATAACAGAAGAGGTCGTGTCAGAACTCTCATTATATACTTGTTATGCCCGAAAAAAATAATGCCGAAAAACAATGATTTTTGCTGTGGTAAACGAACGGAACCACGCCGTTATCGGTCGACACGCGCGTCCCGATGGCGGCCATATTTTCAAGAGCAGAGGAGGTCTGTGTGACAGGACCCGTCACGCGCATGGAAGCTGATGGTGCCCCAGAAACAAAATGAGGGCATCAACAGGACAGGAGGTTGGAGGCAGAGCGCAGTGTGGGGCCACCGCGTAGGGAACGCGGCGGCTCGCAGATTGGACCACGAGGGGCAATCCGTGTCGTCTGGGGCGTCGGTTCGCCTCCGGTGAGGCCCCAGCTGGTATGCCACCTCTGTCGAGATGCGCCGTCATAGCGTGCCGTGGGGCACAGAGCCAGCCATGGGTGACGGTCTGGAGGAGGAGATCAGGAGGAGAAGAAGAAACCACGCCGGACACGAGAAAGACCTGCTAGCCTGACGCAGGGGCTGGGCCCCACCGAACTACAGTCACCACGTGGAAGACAGTGACATGCCTGGAGGAAGGATGCCGCTGTACCCTGGGGCGGTATATTCTGGTCGGCGTCTTTTCGTGTGTTCGTGTGTGTTTGACAGTTCGTTTCGGTAGATGCCACGTGTTTCTGTTTTATTTGTTGTCTGTTGTTTTTAGTTAATTATTTTTTTTTGCCATGGACCATTTGTGAATATTATAAATAAAAAAGCGCCGTACTAAAACAATTTTTAAGTGTCGCCCTCATTTGTCTCCTTTTCTTCCTCACATTGGCTTTGATGTTTCCTCGTGGTCGGAGAGAGGGCTCATCAAACTTTCATAAATATATAGTTATAGCGGCATATTTCATGAGACCGTCTTTGGAGCGCGCAGAGAATAAATTTGTATTTTTTTTTGCTTGGTCAGTAGCAAGTTACACCCAATAACAAGTTTCAACTTTCTGGATACTTGTGATATTTATATAATATTAAAAAAATATAAATAGACGAAGGGAGTAAATATGAAGTGTGGGAGAAGGAAAAAATTTAGCCGCCACATAAAAGTTTTAGATTTGATATTTGTATTTAAATAGATAGGTACTTATTTTAATATAATCAAAACTCTTATTAATTACACATTACACACTTTAATTTTCTTACAAATATGGTGAGATAGAAATGATAACCATTTTTATTGGCATTTAGATAATCTAATAACAGATTACGAAATATTAATATATTTTTTAAGGCAATGGATATTCGGCAATACGAAATGTTGCCACATATTAAAAAGTGTGGACAGCACTCAATAAATTTTCCAGAAAATATTCGATAATAACCATATTAGTACTTGGTTGAATAATTTAAATGGAAATAGCCATAAACTAATGAAATAAAAAATTATGAAATGTACTAAATTTGAAAACCCATAACACCACCATTTTTTTTTAATTATTGTTTGTACCTAAGGTTTGTACATATGCTTATACATATTTTTATGCATTACTTTTCAAGTGAAAATCTATTATTAGTTTATTTGTTATATTACCTTTCGTGTAAAATTTATACCTTTATTTTGTAAAAAAAATTGATTTTATTGTTAATAAATAAATAAAATAAAGAATATTGGACCAGATTTTCAAAAGATATGGAACATGATTTATATGGTGAACAAAGCGTGCACTGTATTAGGGTGTCATAGGCAATTGGTTTGGAAAATCCAACATTTGTCGTAACATTGACAGTAAGGTTAGAATATATAAGACATGCGTTCGACTGATCATGACTCTTCTGTAGAACCACGGGTTGGCACTGTTCGGACCAAAGCACTTCTTAGAACACCAGAAATAAAGATCTTGAGATCTGTCGCTGGAGCAACCCTTCGAGATGGTGTCCGTTACGTGGATATATGAAAAATGTGTAACATAGAAGATTCTATTTGGACATCCTCCACCTGGAAAACTACCTAAGAAATGGAAGAACAGTTGGATTTCATTATCTCAGGAAGCATACTTTCTGTATCACAGACCGTACGGTCAGTTAAAAAAAGAAGGTGATACTTTCATCTCATATTCCTATATTTATATTATATAGGTGTTTGTAATAATTCCTTTTGTTGATCATAAGCATTTGATCAGCCTTTCATGTTTGGATATTGGATATTACAGTTATCTGTTTACCGCACAGCTATCTATGGAGAGCATTGATACAATCTCGTTTCTGAAACTTCAAATATGTCAAATTCACCATTCGACTGGCATATGTACATCATAAGTACCTAAATAGTTTTTGTTTAATTAATCAGTTATTAATTTAGGAAAATGGAATTTTGTTCAAACAGAGTGTATACAAATCTGCACCAAGGAATAAAAACGGGAATACAATTAATTTGTAAATATGTATTACGCATGATCAAATTGTATATTCGTTTGAGAAGGATATTTCTGTGAGTAGGACAGATGAGCGGTCGCTGATATTGGTCATTATGGCAAATACCAGAACTGCCATGGGCGTATTCAATTTTTAAAAACAATGTTCACAAATTGACAATCGAAACAAGTTAAGTTTTGACGAGAGGTCTCCTTATTTGTCAACAATTTTCCTACAACATAGTACAAAAATATAGTTATACCTCACAAATTTAGAAATTTAATCATCTAAACAGAACTTTCATTGCTTATTATAGCCATACAATGTTCTATAAAATAAAATCCCGATCGACCAGCCAAGAAGCAATACGAAAACCAGCTGACAGCTGTCAAAACGAGAATTCGTGCTGATAAATAGACACTTTTATCAACATTTTGAGTGTTACCATAATAATCCTTATTTCCGTGCTTAGAAATAGGTGGTTTGCCATATAAAAAAAATCATCTGTATTGAGAAATAATTTTTACGTTTTTTTAATGTGGAACAACTCTAAACATTAATATATTTTCGTTAGTGTGGCTACACTTTATAATGACACATTCTGACGTTCAGTGTTTTGTATGTCCCAATCTTTATTTTTGTAATTAAATTTTATTTTCGGTAAATTTGTGATAGTGCAGCGTATTTTAAGTGACACAACAATTATATATTTTGTTTTATTTATCATGTGGAGTCCAACTCACGTCCAAGTAACAGTTCAACGAGCTAAAGGTCTTCCTACAAAGGGGAAAAATGGTATGAATGATTGCTTCGTCACCATTGGGTTGGGCAAGGAGAAGTTCCAAACATCCGTCAAAGAAAAAAGTACCGAAAATGTAGAATGGCATGAAGAATGTGACCTTATTATACCGTCCAAAGGAAACAGTGCCGAAGTCATTCTAACGGTTCTTCATAGAAACTTCCTCGGAGATCAATTTCTAGGTCAAGCATCTATTCCTTTAGCGGGACTTGATGTTTATGAACGACCTCGAAATCGATGGTATAAACTTGAAAGCAAACCTGGGAAAGAAAGTTCTAAAGATCGTGGAGAGATAGAAGTCAAAGTGGGCTTTACTGTCAAAGAGGGAAGTCTCACTGACCTTAGCAAAAAAGAAAAACATAAATCTTCTATGGGGCAACTATCTTTGGCTGCTCAAAATCTAGGAGGAAGTCTGCTAAGTATAGGAAGTTTAGAAAAACGTAAAGGGATTAAAAAGTTTGCAAAAAATCTTGGATCAAAAATGCACTTGAACAAAAAAGAAAAAAAATCAGATACACATTCATTAGGAGACAGTCCTGTTAATTTGAACTCTGGAAAATTACTGAACAATAATCCATTTCATAATAAATCTGGACAAATTGTTGGTGAAGCTGATCCTGGTGTAATCAGTGAAGATGAAGATGAATTTGCATTTGATGATTTATCCCACAAAAGTTCGGGTAGTTCCTTGAATGTCAACAACAGTAGTACTTTACCTAGAATCAATAAATACAATCCTTCACCGATCAACGCATCTTTAGAAAACTTAGGTGGTGGTGAGTTATTGCGGCGATCAACAAGTGGGGGAATTAGTGCACCTGATAAGACACCACCTCCCAAACCTGTCAGATTAGGACTCGAAGAAATTATGAATACACCAAAAACAACCGGATTTAATAAAACTGATGAGTGGTCTCAAAAACTCCTTAAAGGTAAAGTTCAAAGCCAACTCATGGTAGATAAAGAAAGATTTGGTACTCCTGAAAACAAAAGTACAGAAAACATTACTTCACTCATGAAAACTAAAAACGATAGTCCTAAATTCTTCAAAAAAGATAAAACTAAAAAAACTCTTGGTGAAAGAATTATAATTGGAGAAGAAGGGATTATAGATGAAGTGAAAATGAATCCTGCCTATAGCAAAATGCCCAAAGATATTGTTAAACAATATGAAAGCAAGTCGCGAGAGGATCTAGTTGTCTTAGCTTGGAGTCTGCAAAATGAGGTTGACAACCAAAAAAAGAAAGTGAAGGATTTAGAAAATTATTTGGATGAGCTGTTATTGAGAGTCATGGAAACTACACCGCGTATACTTCAGAACCCTTACAGTAAAAACAACATGTTCATTCAAAACAAATAGTTTAAAAATCTACCTACTTGTAAATAAATTATTAAAACATGGTAATGTATCTACAATAAGTATTTAAGTATAATTTTTAAGAACAAATTTCATGTACATAAATTTTCTATTATTCTGCATGTAGTATTTACTTTTTTATAATAAATTTCAATGACATTAATAATTTTAATCTAACTTGACTTTTTATTCTTAAAGAGTTTTTGACATTATTTCATCTGTAAATAGAGCTATTTTATTATTGCTACTTCATGGCTTTTCATATTTACTCTCTAATTATATTTATTTTACACCTTATTCTTTGAGTAAAAATATATATCTACATAAAATTTTATTTATAAATTCATATACTTTGCTTTAAAGACAAATAATCCTGTCATTAAACATTTTCTTTGCTATAATAATAAACACCATCCTGAATCATAATTTTTGTTGATATGCGAGGTATTATTACATAAATTGAATGTAGGGTATAATTTGAAGGCTATGATCGAATTGTAATGTTGAGTAAAATAAAGTGTAGGCAGCATTTATTTTACTATGTCTGCCTACTGCCAGCCATGTTAAATATGTATGTTTGATTATGTTGATATAATATTATTCATCCAGCAAACACAAGACTGTATTCATTATTCACATTACTTGTAAGCTTTGCCAATATAACACAAGCATACTTTTATATTACCAAACATGTTACATTCCTCAGCTCTTTCCTTGTGTTATAGATAACACACCTAATTAAACACAGTATAACCAGAACACTCAAGTTGTGTGGTATTTGAAAAATTATATTAAAAATATGCGCTTATTTATTGATTTAGATAGAGTTTGAGTATATTTTATTGTTTTTTCTCTTACAATTTCATTCTACCAAATGTACATTGATTAAAATCACTAAATAGTATGTTTTGTGTTGAACAGTTGATTGTGTGTACCTACTAAGCATTATTATATTGATTAAAGACCATTTTTAATTGGATTTATTTTAATATAATGCTATTCAAATTCTGTAGTGTATAATATCAAATGTGGCTGTCTGTAGACAAATTGTTTTATTATAATTTTTATATAAGTATTGTCCTTCAGTATTTATGGAATCACTAATGAGATTTAATCACACTTCTACTTACAAACTTCTTAGTTTATATTGAATATCTTCTTAACAACCAGGAATAAGTACTTTAAAACATTTGTTTTAACATTTCCTATTTTTTTTTTAAATATTTGGGTAGTAAAATATAGGTATTATTATTTTACCTTTTGACTACTATAATTTTACCTAAATAATCAGCCCTAAATTCATGATACTTAGGCTGGGTTGTGTCAACAAAAGTATGAGTAATAGTATAGTCGAAATACTTTGTTATCATAAAATTGTTCGAAATTGTGTCGTTTGACGGCATCAGATTCAATGAAACAACCAAAAGTTTTGAACAATTTTATGAAATCAAAGTTTTTTAACTATACTTTTACTTCAAATTTTGTTCGAGAAACACAGCCTTACTCTCACTCAACTTTATAAAATGTTTTAATAGTATTCTGCTCTGTATTCACGTTCAGTTATTTTTAATTTTGTACTCAAACTATTGCTCTTAAATATTTTTATTCCGTTTAGTTTGTTTTTTATATTTGGCATTGTGTTTGATAAAACTTGGGACCTTAAACTCTAGATAAAATTAAACAAAATAAAAATTACTACTGTCTGTGATTTCACTTAAGTTAAAAAATATGACCGTTCCATACTCTATTTGATTATTTTCAAATAATTTATTCATTTTAGTAGCACTTAAAATTAAATACCTATATTATTTATTTTGTAGTGTAATTGTTTTATTGTAATTACCTACTTAGTAGTTTTATATTTATTAATAAGTTATTTAGGTTACTGGCATATATCATCAATATTTGATTCTCAACCTTATAAACATATGTAAATATACAATAATCAACCTATTTACTTACCTACTTAAAAATTATTGCTGTTGTTTGTACCTTTAGGTAGTTTTTTTGTTTATTTTGAGGCTGTATATAGTAAATTTATTTTTTATATAAAAAAAACACCTATCATTACAAAACAACTCATTGTTAATCAATGCTAGAATATATTATAAGACTTGTACTCATTTTAGAAATTAACTATATTTTGTGACATCTCTATTTTGTATTTTTTTTTATATATATATTTCATATGAGACGTGATCAAAGATTTATTTTTTTTCATCGCAAGAGATTACTTTGAAATAAGTCAAGATTTTATGTGTATTTGCAAGTAGCAAGTTTTTTGCCGAATGAGAATATCTTCCAAATAATCAATGTTCACAGTCCAGAGTCAATAATTGTGTAAATTGTTTTTTAAAAACTTCTTTGCTAGAAATCCAAAACAGCAATTAAAAAATTTGGGCTGCAGTTGACGCTGTATTTATTTATACATTGTACTTATTTATATGTTAGTTATATTTATTTACATTCTCCATAGACTGTTTTTATTATTTTTTTACCATCATATAGCAATATTACTTTTGTCCACCATTACAAATAAAATCTCTTAAAAAAATGTTTATAATCTTAACCAAAATCTTAAATTGCAAAGGAAAAAACCATTCTAGTGTCTGGTATGATAATGCTCTTTCAATTTGTTTTTACTGCCTAAAATTATAATTAACAGTTGATGATGCGCTAACCATATATAAGAATGTTTTGTGATAAAACGCATGCAAGTCAAAAAATTTATTTTGACAATGTAAAGTGCCTCTGAAAAGATTAAATGAATGTGTATTTTTAAAGTGTTTATTCCGCATTACGAATTCTTTATTATGATAAATGTGTTATTAATAATGTAGAAAATAGTAATTACATAATGGTGCTGAGTTGGTATAATTTTAATAGATTTTATAATTATTGACTAGAATTAAATTCTAATATAATATTATAAATATACATTGTGACTGAGATCTATGTTTTATATAATTGTTGTTTTTATTTTTTAAACTGTCCACGGTAATATAATAGCTTTAAAATGAGCTTCATATAGAAAATAAATAAGCCATTTATATTATAAATAAATATTATGCATTGTTTTGATATAATGACAAACTAATGAAAGATTACTAAATATAAACAAGATTATATCAAAGAATTACTCACAAAGGATCTAATATGTCTCATAAAAATAGAACAATTGAAACATGTTTAAAGTATTATTAAAAGTTTCAATCCAAATTATTTGTTCACAACCAACACCATAATAGAACAATTGAAGTTATGAATTACATTTCTATTTCCTAAGATGTTAACATGTAACAGAATTGAACAGAATATTATTTTGTATGCCTTGATAGCATAGGATATTTTGTAGGAAGTTCTTTGAGTATGTACAAATAAAAAATTCTATACAGAAAATATCAATATCCATTATTATTATTATCTTACGCTCGACAAATATCAAAATTACCACATATATAATAGTAATTATGAACATTAGAACATACTATAATAGTTTTAAAAACCCTTTTTGACCGATTTCCAAAAACTGAGATTGTATTGATATAAAATGTGCACATCCAGACAGTCAATCGGGAATATTCTTATAATGGGAGCTAAAAATGATGAAAAATATTGTATAATAACTAAATATAATTTTAAATGGATCAGATTAATAAAAAAGGCACATCTTGTTTATAATTATAAATAGTAACTTTTACATACTAACATTGTTTATTTCGGTTTATTTTATTACGAAGATCATATTCTTTAAGAAATAAACACTCATTATCAAATTGTATATTAATGTTATGAAAATCTATTTGAAACAATGTATGAAAAGGAATATATCCTCCAATTCAACAGGGTATTATTTGAAGTATCTTCAATTTTGAAATAGTTGTCAGGAATTAATATTTTTATGATTTTTATATTCCTTTGATAAATTTGAATTAAACATTTTTGATTAACCGAATTGATGCTATTTTTGTGCCTTAAAAATTTCCATAATAGATTATTGTATCTTTGTCAATTTCTGAATATCAAAATGAATATGTGACATTAATGACATTATTTTTTTTTCTTCGTAAAATAAGATCATTCTATCTTCAGTGACTTTCTATGCACTAACATATTTATTGGTGTTGTATTAAAAATATTTAATTTTGTTAATCAAATGTCATAAATTTCATATGACAAAAATACATTTTTTCAGTAGATTGTGGTTCTTTCCATAGTTGTTTTATTATTCATTCCCATCATTTTGTCATCTTTTTGAATATTTATAATTCTTATTTTACTAATTAAATCTTTCAAGTCTTGTAGTAATCTTCGATTTTCTAAAAAAATGATATTCTTGTTTTATATTTTTATTTGTTTATTTAATACAACATACATCAATGCCGCACTAGGAATCTTCTTTTGTTGACATTATTTTGTACATTTTACGTTTTCATTCCATGCATACAGTATTCTCAAAATGTATAAGGTAATCCAACTGTCGATTTGTTCAGGAGAACTTTGTTCTCTTAACATAGGTATCGACAATGTATCAAGCCAGAATACGCGAGAATTGTATGGAGAGGTCTACTTTTTTCACGGCTTTTCCAACTTTGAAGTCAAAAAACACCAACTTAGAGGCTTCGCAGCATATATGTTCCATACACGGATTTACTCGGAATTCGGAGTAGAACATTTCGTGTGTCTGTGTGTGTGTCCGTCCCCCCCTTATAACTTTTGATCCGCTCAATTTACAAAGCCCAAATTTTCAGAATATATAAACAATTATAAGCCTACAAAACTTTTATACTCAGAATTTTGAATTTTTGTTTCAGTCAGGGATTATCAACTTTTGAATTTTTAATTTATTTTTCCGTATATCTCAGAAACCATAAAAGCTAAAACGCTGAAAATTGGTATAAGCATAGAAAAATACAAAATCTCAAATTAGTTTATTCAAAAAAATTCCAGGGTTTCTCAAACATTTTTTATTAAGAAAAATATTTTTTTTATGATAAATTTATGAGTTAAACTGCCTATATTTTCATTTTTTTTTTTAAATATCGAAAAAAGCCGAAACACCCCAACTAGATAATTTAATTTTCTATAAAAAATATTAACATGGTATTAGCACATCTCAAACTTTTTTTAACAATTTTTATAAAAATTGAATGTAGTGACGACATTGCTTCATACAATTTGTAGGGCAGTCGCCTATACACAATATGTAAGAAGACTTAATAGTTTGATAGGTACTTAATCTCCAAACATACATACAGAACCATCATGCTGTTTTCATATTCCGGGTAGGAAAACAGGACTGACTTTCAATACTGTCCTATCTTGACATACATACCAACATGTGTTAAAATTTTCAATAATTTGGATTTATGGGTTTATAGTTTGATTCTTATTCTTCAACTATACATACTATCGCTATCTACAGTTGGATCTCGTGTGTTACATGCAACTAGTTTAATAAAACCTATGTTAAAAACCTAATGAAATACCTACGCATGTAATATGTAGAATGCATGCCTCAATATTTCATATAGGTACCTGTATAAGAAGTAATTATGAAACAACTATCTTGAATAATTGTATTTTCTTTATTTCTGAAAAAACTGAACATTTTTAATCACAGCTGATTATCATATTTAGTGGATATTGACAAAAGTAAACTAATGTACCTATAGTTAATATAAGATTTTTATATGATTACATAATATGTAGGATTTAAATTATTAATCGATGCTTTATTACTTGGTCCTTTTATTTTAACATTATTCTTTTAAATACATAATTCTGGGAAAAAATATCTTACTAAACAGCAATATTAAAAACCAAATCAATAACTATGTTATAATTATTGGTTTATTGAACTAAATTTAATTTCAACAGTTATATATATGCAAAGGAATTCAAATTAATATTTTCTGTAGCAAAAGGACAGACAAGCCATAAAATATTTCACATTTAAGTCGGAGTAAATTTTCCCTGTGCATGTTATCACTATTAAATTTCTTTTTTTAGGTATTACGAAGCGATAAAAATAATATATTATGGGTTTATTCTGTTATGAACAACTAAACCTGAGATGAGATGCATAGTTGAGTAACTACAATCTATTTTAAAGAACTGTCCTAATTCTGATAGATCTTATTTTCGCAATTGTAACTCAATGTATTTATTTTTAATAAAAAAGATCTTTTTATAGTCTTATTTATTTTAATAATACCTAGAGATTATTTTTCAAGGGACTACATTTTGCACATATAGCAACCGAGCAAAACACCCAAATTTTCGGTCTATGAAGCCCATGTCATTTCTCAAGTTATATTTTAAAACGGTGCCTTTATAAAAAGGCACTAATAATTCCCCAGAGTCAAATTGAAAACACTGTTCGTTATCACCGAGTGCTTTTTTTTGTATTTACCATTTGTAGAAATTTATTATAAAAAAAATTTAGCACTTTGTGAAAACGAAAAGCATTAATATTTCGAAGAATTAAATAGGAATCACGAAAGAGATGCCAGGTCAAAATGAAATGGTGAAAAAAACAAATATTTAAAAAAATATGACTACATCAAATATATTGTTTAATTTATTACATTGAATTTTATACTTATTTATAAAAAAAAGATTATTATTTTCCATAATTCAATTTAATAAAATATATGTATAGTTAAGACCTTATTTAAAGTATTGGTCATAAATATATTATTTTTAAACAAAAAATAAAAGATTGTTTTCGTAAAATACCCAAAATAGATAATAAAATAACAAATTACACTAAAAATAAAACAAATCATTGGTCAAACACCAGTATTTTTCTGAAATTTATTTTTATTATTTAAAAACAAATAAATATGTAATTGTGACATTATGACATCGATACAATATGTGTATGTACACAGAGGACTACAACCAGTGACCCACCTTCATTTATTTTTATTAAAACAGATTGTTAGATTCATTTTGAATTATATAACTAATTTTTCAACTTCTCAAAATCAACTGTTTTACACACCTGCAGGGCAAGTCCCGTTCCATGATAACCCATATTGTGGTGGTAACCACAGAACACAGTGGTAACCCACATTTTAAACCTATGTAGTAAGAGTATTCTATGTAGAAAATTTTTAAAATACGGTGGGTTTTCATTCCGCCGTTTGACCAGACTTGCCCCCTTGACGTGTAAAATTTGTATATATATATATAATATTTTTGTAAGTTAAATGTTGAAGTACTTAGATTTAACACACAAAATATATTCATCGATAAAGGTTTTATAAAACTTATTGAAATAATTAACAAATAATAGCATTGCTTTATTAAAAAATAGCATAGCTTTTTAAAAGTATATTTTTGTTCATCTTGTACATACTGATTTATAAAAAAAGTGACATAATTGAAAAATATACATTTCATTGAGTCATTGATAATTTATGAAATGTTTAACAGAATTTTTCTTGCATCTCACTCATTTTAAGTAGGATGATTGTTCTTAGAATGAATACATTTTATTATTATTGATCTCGTTTGTGTGATTTTTTCTTAGATTGGACAATGTGTTGAACTGGAGTGGCATATTCCTTTTGTGATATTCTATTGACGTAATACAAACCGATGAGAGAGAAAATAAAACTGAAACAGACATAAATAGTGAAAATATAATGAAATGTGTATAAAAATAGTTTTGAACTAAATACATGCAATCAAATTGATGCCAAAATTAGTGTAAATGTTAATGCAACACAAAAACGTCAAACATCATCTTGTCATTTTAAGAACAAATACATTAATGAAGACATTTATTTCATACATATATTGTTTTATAAAGACAATTTGCTTACCAAGTAGTGACACAAACTCCATGAATTGTCCCAGAAGCTACCAAAGCTATGAGTAGACATAAAATAATCTCAGGATATTTAAGTTGGAATGTCCTTCCGAACAATGCCGTTTCAATATTTCCAATGGCCTTCAATACATGTTAAGGATAAATAAGACAACATAATGATAAAATACTATTGTGAATTACTTATTTGAAAAAAAGTCTTTAAGTTGGAAAAAAATATTGAAAAAATGCAATTCAATGGCCAAGAGCAGGTAACCTAACAGTCGAATTTGACTACCGGCCCTTATTTTTATTTAAACTTCTATCTGTTTTATTTACAGTAATTATTTCATATTTATAAAGATTTCAAATATTATATTTATTAATAAGTTTCAACATCATCTTAAGGGCCTATAGTTAATTTTGAACATATTTTCCACAGATCCCTCAAAATATAACAGTCTTATTCATAATAACTTATGTTAGGTTTAAAACAGTGTATAACAACAATACTGAAAATTACTATTCATAATATCATATATAAGGCAATACTGCTATATAACGGCTACATTACGCCAATATAAGATATACACGGTCCCAGGCTGTTTTAACAGCAATATAAAGCCAAATAGGGACCGAACATTTCCGATGATTCCCGAATAGTGCCGATTGTCGATGTTATTAATGTTATTATGTTAAACAATTTTTGACGTTTGTGGGTTTGTGTCTTGTGAAATTGCGAAGCGGCGTGAATTTTGTGTTTCTTGTATCAAAATTTACCAATATACCTAATTAAAATGGACAATTTTGTGAATATTGTTTCTGCTTTCAATTCAATTGCACAAATAAATGAATTCGCTATCACCGGTAGACAAATGCCCGCGCGAAAAGTGTATAAGGAACGGTGTTCTCCATTCATTATTTATAATGAAGCCGAATTTAAAAACAAATATCGTTTCAAAAAAGAAACTGTACGGTTCATAATATCATTAATATCTTCTGAGATTACTAAAAACACGAGAGGTGGTGCAGTGTCAGCGGAATTACAAGTACTTGTTGCAATTCGTAGCTGGGCTAGAAGTGAGGTTAGTTCTTACTGACATTATTATTATTAACTCCTCCAAGATATTTATACACTTATGGTTACTATAAATTTGTAATACCAAACTTCATTATATAATTTATTAATAATATTATTATGTCACTTCCTTGCGAGCTTTTTGTATTAATGTATTGACGAATAATTTATTGTAATTAGTTTTTATTGCCTACAGGTACAAGATGATGCAGGTGATCTTCATGGACTTAGTCAGCCAACAGTTTCGCGAATTTGTAGCAGAGTAGCTCGAGCTATTGCACGTCTTAGTTCAACTTATATAAAAATGCCAAGTTCATCTGCAGAACAACTAGATGTAATGAATAGGTTTAAAGCAATTAAAAACTTCCCAAATGTGATAGGCGCCATAGATTGCACACACATCAAAATAAAAAAAAATGGTGGAGAAAATGCTCAATATTTCATAAATAGAAAGGGATATTATTCTTTAAACGTGCAGGTATTTATTTTAATATTTTCGACTTTTAATTTTATTTTATGAAATTTATAGTACATTAACAAATTATTCACAAATATTTTAACAAAATAATTTAGTGTGCTTATTTCCTTTCAGGTTGTGTGTGATGCCAAATTAAAAATCAGAGACATTATATCCAGATGGCGTGGAAGCACACATGATTCAAGGATTTATAACGAATCATGTATAAAAGATAAATTGGAAAATAATGAATTTTATGGAAGACTCTTAGGAGATTCCGGTTATGCCTGCACTGGGAATCTTTTCACACCAATATTAAATCCTAGAAATATACAAGAGGAGAGATACAATGCGGCACAAATTGCTACTAGGAATACCGTTGAAAGATGTTTTGGAGTGTGGAAGCAAAGGTTTCGATGTCTATTACGAGGCTTGACAGTGTCATTAGACAACAGCAAAATCTTGATTGTTGCTCTTGCGGTATTGCATAATATTGCAATTGATTTCAATGACAATATTGAAGGTAAACTCGAAAATTTTAAAAGTAATAAGGCATTTGATAATGAACTAGTTTTACTAACAATATGTGGCAGATCAGTTAGCGCGCTGGGTTAGAAATCCAGTGGTCGCGAGTTCAAATCCTGCTGCAACTGATTTCCGTTCACCTATAGCACAAGCTCTTTTGCTTAGCTTTATGTATGAGGATGTATATGTACTTGTTACAAAGACATATTCATTCTTTTCAAAAAATATATATAAATAATTGTGTCAATACCATGAAAAATTTTCATACTTACATATATGTTAAATAAATAATAATAAACAATTCTTCCTTGCACCCTGCGCAAGTGGTGAGTTTATTGCCAAATGGCAATTTCTTCCAACTAACCAGTGATGTCATTATTTGTATATCTTATGTATCATTTAATTTCAGATACCGTAAATGACACAGTAGAACATGAGACAGCAGAAGAACATGATATAATCAGGAATGAAAATAATGTATCTATAAGAGGAAATATAATAAGAGCAAACTTCATAAGAACATATTTTTAAGGACTTTTAATGTGATCATGTTGATCTTCTTCATCCTAGCGCTTTGTCCCGTTTCTATAGGGGTACGCTTTGACCATGAACATGGAATTGGCGAGTCTGATTATTACATTGAAGCGACTGCCATCTGACCTTCCTAACCCATAGAAAAGGAAACCAGACAAATTGAATCATGGCCACACAACCAGATTTTACTCAATGATTTTATTTTATTCTGGAAACAGACAGACAATTCTGGAAACAGACAGTATATTATACAATTTTGAAATAAATGTATGAATATTGGAAGTCTCCAGAATGTGGTAACTGCTATTTTATACTGCATTAATAGTTTGTCTATCTTAACATAAAAATATACTATCGTCAGAAAATTTATAATCCTGGTAGTAACATTTAGAATGAATAAAAATGTATATAATTAGATAAATTTCTTATGTATGGAAAAGTTCAGTAATTTGATTTCAAGTTATAATGTAAAGAGCTTGAACATAGAACTGATTAGCTTTCCATGAATAACATAAAATTACTTCATATGATATCACGTGTCAAAATTTTCAAAATGCAATCGTGTTCTTTAAAACAAAATGTATCTGCTTTTATTAAAATATTTCATACAACATAAGCATTCTTCACCATACTGCATTAATAGTTTGTCTATCTCAACATAAAAATACACTATCGTTAGATTATTTATAATCCTGGTAGTAACATTTAGAATGAATAAAAATGTATATAATTAGATAAATTTCTTATGTATGGAAAAGTTCAGTAATTTGATTTTATGTTATAATGTAAAGAGCTTGAACATAGAACTGATTAGCTTTCCATGAATAACATAAAATTACTTCATATGATATCACGTGTCAAAATTTTCAAAATGCACTCGTGTTCTTTAAAACAAAATTTGTCTGCTTTTATTAAAATATTTCATACAACATAAGCATTCTTCACCATACTGCATTAATAGTTTATCCATCTTAACATAAAAATATACTATCGGAAGAAAAAGGTGTGGAGAGTTTAGTGTTGGCTCATTTTTGTGGCATTTATTCAACATGGATGATTTTTTCTGCCATGTACATGTCTCATATGCATATGTTGGAATGGGAAAGAAAGTAAATAAAAAAGTGTAAAATAAAATTGGTTTATTTTTCATTATCAGACGGTTTGGGAATACCGTCGAAGAAACCCAATTGCAAATACAAAATAATTATTAAAATTAATTGATGATATATTACAAATATTCTAAGGTAGAGGCGTTACGGTAGAGGCGTATTCTAAGGTAGAGGAGTTACTTGTCTAGAGGAATGATGATATATTTTTTATACGAAAATAAACCATGTCTTTTTTCCGAAAATTGTCTTTTTTGGATCATTATCTGAAATAAAAATAAAATTATATTATATAAATTATTGGTGTCAGTGTTAATTCCACTCTTGTATTTCATATTAATTTTAGAAAATGATGTGGTGTATGTGTGTTACAATGCTAACAATTATATCCATTGTAGTATGTGTGTACTTGTTTGTTTCAGAATACTAACTGAATTTTTAAACAATGTAAAAATATAAATTAATCACACTTTGCACATGTTCGTAAAATATTTTTTCATGTATTAACTGTCAATATAAATTTACAAACCTTTATTCCTCTGCCATTAGTTTATTATATTCTAATAACATTATCTTGTATTTTAGGTCTAAGTTACGCGACTCCTTCTTAGCAATTTCAATACTTATTTCGTGTAATTCTAATTTATGTTCCATATCTTTTTCTGCAATTGTATTGGCTATTTCTAAGTATTTTGATTTTTTCTTAGCGTTTTCTAATTTAATCGAATATATTTTTTTTTTATTTTCTATTTCTACTTCTGCAATTGAAGTTACTTGTCTAGTTATTTCTTTGTTTATGTTCATATTACTGTTCTTCGGTGTTTTTTTTGATTTAATATGAAAACCAGACGATATCTGTAAAGAAACAATATTTATTTTAGACAAAAACATAAGTGATTTTTGGTATAACTTAATTGTATCATTAGATAATATTTATTTTTCATTAGATATTATCTTTTCACAAGTTATTTAATAATGTTACCTTCTTAGGCGTTATGTCCTCAATAAAATCCTCGGTAATTTTGGGGGTTTCAATAACATTCTCATTAATTTTTGTAGAATTTTCAAAAACATCTTCAATAATGTTCTGAAAGAATATTAAATCATAGTAATTATATTATTATTCTAAATTACTTATATATTCATGAATCAACTATACATCTATAATATTCCTTCTTTTAATTTTATTTACTTATGAAGCATATTACTGCAAATAATTTAGTACCTAAGAATTAAAAATGCTATACCTATACTTAAAATAAATGTATGTTTTGATACCAAAAAAATGCTATTTGTTATTTATAATTCCCAAAAACATTTATACAAATAATAATAAATTCATGAGGACAGTATGTATATGAATAAACATAAAAAAAGACATAAAAAGTAATCAGTGGTATGAGATGCAGGGGTCGAATAAGAAATGGCTTGCATGACTATTATAAATGGTATCTAGAAAATGGGAATAGAAGTGGTGATAATTAATAAGAAAACATTTAAGAAGATATGCATGAACATGAATAAAGCAAAAACGTTTGGTATGTCAAGAAAGAATATTGTGGCATTCGGTCTTCTCTGCCTATCCCAATAGAAATGTCGTGATGGTATGTATATATGAATTATATTTACATTATCATTGACGTCTTCATCCATAAGATTATCTACCACAACTTCTGCTGATTCTTCAGCGACTGGTTCCTGTGTGTTGATCTGTAACAAATTGATGCAAACAAAGCATAAGTTTAGATAGGTATAACATAGAAATATGTAAGCAAAAATTGTGATGAGTCAAACGAACTATGAAAACAACAAAATTTAATTAATTCAATTAGACACTTTTTTAAAAAACATATTTTTTGGACAGAGTTAATGCATTTTCTTACCTCATTCATACCATCACTGTCAAATATATTTTCGTCTCTGACGAATTCTTGGGGCAGCCAAGCAATGATGTTGTCTGCATCAACAGGTGGAAGTGGCGGTGCTGGTCCACCTCCTGTCTTTTTTATTTCCTTTCTATATGAATTTACTTGCTTCTTAGCATTCATTTTAATTATATTGAATTGGGCCTTGGCCTGATTTATTGTCCTGGATTTTCCAGTCAACGCATTAAAACTGAAAACGAATTTAAAGAAATATTTAATGGTATGATTAGTACAACGCTCATTATTCAACTTACTAGAATATAATTTGAGAATTTATAAGAATATTATTAAATTCGCATACTTACTTTTCGCAAATACTAGCCCACGCGACTTTTTTCTTATTGTTTGTGTTGGTGTCTGTATTTTTGTCACCAATCACATTTAATTTTGATCTAATTAATTCCATTAGAAGGCTCTGTAAATAAAAATAAACCGGATAATTATAAATATGATCACATGTACTGAATAATCAAAAAATACATAACCTATAAGATAATATTTAATGAGAATGAACACATGGATACACTTATTACTCACTTTTTCAGTGTTGCTCCAATTTTCGCTGCGGTTTTTTTTGTCTTTAATATTCATTTTCGGAATATTATTCATTTTATTATTTATAATAAAAAATGCGCACAATAAACTCAAAATGATGCAAATGCAACAACTGTCAAATTACCGGAAAAAACACGCGATTTCCGACGTTGCCAGCTCAAACAGTAACATAGCAACGATATTGTTATATTGGTATATAAAAGTTATTATGAATAGTCAAGAGTATAAGTGCTTATACTGTGTTTTAGTTATATAATGTTAATACAACAATATAAGGTAATATTATGAATAAGACTGTAAGTCTTTAAAATAAAAACAGTATATTTTTCCAACTTTATTCTATTGAATAAGTTTTTCAACATTTGAATTTGATTCCTTGTAAAATAAATTTTAATGTCAAATATTTGTTCCCTTGTAAAATAAATTTTAAAGAATTCCTTTATTATAAATAACTAAAAATCTTTAAGTCCTACAAAATAGATTTTTACTATACACCTAAACAGAAGAGAATATGAAATCCTATCGGCTGAGTTTTTTACTTTTTGTCAGGTTTATTCTGAAAATCAACAAATTTTGAGTTTTCGATCAATTAAATCTAAAGTAATAAAACAATGATTTTGTTAGTGTGTATGTGTGTGTGTGTTTGTCTCACGCCTTCTGTAAAACCCAGAGCATCTAAAAATCTAATTTATGTGCGAACATGTACCAGTATACCTGACGCATTGTCACGCTAAAAAAATGCGATAAAAATGCTGAATTATTAAAAATATTTAAATAATTAGTTTTTTCATACAAAATTTTCCAAGCCATATCTGACAAAAAAAGTGTACTTTTTGCACACAAATATCTGTTAATTTAAAAGTTAGAAGTACGTATTTACACGAATAAAATATATTTTCAAGTATAACTTGGCGTTTAAGTGAAAAACATGGTGAATATTTTGTATAATTATAATGCTTATTTTTAAAGTACCTAAGCGTTTTGTACATACAGCGTCGCCATGTTAATCTCTTTCCATACAATATTTGTTATTTCTTACGAATGAAAATCTTTTTTTTTTTTTTAAGGCAATTCATTTCATTCTTGAAAATAATAAACCTTTGAAATAAATGTGATTATGAAATAATAAAATGAAACACAAGACAATATAGCATGTTTTAAGACATATATTGTAAAAATGTGTTAATTATTAGTAAAGATATAGGAATAATAAAATTGCATAATTTGTAAATAATATTTGATTTTTCTGACAATTTTCATTTTTAAGGCATCGAACAAACCAATGTAGGTACCTACATATTCAAAAAATGTCTACAAACCATTTGATATTTTTTACATGTTGGAATGGTTACTATGGTTACGGACATATTCTGATATTCAAATAAAATTTGTTATAAATTGAATTCGAATTAATTTAGAACATCATTGTAGGTAGGTACCTGGGACAGATCATAAATAGACTATTTCCTATAGTCTGATTTTTCTTTTTCTTAATTTATGTAGCCCTTTGGGTGAGTTTTTATACAAACTTATTCCTATTATCTAATTATTTTTCTTCTTATTTTATGTAGACCTCTGGGCCAGTTTTGATACTATTTCTTTTAACGTAAATCTTCTTTTTCTAATTTTATGTAGACCTTTGTTGAATTTTATATAAACTAACTTCCTATAGTCTAATTTTTCCTCTTTTATGTTGACCAAGGAAGAGTTTTCATACAAACTTTTCCTTTAGTGTAATTCTTCTTCTTCTTCTTCTCTTATGTTAACCTTTGCGTCAGTTTTTATACAATCTATTTCCTGACGCATAATTATTCTTCTAATATGTAGACCTTTGGGTCAGTTTTTATATTAACTATTTTCTATAGTCTAATTCCTCTTATTTTTCCTTTATGTAGATCTTTTGATTAGTTTTTATGCAAACTATTTCCTTTAGTCTAATTCTTCTTTTTCTTATTTTATGTAGACCTTGGATGAGGTTTTATGCAAACTATTTCCTTTAGTCTAATTCTTCTTTTTCTTATTTTATGTAGACCTTGGATGAGGTTTTATGCAAACTATTTCCTTTAGTCTAATTCTTCCTTTTCTTATTTTATGTAGACCTTGGGTGAGTTTTTATACAAACTATTTCCAATATTCTAATTCGTCTTCTTCTTCCTTTATGTAGACCTTTTGGTTAGTTTTTATGCAAACTATATCCTATAGTCTAATTATTTGTTTTCTTATTTTATGTAGACGTTGGGTTAATTTTATATAAAATATTTCCTATAATCCAATTCATCTTCTTCTTCTTTTATGAAGACCTTTTGGTCAGGTTTTTTTTATATAATACATTTACTATTGTGTAATTCTTCTATTTCATCTTTTATGTAGACCATTGGGTCAGTTTTTATTACAAACTGTTTGTTATGGTCTTATACTTATTCTATTTTTTATTTAGTCTTTTGGGTTAGTTTTAAGTCTAATAGTCTATTGTATAGAAATATTATAAAAAACATGCACACTTGATGAAAATACATAAAAACGAATGGGATGTGACTAACACTAGAATCTTGTCAATACTTTTGTTCAATCAAATTTACACCATTTATTATATCATCATATATTGCTTAATTTTCAATATTTGATTTTGATGACAATACATAAAAAATCGGGGTTGTGGCCATTACTAGACTCTTCACAACGTTTATATTCAAATTAAAAACTATTTAATATAGTTTAAGTCTTATCTTCTTCAATAATCTAGACTTTTGTGTAAGTTTTAAGTCTATCAGTTTTATTGTACAAAAATATAATAAACTATAATATGCACACAAAAAATATAAAAACGAATGGGATGTGACCAACACTAGAATCTTTTCAGTACTTTTGTTTAATCAATTTATTAAACCATTTCCCATCATCCAAAATTACTAAATATTCAAAACACATTATTTGCGTTATATAAAAATAGGGGTTGTGGCCAAAACCAAACTCTTTACAACGTTGTCTCTTGATAATCAGTCATATTAGAACCATTTCCCATAGTCCATGCGTGCAGAAATTGTATGTACTTATATATAAAAACAAATGGGTTGTGGCTTTAACTCAATTAAATTTCAAACTACTTTTCATAGTACGAATTAGCAAAAATTTTGTGTGACAATATTATATAAACGATAGCTTATTCCTTCACTAATTTACATTCTTGGCCAACGGCGGGACATAAAAGCTAGTCAGGAATAAACTATTTTCATTAGCACGCAATAGTTACCCATACTAACGTGGAACTTCATAGTATATTTAGCAGTTTTAATATATTACATTTTCAGTCACTTAAGTCGATTTAGACTTAGCATTATATAACCTCTTAATAAAAATCACTTTTTTGAGCCCTGCACAAGTGTTGAGATTATTTCCATTGAGAATTTTTCCCAACTAACCAGTGTTTTCAGAGAAGCAATAAATATAATGTAGTGTTCCCAGAAAAGCAAGAATAATGTAGTTCAATTACAAAAACATATTTTGTTTTAAATTAACAAGTGTAGAAATTATCTTCAAACTTAATGTATAAACACAAATCATCAAACAATATATACTAACTATAATCCTCAACATACCTTAAATAAATATGTACTTTGAATTCATTAATGCATTCATATTAAAATGCTGCATCAAAATACACAAAAGTTTGTAAAGGATACTGTTAAAATAAGAAGAAACAACATAGAGCCAACATAACCTCCGAGAATAGTATGCACTGGTGATGAGGTTATCCATGACTTATACATCTGCATTCCAGAAAACAGAAAAATTGATAATATTGTAGAAAGGATAAAGGACGTTCCACTCGAAACCGCTAAAAAAAATTCACAACATTATACATTATATCTTGATTTTATTTGTATATTAAATTAACTTTGTCTTTAATACACCACTTTGCTTTTTAACATCATATCGAGGGGTGAAAGGCTATTTTTTTAAGTAACATTTTATAACTTTACAGGAAATAAAGTTATAAATTTATAAAAAAAAAAATCATTATCAAAAAACTAGTGGCCATATTTTAAACTGGGTAAGGTCACTATTTCTCAAAAAAAATCTTTTATATTGGTATAATTTTCAATAAAAATATAGCCCTGGCTTCAAAGATAAAGTCTATATTGAAAAATGTTGCTTAAAACAAATAGCCTTTCACCCCTCGATATATGGAAATTGTTTCCCATATGGCAGCCCCATACACAGTCAATCGTAATCGCGATCCGTGATCAAAGTGATTGAACATGACACCACCAGATTAATATGAAACGACAGCCCATCAATCAATCAATTTCACAGTCAATCTGAATTGCGATCGAATTGACTTTTGATCACGAATCGTGATCTAGATTGGCCGCCTATATTTACATTTCCCTGCGTTTATAGTTTCCAAGGTGATAAAATATGATGTTGTAACAAAAAATGAAACTAAAATTATTGCTCTTTGATTTTTTAGAATAAAAGTTTAACCCCAAGTTTTTAACTGTATCATAAATGTACTGATATACCTATATATAATGTGAGTTTTCAGTAAGAACATTGTTGAAGACTGAATTATTTTAATGATAATCCGAGGAAGAAATTCGGTCAAAAACACTTAATGCTAAGAAAAGGAATATTTGTCCAAAAACCAAAATAAACTAAATCTTCACATATAAACTTTAATACAAATATAATTGACGTTTACACTTTACTAAATCAATAGCTGTATATTTTTTAGCTTTTTAGATTTGACAAGTCTCAAATAAAATACGATAAATTTTGATTGATTCTATGCACTTTCTTAAGAAAATTGTTTGAATTCAAAATTATAGTAAAATCCTCGACAAGACGTGAGTCCCGGTACTTTTATCCATTTGTACTAATTTATGGTTTTATGAAACTACAACTATTCAAAAAAGAAAGTTCCTTTCTTTCTTAGTAAAAAACGTACCCATTATTCAATTTAAATAATGACCAAAACTAAAGCAATACTTCAATTCTGATAAGCGATATTGACACGTTTCACCGGCTTACTCAAGTTGTTGCAATTTTGACGTTATTTGAGATAAATTCAATAAATTGACAGATTAAATTTCTATGGTCAAACATCGTTATTTAATCTATGCTGTTTGAATATAGTTCTCAGTGCGAACTATAGAAATAAAATACTTCCTCAATTGGATTTACATTGTCATTTCAGTTTTTTGTGTCGAAAAATAAATTAATATTAAGTGACAATAATTTATGCGAAAAAATAACATGACCGATAGTGTAGAATACAGATGGGAGGGGCAAAGCACAGGAGAATGGCAAGTTGTATTAGAAGCTAGTGGTCAGAAGTGAGCAACAACAATCTGGTCCGGGACCCCACCATCCGTGTCCCTGGATTCGACCTCCCTTGCAGAGCCTAGGTGCAGCTCAACAAACTAAGAACAGGCATGGGGTATTGCAACCATTTGTTATGGAAATGGGAAAAGAGAGAATCGCCGGGGTGTGACTGTGGTGCTGAGTTCCAAACGATCCGCCACATTGTTGAAGAGTGCCCGCTGCACAGGTATCCGGGAGACATCAACAGAACAAAGCAAGAGGCGGTGGACTGGCTGCGGGGTTTGAATTTAAGGCTCTAACTAGCTCCATAAACGCAGCCTTTTCTGGGCGCAGAAGAGTCTAGCTATTCGAAAATTAATTAGTGGAAAATACTTCGCAATCCTGGGGCTATTTTATGCTAACCTATTTACTTTCAAGTCTGCATAATACGTCATCGACAATTGCTTTGCGACTGTTGAAGGTGGTGATACCGGCCCGCCTCGGCCCCATGTCCGCGAGAGAGATCCACCGTCCTATTCGAGTAGGTTGTGGCTCACTTTTCCGTGGAACCTACCCCGACCATCAGCGGGATTTTGGGGAAATTTTATTTAAATTTTTTTTATGTGGCAACTTTTTTTTTGATAATGAAATGACTTTTTTCAAAATTTGACAGCTACGAATAGTGGTGCAAAGTTCGATATTTTTTTAAGATCCTGTCTTTTCAAATCGATTCATGAAATTTATGCGGATCATCAATTCGCTCTTCGATTCAATATGATACAAATATAGCTATCCTTATCTATCGTACATAACATGTACGTAATATGACAGAGAAAACAAAACCGATTCAAAATATGATATGCAAATGTAGGCGTTAAAATGTTTGCATTTCAATGTAGTTAATGGGCAATATAGCTTAAATATTTTATGAACCATAATGAATTAGTCGTGAATCGAAGATTGCCATCAGTCTTTATCTCAAAAGAATTATGAGATAACAGATCGCCTTCAAAATAGTATATACAATAATTATAGACGTTACGTATTTGTTTTTCAAAGTGTGTTGCGGTCAAAATTGCTTAACATATTCAAGAACCGCAATGAATTAGATTTCATGAACCATAATGAATTAGTTGTGAATCGAAGATTGCCATGAGTCGGTCTGTGTATCGCATTCTAACTATATACTTTACGTATACTTTACGTTTATGATCCAGAATCGATGAGTCGGTCTGTATGTCGCATGCTAACGATATATTTTATATGAGATAGAAAGTGTGAGAGTGATGTCTGGTTCATGAACGGAACGTTGTGGCAACGTGAACCGTGAGTCACCGATTCAATTTAATGATCCGGTCAAATAATACGGATCACTCATTTTTCCCCGTCGCTAGCTACGAACAGCTCGTCAGCTGACTTTTACTCGAAGACGGCCGGATCTTCTCCGGCACAAATTAACGGTTTTATAACTAAAAGAACCTTTGGGATTCCCCCCAGAGAATCTCAACAGATCGAGCTCTATCGGTCCTGCCACAAAAGAGGCGCAACTGCCGCGAAATCGGCCCCCAAACTGCCCAAGAACTAGGTACCTCCGCCACGCGGTAAATAACTTTTTTTGTAAATATTTCGGTTCAATTTTATGTAACTGTAGAGGCCTCTTTCAGACTGAAGCCGAAGGATAGAAGTAGCTTCTCAGGTCGTCGTGCGTCTCGTAACCTGCCATTTTTATTTTATAATGTGACTATATTTTACTACTGACTCGAGGCGCCGACGGCCTGAGAAGCGTTTGCCCTAGCACAAGTCAGGGCCCCTTTGTAACCGTGTGGAGGGGAGGACCACCACAGCCTGTCACGCCCCTGACCCAGAAATTTCTCTTCTGCTTCTTCTCTCTGTTTTTTTATGTTCTGGATCGAGGACCTATACCTGAGGACGTCACCCACCTGTAGCTTCCCGCTGGTCTACGACTGGGTAATCTGCTGAGCGTCTCCCTTAGCAGACTGTCGAAGAGGAAAGGACCGCGTCCTTGGGGTGAGTGCATTCAAGTTCTCTCTCGATCCAAGACCGAAGCTGGTCACATTATTCATCCAGGACGCCTTGCGTCCATAGGACTGATAGCCTTCCTCTGCACCGCAGAGAGAGAGCTGGTGTCAGTGGGTGTCATATAAAATATAAGTATTTGGGTTTTATATTCATTTTTCTACGAGGATGCTTGACATACCACGGTACGGTATGGAAATCTCTTCCAACTAACCAGTGTTTCTAGCCCAGAGAAGCAATATTTGCGTGAGAAATGAATTTAAATAAATTTCTCCTTTGCTGGGAATCAAACCCAGGACGCCCACACAGAAACCGAACGGCTTACCAACCTTGCCACGGCGGTCGATTTCTATAGCAGAAGCGTCTCTCATCATAACAAAATACCCAGATCTGTTACAAAGGCACAGAAGTGCGTCACCACCTGTAATCGGAGCTAGTATAGAAAGGCAAGAACTTACAGAAGGTGGTGGCACAGAAGGATTTCTCTATTCGTATATTATAATAATCAGTCCCCATAACCAAAGAAATTCTAAAACTACGACTTTCCCCTCTGCAGTCTTAAGATTTTAATTAATTCACAATGTGCGAAGATGTTGGTTCCATTAACGCGACCTCTCCTGTTCCCGTTTCTTTTATATGGAATCACAGATTATATGGTAGTACAGGTCATGGATGTATAAAGAGCCACGAAGACCTATTCTGAAGTGCCAGCTATACCGGAAAGTGCACCCGTGTCGTTGGGTCGCGCTCGTCTTGGAGCCGCAGCCTGCAGTGTCACTCTTGAGCCTTGAGGACACCTGCCTAGCCGCTGCCATTCCCAATACAACCACTCAACTCAGCATCTGCTGCTGTTTAGGGCAGGGGGAGTATTTCCCTGGTATCCTGAATCAGGTTTGACGTTTAATACTAGTCACAAATTTGTTTAATACAGTCAAACCGCGATTTGCGGTGAAAGTTTTATAAGAATATTTTATGTGAACCAGATATGACTTTTAAAGTGAGCTTGTCTTCCAATTTCTTGGGAGGAGGGTATCACCACTTATGAAAAGTTTTAAAAATTCAATCTATATTATAAATTTGAATGTTTGTATCTATGTATGTATGAATGTGTTGAATGCACTCCTAAACCGTTCATCCGATTGCAATGAAACTTTGGTGAATTGTCGAGAGTATGCCCGGGATGATTTCTAGATTAAAAAAAATTTCTTCTTCTTCATCGGGTATTAGGTCATTTTACCTATGAAGGTGGACTATCCTGGGAACCGTTCATCCGAATACAATGAAACTTTGGTCAATGAAACTGTCCTACCATCTCTTCGCAGGTCTTCCAGGACGGTTTCTGGATTCAAAATATTTTCTTCTTCTTCTTTATCGTGTATTTGTTCATTTTACCTATGAAGGTGGAGTATCCTGGGAGAATAAGGTCCAACTGTCCTATCATGTCTTCGCAGGTCTTCCAGTACGGTTCCGGATTCAAAATATTTTCTTCTTCTTCTTTTTCGTGTATTTGTTCATTTTACCTATGAAGTTGGAGAATCCGGGAAAAAGAAGGTCCAACTGTCCCTTCATCTCTTCGCAGGTCTTCCCAGCATTGTTTCGGGAATTAAATTTTTTCTAACCTACTGAAGGGATGGGAGGTAATGAAGGAAAGGTAGGTACTGAAGGGTGTGAAGGGACGGAAGGTACTGAAAGGCCTGAAGGGACGGGTGGTACTGAAGGGCCTGAAGGGACGAGTGGTACTGAAGGGCCTGAAGGGACGGGAGGTACTGAAGGGCCTGAAGGGACGGAAGGTACTAAAAGGCCTGAAGGGACGGGAGGTACTGAAGGGCCTGAAGGGACGGGAGGTACTGAAGGGCCTGAAGGGAAGGGAGGAACTAAAGGGATGGGATGTTGATACCGGGGGGTAGAAATATTTGGTAGAAGTCGCCTTCCAGATTTGACTCTCTCGCAAGCGGAGAGTACAAGATCCTGACGCTTCCACTTTCTCACCCTGCAGTATCGTAAGGACAAGGGCTCACTCCAGTAATAAAAGAATTTTTAAGTTAATTCTCTTGTCGGTTTAATTATATTCTTCAAAATAAAAAATCAATTTAAATATTATAGACATACGAAAAAATAATACGAAATATAATAAATTTGCAAATGCGATCCCAATCGCAGAATACATAAAAAAAACAATAAAATATATAAATGGTGCGTAGACATGGCCATGACGCTACAAAAGGAATAAATTGTACAGATAAATTGTCCACAGTAAATTTTAGATTGTTCATATTGTTTTCACTTGTTCACATTATAATTTCACTAAAGGTCTGAATAGCCCTACCTTGATACAGAGGGTCGGCGTTGAGTCCGCGGTGCGACTTTTTATTGTCTAGACGCCCGCAACGTTCGCGGTTCGCGATAACGCTGGGCGCTCGTTCTGCGCAATCTCCTGGATGATCGCGTTGGTTCGTTGCGTGTTCTTCGGTGCGTGGTATCCACTTTGTCATCGTTCGGCGCTGAATATATTTTTGAATTTACTTCTAATTCATTCTTAATTAAATTAATATCCTTGTCGATTAGGCTCGTAAGCCCTAAATACGCCCCCACACTGCCATTTGGTCAGATGGATGGGTGGCTATATCCAGTCTCTTCTTATTCCCGCACTGCCTCCTGGGTCAGATGAATGGTGAATAGAATTTTTGATTTTGACGACGTCAACTTGGTCTTGCCAAGGCCCGTAGGCGAGACTGGTTACTGATTTAACTTGAACTCTTTTACTATAAAAAAAATTAAACTTTTATACATTTTAAATTAACTTTGTTCTTTAACTTAAAACTTTGAGGACGGCGGCCAGGGCGTAAGCCCTGACCACCTCACACGGCCCTCAGGGCCACTACCTTTTGTTTCTCACTGTGATAATCCGACTAAAACTCTCACTATTCAACTCTTCGACTGATTGGTTACTTAACTCGCTACTAACTGTTTACTGGCTGATTACTGACCCTCACTGACTGTCCAGGTAGTAGGATTCTACCTTATATAATTAAGGTACCCCTGTCTCGAAGAGAGGGGGTGTACAGGGGTATAAAATATTCAAATTATTGGCACGCAAATCATTTGTGCATACTTAACATAAAAATTATCTTAAAATTTATAATTACATAATTCTGCATTCTGCGTGGGATCGAGACTAACATAATAGATACATTTACTCTAATTAAGTTAATTAACCCTGGCCACGCAATATTTTAGCTGGTACTATCGGTGACAGTGTTTTCAGTGTTTAAACCGTTTATTTTGAAGTGAAATTATATTGAGAAGTATCACACGCGCAATTCCGTCAAAATTCACACTCGCGAGGGCTGTATGAAAGCACTATTGCACGATGTGTGACATTTATCGGAAGTGACGCGCGAGATACAACCAACATGGAAAAAATATAATGTTTTTCGTGACTGTCTTGAAGTAATTTACAATGACGAGCGTCACAGACACTGATTCATCAAAAGTCATACTCGCGAGAGCTGTATTAAAGCCCCTAATGCGCGATATATGACGTTTATCAAAAGTCACGTGTCCGGCGCGTACATTGTAAACAT
This sequence comes from Molanna angustata, assembly GCA_963576475.1. NCBI lineage: Eukaryota > Metazoa > Arthropoda > Insecta > Trichoptera > Molannidae > Molanna > Molanna angustata. The sequence continues at coordinate 28,281,272 of OY754967.1, read as the reverse complement.
TTTCATTGAAAAGTAAAATTGCCTAACGCGAATATATCCTTTCGCGATTTACACGTTTGTTTCTTTCGGCAACCAGATCCACCCCGGGAATTATGAGCAATACGGCATCAGTGAATTCGTCGGTGGCTAGTCCCGGATTGCGCAAAATCAACCTCCGTGTATCTCGCTAGAGTACAACACGACGTTAGAGTGCGTTAGAGCTGGTTAGAGCAAAAGAGCAACAATTGAGAAAAGAAACATAAAATTACGGAAATGTACAACTGAAACTATTTATTTTGAATGTTTGAAACCGGATTTAAAACATCTGAAAGCACCGTCGGCTGGGATTGGCTGGGATTTACATAACGATCGATGAGGATTAAAAGGGTTCGATTTTTTTCAGGTAGCCTGAATCTATATTTGAATAATAAACATTGAAATATTTAAGTGCGGAAAAATCCAAATCTCTGAGACAATTAGTTGCTGACCATGTTTTATTGCAGAACCCAAATAAATGGTCTTTGCGCGGTATTGAAAAAAGGTAATTTTATATGATGGTGATGTATTGTGTTTTCGAACTGGGTACAGATTAAAAGAATAAAATTATGAAAGTTAAAACCGAAAATACCTGAACCAACAACAGAATTAATATATTTTAAAATATTTACGAAGGCCAAGGTTAATAACAATAAAAAATGTTTAAAAATTATAGTCGGGGCTATTGTTAGGGAAGACAAAATTTGATGTCACCAGGGTACCACCAAATATTATACCTGCATCAATGTACTAAAGGGCCTGAAGGGATGGGAGGTACTGAAGGGCCTGAAGGGACGGAAGTACTGAAGGTATTGAAGGGATGGGTGATACTGAAGTTTGCTGGGGATTTACTAGTTGAGTAATAAAAAAATCAACTCCAATAATTCACTCAAGTTACCAATTCTTCAATTTTATTTTTATCCATCCGCTATCAGATTATGTATATAAATACTAATAATAATAAAATTGGTGGAACCCTTAGTTTTTGGCTAAATACAGTAGAAAATAATGAGGGCGCTGCTGTCGTTTATATGGCCACATTTAATAGGTACTTCACTTTAAAAAAAAATAATAAACAGAAAAGTATGCATCTTAAACTTTTAGGCGAGAAGGGGTGCAACGGGGTGCAATTTGCACATAAACCTATGAAGCAAAAAGACACAACTTTGTGCTCTTTGCAACCAGATGTTCGTTCAAGTTGTTTGGCGAAAATTATACAAACAATGAAACTAACCTTTTTTCATAAGCACACCTATATGGCTTCGGCGAGGTTGTTAAGATATATTTATATGAAGAAACAAATTTTGTTCTGGTTCAAATAGTGATCAAAACTAACAATATTACGAAATGTGTTTTAACATATTCATTGAATAGCAATATTAAAAAATAATATGTAAAGAATAATATTTAAAAATAGATTGACTAAGAAAAAAAGGATACAGTAAATTAGGAAAAAATAAAAAAGTTGGATATATTTTGATAAGCAAGTAAAAGAAATAAAGGAATGTTACGTCACTAGCGATTGCAACAATATTGGACCTACGGTTCAAGAAACTTCATTTCGTAGAAATTTTTGCTTGTTCAAATGCCATGGGTAAAGCAAAAGAAATGATCAAAAAAGATCAGGAGGAAACTGCTGAAGGTGCTACTGTGGGATCGGACTCAAATAGTTCAGATAATGTCGGTCAGTCGCAGTCGGATTTTAGTCTTTGCAGTGATCACCATAAACTAGTTCAGCGAAATTGGAAGACAAATAATTCCGACGAAAGTCTTTCAAACGAGTTATCCATTTATTTAAAATCTCCAGTTAGCAGATTTAATGAAAACCCATTGGAAGTATGGATGGACTATAAAGTGCGGTTTCTAAAAATATACAATATCACATATAAATATTTAGCTATGGGGGCCAGCTCTGCACCATCTGACAGACTATTCTCAAAGGCCGCGCAGGTCTTAAGCTAGCAGAGAAATCAGTTACGAGCGAAACAAATAAACAAAATTTTGTTTTTGCAAGGTTTGGATAAAAAATATTGGGAACTGTAAAAACAATTTCCTTAATAAAGTGCTTTGGATCTTGTCTTTTTGGTTTTACTTATTTACCTACTCTCAATAAAGTCTTTTATCTTTTAGTATTGAGTAATTAAATACAAATTACATACGATATATCAATATTTTAAGATGATATTGGAAAAATATTTGGAATTGTAAAAACAATTTCCTTAAAACGTTGTTTGAATCTTATCTTAGAATTAAAAAATCATTATGCAAACTCAAATTTCTGCAGGTGAAATCTACACAGCCAATGCATCAAATATAGTCAAATTGGAAATAAGACAACATAACTATAAGAATTTGTTGACAAAATAAATGTATCATAATATGGATGCCTTATGCTATTGTCGATTCATATTTTTAGGTTTCTAACCTCCTTTCATATTGTCTTAGCGGATAGAAAAACAAACTTTAAAAAACAACTTACGATGATACGATGGCGATTCTTGGTTTTGAATTTAATAAAATTAATTCTGTTGTTTTTTTGTATACAAATATAAATATATACAAATTGTTTTGAATAGAAAATGCCGTATTAATAGGATTTTAAAAGTGTACCCAATAATCGAAGATTTATGATGACAAAGTTCTATTTGTTTGTAACTTTTCACATCTTTACTATGAAAATTATTTAAGTGTAGAAAATATCATTGATTTCTTAAAATGTCATGTTAATCAAATTATTATAAGATATTTTATTAGAAGATAGATATTGAGTTGCTTTATTTTTTTCCAATCTCCTCCCTAACAGCTGCTCTAATGGATTGATCTCTTTATTCTTTGATTTTCATGCATTTTGTATCATAATTCACTTTATATTGTCATAATATTTCAATAAGGTTGTCCATACTATCCATTAAATTTTATATTAAACAAAAGCACATATACAGCTCTGATGCCTCACAACACATAACTTGCTTGAAGCAATATGGCGTGACCACTTCCTAGCCCACCGATCTCCACCGCTCTGACGTAGATCGGGATCGCTTTTGATGTGACACATTGGAAACCCACCACAACACACAAATATAATTACCACTCTACTAAATGTATGATACTGCTCTGAGACTAATATAAATCCAACATTAATTCTAGGGATGTATTTTGTTGAAATATAATAAGCTATTTATAAATTACTAAAATAAATTGGAATAAAAAAATGTAGTTTATCAAAACTATACTAAACACGTTTATAAATATTTTTTTTTCTTTTTTGTAGTTTAAACTATTTAATTAATTAGTTTTTTTAGTAAAATTTTACTCTACCTAGGTACTTACCATGTAAATGTCAGTTCTACTAGTACATTTAATTATTATGTAGATCATGTTAAAGCAAAAATACTGAAAATAAAATCTGAACATTGAAATGCAGCATAAATCTGCATCAATATATTTGTTTATTTCTTATTATGCTAATCTGGCTTTGAGAAGTAAACTTCTTGAAACTTTTTATGCATATTTTAGTAGCATTAGAAGACACATGTTTTGTTGCTGCAGAACGAAATATAAATATATTAATCATTCGTAGTTTTCAAAGTTCTTATTAATAACAGTGTGGAATATGTAAATGCCATTATAAATTCTTTATACTGACCAAATACTTAAAGAAATTAAAAAAAAAACTACAGTTTCACTTCCACTAAATCATAACAAATCAATTTTTGGAACGTTTTAAGATTGTCATCCATCTTCAGCAACACTTAAACGACAATGTTGCAGATAGATATTTGACAATGTTGCTGTAGATGGACAGAAGTCCGAAAACATTTCAACAATTAATTTGTAAATATTTAAATATTTAATGGAAGTGAAATAGTTGACTTTTTTTAATATTTGGCGTACTTATATAAATAATTTACTTCTCATTCTATTTTAATGGTCACCATAATATTACAGTTTTTTGTTGCCATTTCTTCATATTGACTTCTGTGGGTACTTACTAAATAAGTCCTTCTACTTACCATGTCACAATAATATAAGTTACAAAAACTGGGTGATGTCAATGAAAGATTTTTTTTAATTTTTACCATTTAATTTATTTATTATTTACAAAATGATTTTCTGATACAATTATTTCTTTATAAATACCAGCAATCTAATTTAGCGGGGTCATGCAGTATCCAGTACTTTTGTAAAATTAATAATATTAAAACGGTGAAATAATCTAAAATCACTTGGCCGGATTTAAAATTTTATGCCTAAGGTTTTCACAATATTTAATGATTAACTTTATACACTCTATTTCATATATTCTCAGATTCATTCATTCCCACTCATATATTTTCTTAAAATTAAGACTGTCGACGTTCGGGACTTGATTTAAAAAAAATCATTTTGTACTAGATCGAAAGTACAAATAAAATGTTTTCTTAGGAATATCTTGGTTTTATGATATTTATATGGAGTGAATTCTTAAAAACAATAAACTATCATAAAATTCATTAATCTACTGAATATCGTAAAAATATACACATCATTTCAAAATTCTATGAATAATGATGTCTTTGTTATACAATGAGATGGTTTGTTTATTTTTTATAAGAATGATAACAAAAATACTATTTCACGAATTTGATTTATTTTTCATGTAAACTGAGAGTATTTATTTGGTATATACTTTAAAAATGTGAATAATATTTACAATATTGACATTATTTTTATACCTTTAGTAAAATTACAGAGCATTACTATAATGCACCAAAATGGTGCAAGAACAATTAAAAATTAGTTACAAAGGAATAAATAGAAGAATATTTCCACTACAAATACAAAAACACAATCTATAACAATTTAACTAGTATAAATAAAATTGAATTCATAAATTAATATTATTAACTACTCAAAAGGATAAAATGCAAATTATATTTTAATATAGGTAATATAGACAAAGAATTAATTTCTATATTACATTTATATAACTGAAAGAACTCAAATAATGGAGCTTTTGGAGTAAAATATTGCCTATGAAACAATTCATCTAACAAAACGTTATTCAAAATGTTTCATTAGATATAATATGTAAACACATGTTTACTTAAATAAATATTGATAGGTATTCACAGCTGCATATAAAAAAAGTAAAATCAACTGAGTTATAATAAAAAAAAACACATTAATTGTCTTTAATTTGAAAGACACAATCTTGGCATAAATAAAATTGAAGAGCTCCAAAATCAAAATAATATATATATTAATTAAAGACAGAGATCGCATATAAAGAATTGAGCAATATTTATATAATTTACTGAGAATTTTTTTGAGATACACACAAAAAAACAAAGAGTCTAGTAATAAAGTACCTTTTTCAGCCTATATATTGTTAAGTACTTCCCAAACATTTTCAGCCTATACATTGATAAGTACTTCCCAAACATTGAAGCTTTACTTTTTACATGACACCTCAATACCTCCATGTTCTATTTATATTTTCCACAACTGAAATGAATTCATTAAGAATTTCTTGATAAACTTATTATACTATGTATTATAATTAACAAAAGAAATGATTGTTAGATCACAGTATGCGGTATAACGAACTACCCATAAAAACATAAAAAATGTACAGTAATATTATTTGCTACTAGCGTATAACATCCTACACTGCGCAAAATTCATATACATATATAATATATGTTGTATACATATTTTAATGTCATATTTATTTCATTTTAGTTTGGAAAAGTATGGATTGTATATATTTTTCAAGTGTAGCTGCAATTTAAAAAAGTAAATAAATAATGTGTTCATTTAACACTATTTGGTAGCGTTACATTATTCAAAAGCAACTAAAAGTATATTATATCAGTGAATCCCAAATTAAACTGTCAATTTCTGATTCATTATTAAGTCAGGACATTGAATGGGTAGAATAAATGACTATAAAAATAATTATTTAACATAAAAAATATGTAATCAAAAATAGAAAAACACATATAATTAATCAAATACATCACATGTTTAATCAATAAATTAATATGTGTGTATAATATTAAAAAAATAAATACAAGTGATGATTTTAACACAATCCATCTTCAGTTTTTGATATTATGTTTAGTAAAAATTTGGGATACACTGGTATATATCAATACTACCACCTTTGGTAAATAATATAAAACAGCAATAAAATGATACAACATAACAAAAAGAGGAACAATTATTGTATTATACCATTGAATCTTACTGGTATTAAAAAATAATTGAACAAGTTTAATCAAATACAAAATTCACAGATTAGGGCTAGCCTAGTTCAGAATGTAGAGTGATAAGGGTTCCTTCGTCTTAAACATAATAGAGTTTTTTTATAATCAAACACAATTTATCATGCACAGATGTCTTTAGCATTGCATTTGAAAATAAAACATTTGTTTGCATATCTTCAATTGAGCATATAGGTAGGTATATATATTCACTATCACTCTGGAATATCTGATAAACTATACAAATTCATTTGTTCCTGGAGTATTAAGAGGTTCTATTGCCTGAAAAAAAAACAAAAACAATAGTATTAATCAATGCATATTAAAATCCCAGTTTTATTTTACAAGTATTTATCTTATTTTATTTTAGTTGTAACAGGATTTTGGGCTTTATTCTAAGATCAACGAAAGAATTCAGTAATGTAAATTCCATACTGCTGCTTTACAAATGCTTAATTCGCTCTAAATTAGAATATTGCTCTGCTGTTTGGAACCCCCTATATAGTAAGTACATTGACGAGATTGAGAAGCTGCAAAGAAAATTTTTCCATATCGGTCAGCGTAGATTTCGTAACATCAGCGTAATGAATTTGCCAAGTCTGACACATAGACGCGAGCTACTCGACGCATTGACGCTGCGCAAGATCTGTAACTCTGATTTTGATGCACCTGCTCTGTTGGCTAGGGTAAACTTCTGTATACCATCGTTGATTCGAATTCGCAATTACAGACAGTTCTATATGAAAACTCCGACCAGTAATGCTGGTGTTAGAAGTCCCTTATACAGAGTCACTCACAATTTTAATAGTAAGTTTGGGAGTGTGGATGTCTTTGCCTCTTCCCTGCATGCGTTTAGGAGATCCATTAATCAAATACTTACTGATTGCTAACCTGCATTATCTTTAATACACCAAATCCTTTCCTCTTCCTTTCCCCGTGGTACTTACGATTTTTGTATTTTATGTTAGATTTTAAGTTTTTAAATATTTTATTTTTCTTACATTTTGTTAATTATCTATGTTAGTTTTTTTAAGTTATAAAATTGTTTTTTTTTTGTTGCTAAAATTGTATTCACCACTAATTGGGAAAATTGTGGAGAAATGAAGACAGCGTTTGTATCATTGTGATATACATGTACTCTTTGCCTGTTGGTGAGTCTTTGGGATGAATAAATAAAGTATAAGTATATGAAAACTATGTCTCTTAAAGCTATGATTACTTACCAATTTATATGAATAACCCTCAAGTGAAAAGGCATGTAACAAAAATTATAAAATACTATTTGTGGGAATAATAAATGTATATAAGAAAACTTTAAATTAGCCATTAAGCAAGAGTAGCAATGTTTCCTAATAATTATATCCTCCATTAAAATTGTAACAATTTCAATAACATGTTAATAAATACACTGCCCAAAATATTTAACGCTATTTACATTATTTGGCATTTTTGAGATATATGTATCACTATAATTTTAATACTGTTTAGGTAAAATGTTGGCACATTAATAGAAATTTTAATTAACATGGATATTTCAGAGGCTACTGCTATACACATATAAATAAGAATAAATATGTGCCGTGTAAAATTAAGAAATAATTAAATAAATTTTTAAATATTATTAAGTTACTAACAACATTGAAGACATTCAATCAAAATTATTTACTTAAATCGACTTAATTATTATATTTAGTATGTGATGTATTATTAGTAAAAAAAAATACACGCACATAAATATTTGAAAATATGTAAATATAAGAAAATAATGAATAGAATTGAAAAATCCTATGTAATGTCTCTCTTAAATTTCTATGATTTCTTCTTATATAATTATCAGACTGTGAATTTTATGAATAGGATATTATTTTACTACCTCACTCAATAAAATGTAAATATATGTTCAATTAAGCTAAATTAAGCATCAAATTAATTAAGCATCAATTGCATATGATAATAAAATTATTGTTGTTAATGAATTGGATTTGAATGTATGTATGTATTAAAGAATTTTCAATTTCTACTACCGAGTATTGAGCCCAAGATTGAGCCTAAATTATTTGCTGATATTAAAAAGTACACAAAGTAGTATCATACCTTAATTACTCGTGTGGAGATATTTTTCAATTCTTTGAAAAATAAGATACCTAAGCCTTTTGAAATGTTCTACATTTATATTTTTTTAATACAAAAAAATATGTCTATCTGGAAATATGTACCTACATATTTACAGTTTTAGCAAGTGAGGTATATTTATTTGGGGACAATTAATTTTATGACACATCGAAAAAATCATTCAGACTATATTGAGAGAAACACTAGTTTTTACGATGAATGAAAGAGTATAGTATAATAATGAAAAAATAATGTTAATAAATACCTATTTAATAAATATATTTAACATTTTGTATTTTAAAATAATCTTAATGTTTATTTAATATTTAAAATAGAATAATTTCAAGTAGATCCCAAATCTTTTACACATACACAAATATTAAGAATGTTTACTTTGCATAAAAAAATTATCTGATATGAGGTTGCATACAATCTCTGGTAGTGAGAGCTCTTACCTCTTCACCGACTGTACTCGGATATAGTTTGCTACCGGGAGCATAACCGTTCTTCTCCAGCGAGAATTGGTCTTCAGTTGTTTTTCTGTAGACAGGATTATCAAAGTTCATCGATGTCACATTTCTGTGTAAGTAGTGACGGTATATGAACACAACCACCTGAAAAAAAATATATTAGTGATATTAAAAATTCCGACATACAAATCTATTTGAAAGTAACTCAGCAACAATAAACTTTAGGAGATAATATTACCTATAGTAAAAATATATTACTACAATGTACCTATGTGTGTTTTGATGAAAAACCAAAAACTATTATTAATTGTCATTTTGAATTTAACTATTTATTCAATAACTATTACAAAAGAATACAAAATAATGTATATAATTAATATAAAATATGTTTGTTTTTTTATGCATATATCATAATTAAAATAACATAATGATTGATATTATTTCATGGTTGTTGAATTGGAGAAGAATGTGATATGATATATTTCATTATGTCTGATAAAGACAACATTCCTATGACTTGGTCTTGTTTATCAACAATGACTAATCTATGAACTTCGGTTTGCACAATCCTTTCCAATAAATCATACAATGATTCATCCATTGTACACTTCTGCATTCCTTCATGCCAGATATTTCCATAAGAACTTGCTTGCTTTAAGGATATATTTAGATTATTATACGTTTTATCAATAGCCAAATTGATAACGTCACACTTTGAATAAATTCCTTTCAGTTTTCCTAAGGCGTCTGTTATTGGCAATGCTGAGACGCGGTGGGTTATAAACATTTCTAAAGCTTCTATGACAGTAGTATCTTCAGTGGCAATTCTTAAATTATCATAAGCACCAATCTTCAAGTCACTTAATTTATTATTTATAAAAGATGGTTTGGGTAACTTAGGAATGTATATAAATAAAAACTTCAATATGCACTTCAATGTCAAAATATACAAAAGATCTCCTTTTATTGGATCTATTATAGGTAGGCGGTGAATGTGTTTTTCAGTGAGTGTCATAATAGCATCATACAGAGGCATATCAGGTTCAATATAAATTAATGGCATATTGGACCCCTTCAATAAATCTCTCCATTTTTGTAACGTGTGATCTTCAATATCAGTCAATATATTTAGAGTTTGATGGTGTTTTTGAAGAATTTTTATAAAGTCCGTTATTGTCAATATTCCAACAAAAGATTGCATCTTAGAATCCCATATAGGCGCTGCGTGCATTCCATTCTCAACTAGAGCAAAAAATGCTTTCCTGACCAATAACTGAGAATCTAGTATGACAACTTTCGCTGAAGTCGGCACCAATTCAACACATTTGTGATATTTTAAAAAGTCTACAAACACCGAACTCTGTGGATCGTTGATCGACAACACATTCATTTTCTTAATAAATGGATCTTCGACGGAAAGTCCACGAGAACATCGAAAAATTGATGATTGACTGGCATTTTCAACTTTTGGTGTTGGTATTGGAATTTGTCGGATATGACTACTGTGAAATATATCTGTTATGTCAGTCCATAGTCTTGTGTACATCCTAATTTTTTGATTTGATTTCTGATGAGTATCTTGAGGACAGTCCGTAGAACCAATTTGTTTATGTCTGAAGATATCCATAACTCTAGTAACAGTATTATGTCGTCCTGAGCTTCCAGCAGAAACAGTATGATAGTATTCAGCGTGATTGTTGGGCGATGGATGAGCTGAACCGTCTTTTGGCAAAGGAATACTTGTTTCCAATTTCTTACTATGAATGGTTGATTTAAAACGGTTTTTCATTGCATGTTTTTTATTCCCATTCTTTGTATCTGGCTTTTCAGGAGTAACTTCATTTATGTTACTTAGATAATTATCGGTCACTTTACGCTGGGTGTCTTGTTGACGAATAAAATGTGAATCTGATTTTTCTAAATGTTCATTACAATCACAAATTTCGTCTAATAAATTTGAGTCACTACCATAACTTTTCTTTTGTTGACCATCTCTTCCTTTCTGAGAATGTTTACATGTTTTCTTTTTCTTATCTTTCATAGGAACATTTCCATCTGATCCACCTTTGGCTTCCATTTTATTTCAAAATTTATGTAAATTATTCAAACTTAACAATTCTTTAAACACATACAAACACGCAGGATAATCAATTAGGTATACTATAATTTTTGTACACAATATTTTTATAAATAAGTTAAATATGATATTTTTATAAATAAAAGTTTTGGGAGAAAAATCAATGTTACTGAATCAAATAAATATTTTCAGATAAATCATATAACAAACAATAATTGACAGAACATCACTTTGGACCACAAATTGAACAATGACCAGCACAAAACTAATGTTGATTAGTCAACAGAAATATTATTGCAGTCTAAAAATATTATATGTATGTAGGTATGACTCAAATAAATGAGCTACAATATTTTTATGTAAACAATAAGTTTCAATTCTGATAAATGAATTTGTCAAGCCTTTTGACCTGTTATTAAAATAATGCTTATTTTTGTAATTTTTGCAGATATAAACATCTTATTTTGATTTAGTTTTAAGATAAAAAAATTCTTGAGAGAACTTCTTTTGAGTTTATAGGTATATTATTGAAAAAAAACTAATAGTTACAATTAATTACATCTACAACTGATTTTGTTTAAAATACATTTTCAAGTAGCCAATAAAATGTGCTTTGCAAGAAACTAATTAGGCATAGGAATATAAAATGAATGAAAAATAATTCAAATTTTGGAAAAAATAATTGGATATTCCTTTGGCTAGAACATTTCAATAAAACACATACCAATAGGACAAGAAGAAGTATTCCAGATAGTACAGCAATAACGATTCCTGCAACAACTCCAGTTCCTTGCCCATCTGGGGATATGGCAGTGGTATTGCTGTTTAAGTCAGATCCACCTATGAATATTTTAAAAGATACAAATGAATCCACAATCAACTACAAATTCATATTGATATATACGCATTTGGGAAAATTTGTACAGTAATGTTTGGGATACATGATGACGCTGACACTCGACATCCACACGGTAAGCATTTCTTTTGTATCGACATCAGTGTATATAGTTATAACGTCCTGTCTCCATGGCAGCAACACAGAAACTGAGCGACGCCGAAATTATGTCTGCAACTTGGTGTTGCAACGGTGTACACACATGGACACTTGATGTTTACATAGAATGAGTGTCTATTTAAAGTCTATTAGTGTCGTCAAGTATCTCAAACATAGGGGATCTCCTGAATCATGCCTTATATAATTTCTTTATTAAAATAATCTCTATTATTGATAGAAGCGTAGTGTATCCAAATAAAGTTTTTTTTAGACTATTTGAGATTATTTTTATTCCATAATATAGATAGATAAACTGCCTTTCACTGAAAAGTGCATTTCATAGTAATGTTGGTACGATATATTTTTTAAGAAAGCAATTTGACTTTAATTTGATAGAAAAATGCATATCTTTCATAATTATTTTAAACAAAACAAACCTATTTTTTAATATTGTGCAGATTTATCAAAAAAAATGAATTACTTGCAAATGAAGAAAAAAATAATTCCTAAGTGTAGGGAATATCCTGTTTTTAATGTATGACAACACCAAATACAACCATTCTAAATAAACCGCAAAGTGCACTTTTATATGAAATGCATTTTACATTTATTACTTATCATTATGGCAATCACCAAAAATAGTTACCTACCTATAGTAAGTTATAAGAAAAACTGATATACTTTTTTTTTTAGTTTCGAGACTTCACATTGCTAGGGTTGGTTGGAAGAAATTACCTTATGCCAAAAAACCCGCCTTTGTACACCTGTACATAAATTATATAAAAAAATATATTTTTTAAATTGATAAAGAATTATCATTCATTATTGAAATTAGTTATTTATTAATAAGTGCATCAAAAGAAACAAACTCTTCAATCCTTCACAACTCAAAAACCATCAATTAATAAATACATAGGAAGAGCTACAACATACAATGTGCAATGTGTTGTCAAAGACAATAAATAAGTGAAGGAACAGACAGAATGTTATTACGAAAGAAAAAGCGGAAAAGTTATAAATAAACAATTTATTATTCTATATATTTAAGAGGGTGACTGCTGCCAACGTACCTATTTTTTCAATTTGATATACCATCATTATTACTAAACGAATCATTTTGAAAAAAATAACCTAGTTAGTTTGGATATTAATAAAGAGAAATATACCTTCACTTTTTGATTATGTTCTGTATATATTCTTGTAAGAAAATAATAAGCATACCCCGATTTTAGACATTTATCTTAAATTTCTAAAAAAATATAAGGTATAGAGTAATATTTTTTTTTATAAATTAAAGAAGAACAAAATACCTGGAAAAATATGATATGATGTTGCATTAACACATCAGGTTAAGTAAATAAACCAAAAAAACTTTTATTACGCAATTGCGCTGAATGGAAAATAAATGCTTTTTAGGTTTATTTACTAAACCTGAAGCATTAATGCAACGTCACATCATATTTTTCTAGATATTTTTGTCTTCTTTAATTTAAAAAATAATATATTGCTCAACGCCTTATATTTTATTAAAAATATAAGATAAACGTTGAAAATCGGGGTATGCCATTATTTTTCTACAAGAATTTATACAGAACATTATCAAAAAGTTAAGGTAAATTTTTGTTTATTAATATCCAAACTATCTAAATTATTTTTTCAAAATGATTTGATGAGAAATAATGATGGTATATCAAATTGAAAAATAGGTACGTTGGCAGCAGTCCCCCCCTTACTTAAATACAATTAAAACATATTTCAAGCTATAAAAACATAATTATTGCAGAGTAATACCTTGGCCATAATTTACATAATATAAAAATACATGTTTTAAGAATTGTTTGATACATTTTAATATACACATAAGATATAAACATTTAATATGTGATAATTTATCAAATATCCCTCCACCAAAATAGGAATTAGGAAAGGTATTATTAAAATTAAACTTGATAAAAATAAATAAATATGTGGTATACATGAAATAAATAAAAACCATGCAATGTTACTATGAGAGTGAAATAATTTCAATATAATGTGCCACATACATAAAATACCACATTATATTATGTAGGTTTTCCAAAATGACATGAATTGAATGACAGATGATTGCTAACAAATAACTGACGAACACAAAAAAATATTTTAACACCTCCCAACAAAGTATTTGCATTTGAGCAGAATGTGAAGAAAGAAGAGACATGTGTCATAATACGAGTTATCTCATTACCAGTATCAAACATTGCATTAAAGTCGTCGCTAGTAAATTGCTTTCCTATAGTTTCCACTTCTTCCCCTTCCCAAAGCTCAGGATCGGGATTAGAAGTATCTTTGTAGAATAAATCATAGAATTCTCCCAGTTCTGACTTTTGAGTCTCCCAATAAACACCTCTTGTTGTAGAATTATCTTTTTCAATGTATTTTCTTTCTGTTTCATTAACAGAACTATTACTGATGCCGGACACCAATTGGTTGAACATATTTGAAACAAGATCAGTTAATTGCCCTGGCCTCATGAGATTATATATACTGCTTCTGTATAATTTGAAGTCGAACGGGCTGCCAGTGATGAGGAGGGCTGGATCTAATGGAATTTCATGTCCTGGAACGGCAATCAACAACAATAAAGCTACAAATAATGCACATGCATGTTAAATGAGATAACACAAAAAAATGCACTACACACAACATTTACGAAATTATGAATATAATGCAGTTTGCGTTGGACGCAAACAAATTAATAAGCAAGTATGAATGAAATATGTCAAGAAAAATAAAGTTTAAGTGGGTTAAAAGAAATGATGATATTGGGATACAGAAAATGTTATGTAAAGGAATGATTGTTAAAAAAAATTTGTACAAAATCCTTAATCCACTTTTTCTTTATAGATAATTATGAAGAAAAAAACCTAAATGACCTTATAACCCAAAACTTGTAATAGGTATATAAATGAAAAGGATTGAAGGAAGGGGAAATAGGTACTCACGATGTGTTGACACAACCTCCTCATGTACTACTTCAACAGTAGTTGTAGACTCCGTTGTAACTGGCTTTTGTGGTTCTGTTTGAGGAATAAATAAAAAATAATAAACAATATAAATTAAATTATATAATGGGAATAAATAAACAGATAATGTTTAATTAAAAAAATACGAGCTGAAAAGCCAATGATTCATCACAAAGCAGAAAATGGCAATTACGAATATACGACACAAATATTTCAGGTAACCTTTAACAAACGGATATTTTAATGCTAATAAAAATATAAATCTTTAATAGCAAATAGAGATAAATAATATGAAACCATAGAATTATAACAAAGTATGAAACACACAAATTAAAGTTTAATAAACACAATTGTGGTTTACTAATATACAAAGTCTGAATAATAAAAATAAAGCATGAATATGAAATGTCAAATAGCTATTGATTTTGTAACAATATTTTCTTTTACATTGAAAATGAACTAAAACAAAAAAAAAAATGATCATGAAATAGTAATTTAATTTAATACATAGGTATTTCTTAAATATGTTATTTTATCCATTTATTGAAAATTACCTGAATGAGATTTACAATAGGCATATAATATGATTGATAATGAGAATTATTGTAATAAATTAATATTAAAACAAAATTAGTTTTCTAAAGAATATTTTTCATGCAGAGCACCATCAATATAAGTTGTTTATAATGAAAAAGGATTTAATATTTTTTTTGTCTACGATAACATAGTTGGATCATGCAACCAACTATTCACGTGTATGATTTTATGATTATTTTTGATACTCCAGCACACTAACAAAAATGTGTACACCTTTAGGACACCTGTGTCCTAAAGGTGCTCTTTTGATAATAAACACGCTTTTTCATCTATTAACTAAGATTTGTTTAATGTGGCAATTCTTGAAAGTAATTTTCAATTCAAACCAATACAAAGGCACAACTAACTACAGACAATTCATTATTTTAATTGCCAAAGTTCTTATAATGAATGACAAAAATTGGTATTGTCACAATATTTTGACAGTTTCACAAAATGTGATGTTAATATTTGGAGGATAGCAAAAATGTTATGACAATTCAATTATATCAATGAAATTTGCATAAGTGTACTCTTATTTCTAAAATTAATTTATAAATGGTACACTAAGATACCTACTATGAATATGGAAATAGGATTTGACAATCTTTGAAATACAAAGAATTAAATATTTGGAACATAAACCAAACGTGACATATTTTTTTTGTAAATAGAGCAAGCCTATCAATACACTTTCATGTCTTAAATTTTAATTTAAATAATATCACAACAGGACAAGTCCTTTTTTATATACTCACACACACACACCCTATTTATATAATTTCATAGTAAACGTAAGCTGTAGATGCTTGTAATAAAATGTTGTTCCACAATCAATCTGCCAGATTACCTTCATTATGTACACGTAATAATTTAAAACATCAAAAGCTTGAATCTAAATAATGAATTACATGCAGAAAACAATGGCAACATTAAATATTTTGGAACCCAATAAAAAATAATATGAATGAATGATGAAGGTTTCGTCATTTTACCTTATTCATTTCTCGGCAAGAAGCAGAGTATGGGTATTTATTAAATATTATGTAACAATAATTACCGTCTTCGACACACATAAGGCCATCGGGCATAAGTCTAAGTCCTTCTGGACATGCGCAAGATACACGTGGAGCTCTGGGGCCGACTCTTGGATATGGTAGACAGAGATGTGAGCAGTGTCCGTTTACAGCAGCACAATAGTTGATGCCATCTGGTTGACGATACGGATGATATACATGGATAACCATCGGATTATGAAGCTGAAATCACATTTATAATCTCATAAATTATCTGTAAAATAAACATATTGGATAAAAATAATTACTATTTAATATTATATGAATGTGTCTTCAATAGACTGATTCCGGTCAGTGCCTGTATTAAAATATATGTAAATCTGAAACAAGTAATGTTTTTATTTGGAACTATTTTCTATGAAATAAAATTATTTTTTAAATACAGTTCATTGTGGGGGATATGTTCTGGACAAAAGTCACGAAGAGCAAAATTTCGTGATTAATAGGGGATTTAAAATAAGTGTTAAATAAAACTAAACAATACTTTATTTATAAAATACACATTAAATAATAATGTCATACACACCTGTGCCCCGTTCCACCATCGTACTTTTCAACTTTGCGCTTTGCACTTTGCAATTCGTCGGCTTGTTTTTGTTCCACCATTACATTTTTTCGCAAAGTAAAAGTTGCAATGTGCAAAGCGAAAAGTAGACGCCTATTGCAAAGCTAATAAGCCGTTCTGTTCCACCATCGCTTCTTTTCATAAAAAAACTTTGCAAACCTTGCGAATGAATTGAAAAGAATATTTTGACATTTCAAATTTGCCATTCGTCGAGTTGTGAAAGTAGAAGTTGTTTGTTTAGAATTTTTGAGTAAATTTACTATAAAATTTTGCAAAAAATATTATAAGAAAGGGATGAGGAAGACGGGGTTGTAAGAAATTATAGAGAAAGGATAAATTTCGAAAATATTTTACCCACGCAGTTCCTCGAATGTTTTCGCATAAATAGCACTCAGTGTGAATATGTCTTGATTAAGTACACGATTTATTCTGATTTTTTTAGGTAATTTATACTATGTTTGTGTGATTATTATGTCCGCTTTTTCTAAGTACATATATATGATTATTTCACTACTCATTTACACATATTTTAAGGTACAGAACAGCACTGAGAGAAGCAAATGATTGTCTCCTCAACTGCAAATAATTCAGTGAAGCATCTGTTGTTTCACTGTATTAGTGATAGTGTCACTTATTACTCCAAAAATAACTCCTTTCTTTTCATTAATAATCTCCAACATGGCTATTTTTTTCTTAATATTGTCTTTCCGGCTCATTTTCTAACAACAACAACGAAATCACAGAACAGACAAGAACGAACGATGTCAAATGATCGTGTACGCTACGCGCGAAACACTCGGTACCACTAAGTTATCACTAGGTGTCGCTAGCGTCAATTGAAAAGACTTTGTAAATGTTTGGCGACGCCGTAAAGTGACCATTTTTTTTTCGTGGAACGCGAAAGCTTTGCACTTTGCGAAATTCTCAAATCGCAAAGCGAAAAGTGAAAAGTTGAAAAGTACAATGGTGGAACGGGGCACAGAATTCATTATTCTGCGTTGCAAAAATGAACTAAGATTTAAAAATGTCAAATAATACGCAACAATCATGCATTACAGGACTCATTCACTCATCATGTTTGTTATTTTCTTCTAAAAACTGTATAATACTGAAACATTACTAAAAAAATATTGCATTATAAGGAATCTGCACTCGCCGGGGTCGCGATGAACACAAAATTACCTGTGGTTTTTTGAGGAGGTCCAACTTTTTTTTGTCAAAACAATTTAACTTATGGTTTTTTTTAACAAAAGACACATTTTTTAAATTGAAAAACACCAAATTTAAATTGGTTATCTTTTTCATAAATAGTATTATGACCTACCATATGAGTAGCAGTCACAGCTTGAACATCCTTGCCTGTAAACTTGTTTGCCTTCATCACGGCTGCCTTTTCCCAATCAGTCCAATAAACCCAATCCTCGAAGGTGGTTATCGAGAATGGGTGTTTCAAGTAATCAGGTGAATACAAAATCAGCTTTCTGTCTGTGCCATCATAATTACATGAAGATATTGTGTTGAGTTTAGCATCAACCTGTAAAGAAAAATGCTTAGCAAAAATTTGGTCACATTATATTCCTGCAGTTCCAACGAAATTCTCAGTCAGTGGGGATTATAAAATTATTGAATGGAAGAGTCTTTGAATGAACTAACAAGCATAATGTATATTTGTACGATGTAGAAGTAGTAGTAGTTAATTTTTATTTTAAGAGACTGCTTCTGTACCATACAGAAATTTGACGAAAATATAATAACTAGGATTATCTCACCCAGTAAACACGTTTTCTGACGAGATCCAACGTTAATCCATTTGGCCACCTGACTTCAAATGATACAATAGTTTGTCTGTGACTTCCGTCCATACCAGCACGTTCAATTTTAGGTTCTACACCCCAGTCGGTCCAAAACATCCAACTGTAACAGACAATAGAAATAATTTCAATTACAACAAAAACAGAATACATATAATATATGTATATATTCTTTTAGAACAAATAAAAGAATATGCATGTCAGTAAAAAACAATATGAAATGTTATTCACCCATCGATAGGATTCAATGCAATAGATCTGGGCTCTTCCAAAGAATCTTTGAATAATATTTTACGCATATTTCCTTCAAGATTTGCAAGTTCGATAGTATTTTTCCCAGTGTCTGTCCAATATAAATGGTTATAAATCCAATCGACAGCTAAACCATCCGATGTTATTATTTGTTTTGATATTACAACAGTCTGCTCATTGCCTTCATCGATTGGTGCTCTGTAAAAAAATATAAAATTACATTGAATGAAATAATAATATTTATCCACATATGAAAGATATAAATATGTGATAAACTACACTATCATTTTTTGATTGTGAAAGAGCTGAGTAATGTTTTGATGGGTGATGGCAGAGTGGTTTGCACGCTGGGTTACTAATTCAGTGGTCACGAGTTTGATTCCTGCCATGACCAATTTTGTTCCCCTATAGCACAAGCATTTATGCTTAGTTTAGGTAATGTATGAGGATGTATATGTACTTGTTACAAGGACATTCATTCTTAAAAAAAATGTTTTCATACACATTCAATTCATACACCTTTATTTACACATTGCGTACTTGTACACAATCTATACCTATATTGAATAATTTTAAAGTCCGTTTTACATGTATATTTCAGACACCCAAACACTTTTAAAATTCGAGAAAAATAACACTATGATTTATTAGCGTCCATCGTCCATACATTGTATTATGGTTCTCATTCCATATAAACAAATTGAGAACTTGTTAATTGTATAGACTATTTTGAAACAAAAATGAGTTTTATATCTGGTGGAAATTTGGTTGGTAATAAAAAAGGCAAAAAAATTTAACCAATTTTTAGTTACTTAACATTTTTTCAATTAGTTTTTCAGGAGAATTAAGTGTTATTACAATTGTAGTTTAAACAACAAAAAGGAACTTACTTGAGAATTCTTTGCTCATTGACATCACTCCAGAAGATCATGCCCGTTCTGAATACAAAGTCTAGTGCTGTAGCAGATTTGGTGTTATTAACAATGGCTGTCATCTCATGATGGTCTAATGATATTTTTCTAATATCATATCGTCTGGCAAACAACAGTGAAGCGTGGCCTTCGGTCGCTTTACATCTGGTAACATCTCTGGGGTCTCTCATGTAACCATTGTGACATTGACATTTGAATGTTCCTTTTTCATTTATACAAATTTGAGAACAGCTTCCCGGATCGTCACATTCGTTGACGTCTAAAAAATATGCAGATATAACAATCAATTTATATTAAAGAAATATTATTATTCAATCAAAATATGGAATGTTGGATTAATATTCATAATTCATACATTTATCGATCAAAGGTATCAATGATTTTTATAAGGTACATGACAATATTGTCCACAACCATGATTAAAGTAGGTACTTTTATAGTTATGAAATAATGTGCATTATTAAATTTTAGCTATAATCAAAAAAATTAAAAGAATTTATATGATTTTGCAGACAGGTATAAGTAGTTACTTAATTAGAAAGAAGATCATGGCTTTATATTATGAATTCTAAAAATATTTTGCTCATAAATAATTAAAGACCTTCATCCAAATAATGCCCATAGGCCTGGCATAGATTAAAATTCTTTAATATAGGAATTACTTTTAGCATTAATTTCGATGATAAGGGGTCTTTTTGTGAACATTTTCAGATCGATTTTGTGTTCATTTTATTGTTATATAAATTGAAATCAACTAGGGACTTATTAGCGACTAAGTTGAGAAATCACATGGGCTGCGCAGAGCACAAATTTGGGTTTTTCGCTTGGTAGGTATACGTGCAAACCGTCCGCCTCCAGAACAAAAATTCTCAAATTATTCTTCTTCTTCTTGTGTCATATCAGGTCTCCACGACGTTGACGACCACCATAGAGAAAGCCTCCCTGTCCTGTGCAGTGCGAAACAGTTCCTCCACATTCTTAAACCGGTCCATTCGCAGATGTTTTACAATCAAGAAAGCTGCCTTCTTCCGACCCCTCTACGACTCTCAATCTTCCCCTTCATGACGAGCTGAAGGATGGCATACTTTTCACCTCTCAGAATATGGCTGTAATACAACACTTTATGGAGCTTAACATTGGTGAATAATTCTCTGTTGGTGTTGGCTCTACGTAGTACTTCAGTGTTACTGACCATGTCAGTCCCCATTATCTAAGCATTCTGTAGTGGATCCACATTTCAAATGCTTCAAGGCGGTTTATAATATTATCTTTGAGAGTCCACGCCTCCACCCCATAAAGCAGAACTGACCACACATAACACTTGATCATTCTTTGTCTCAGCTTAAAGTTGATATTGTCATCGAGGAGAAGATTTTTCATTTTGTAAAATGCCGATCGGGCCGCTTCTATTCAAATTATTAACTGGACTCTATATATGGAATTGTGTTTTATTATTTAGACAAAAAGAAAAAAACTATGTTCTGTCTAAACACTGCAAAATATGATATCTAAATAATTTCAAATTTACCATAATATTAATCATATACCGTACACCGCACACCTTGTGCAATTTTGTAGAGTTAAAATAATAAAAAAAAATGCTTTAATTTTTTTTTATTTTATTTTTTTTTTATTTAAGAAACACTCACAGAGAAATTGACATTAAAAAATACAAAATATATAAATACAAAATAACATGTAAGGTCAACTCTCCAATTACGAGTGCCTGCAGCATGTTATATTAAAATACCTATGATAAGGTGGTAGGATGAAAAAAAAAAGGGGACAAATTCAAGGACCACAGTTGATTCTAGGATTGCTCCTGCGAATATATTATAATATCTTTACTCAATTGCTTAAATTTTGCATATTTTAAATTAAAAATGTCCAAGTCAGTCAAAAGTCTATTGTAGTCATCACAAATTCTACGGATTATTTCATTCTTGCCAAGGTTTGTACGAAATGGTGAAATTGCAAATACATTATGTTGTCTACTATTAAACGATTGTACTCTAAAATTAATTAATTCAAGTATGTCAGGACAGTCTATTAAATTATGTAAGATTTTGTACAGAAATAAAATTCCACTGAGAGTTCTACGATCACTTAAAGAACCAATTTTATAATGCATAGCGGCTATGTTGTAATTTAAAAACCTATTATATGTTCTATAATTTAAGAACTTTAAAAACTTGTTCTGAATCCGTTCTATACGAAGAATATGAATATTATAAGATGGACTCCATATTATTGATCCAAATTCTAATATACTTCGTACAAAAGCTGTATATAGAACTTTAAGAACACATTCGTCTCTGAACAGTTTAGAAACTCTAATAATAAAACCTAACATTTTATACGCTTTTGCTGTAATAAATTATGTACAGACCTTCACATGTATAATTGTCCATTAACTTATATCCAGGTTGACAATCACAATAAAAGCTGCCTGGTGTATCTACACAAAGTTGAGAACATCCGCCATTATTTTGCAAGCACTCATTTTTGCCACATTGACCAGCAGGCTCATCGAGGAAATTGGGACAGTCTGGTTTCTTGTCACAAACTTTAGATAATGGAATGCATATACCACCACCACAGTCAAAATGAGTCTTTTTGTCACATGGCACAACTGCAGGAGCTAAAAGCATTAAACACATAATTTTAAAAACATTCAAAGTATTTAATGAAAGATATTGTGCAGTTACAATTTTTTTAAATCTCAATACTTAAGGTACCTACAGGGCTTACGACCTGTCATCGGCTGGTTTACATGATCACTTTATGCGCTTGCGCAACTTCAACAATTATGCCTTCTTATTGAGTTCCCTTATCAATTCAATTTTGAAAGTTAAATAATGAGAAACAAATAGTTTGAAAATAAGCTATTTTTACTATCGCCATCTATGAAGTAACCAATAAACCTTTTTGTAACGCCATCTATTCAGAAGTTGTTTTTTTTTCTAAATAATTTACAAAAAAAAATTGACATAAAATATCATTGACTTTTTAAAAAAATATTTGATGTACCTACTACAGTTTAAATCAAAAATATCAAAACACTTTTATAGACACAGTTTTAAATTTCAAAACTTTAAGTATCACCGCCCACCTAACAATGTAGTGCAAAAAAATGTCAATTAGCCTCATGTAATACACAAATTTGTAAAAAGCCTATGTAGTACAAAAATTTGACAATTATGTATGTAGTAGTAGTAGTAAATAAATTTGTCAATAATCCCATGTAGTACACAGATTTTATCAATTTTTCAACCTACTTTATTGAGTACAAATAAAAACTATTTATTATGATTCTAGAGCTTTTGTGTTAACGGAGTGGAAATCCATTTTAAAATTAATAAATAAGTAAATAAGTATTTTACCACAATATTTTTATAATGACCGAAAATTTTCGCTAAGGTGACTTGGCATTGTCAAGGTCCAAATGAAAGCTTCATGAAGATATTGAAATATTGTTTAAAAATGCTATATTATGTATGTACTTACTGCAATTGACTTCATCACTTCCATCGGGACACTCTGCAACACCAGAACAGTATAATTGTCCAGGAATACAAGTTCTGTCTTTACATTTGAATTGATCAGCCCTACAGGTAACATTCTTGCACCGCACTGGATCTTCATCACCACCATCAGGACAGTCCTTGTCACCGTCACATAAGAAAGATTTGTGTATACAGGTGATACGATCTTTGCATTCAAATTCAGTTGACAGACATGGCGATGGCTTTATCTCAGTTTTTGAGCATCCCTGAAACAATGATAAAAAAATGTGATTTCCATTGATTTATTATTATCATTTTGATTATTGAAATATAGATAGTCAACATATGTAACTCGCTCATGCTACTCATCTACCTACTATCCGTTGGTATTATGAACTCTTTTCATGCCTACTACATCTATCTGTAGGGATTATATATCATACTCTTTGTACTACATCTATGCTGGAATATACGTTTAAATATAAATGAGTGTTAACATCTACATACATACCTATTTCAAGTAATTGTGGATAGTTTACTTTGTAGAATTCTATTTTAATTTAAATTAAAAAATAGAGCAGTATGTTTTAGATTCTATGTATATTTTTTAATTGGTCGATAGCTATTTCGCCTAATAACAAGGCGAAATAGCTATTGACCAGTTAAAAAATATACGTAGAATCTAAAACATATGTACTGTTTTATTTTTTAATTTAATATACCTATTTCAAATTCTAAGTAAATTTAAATAAATTGAAAATTTACATCATTGAAGGAATCTCATTAGCTATGAATATTTATGAATAAATACCAATATCAACGTAGTATTATGTAGGAATAAAATAATTACACGGCCGGTTCCAACTTTCAAAGCATATAAAGGAATTGACTCAAATAACATTATGTACTGTAGCGATTTGATGCAATTTTATTGAAATTTTCCAAAGATTTCTTTCCCTCTGACAAAAAAATCTGGCCTGTCGAATTTGAAACCAGAATTCCTTTGCTGGCTTGCCAAAATCCCCTTAGATCACAAATCACAGGCTGGTTCCAGAAATCTCAGAATCAAGGGAAATTCAGCAACACAAAGTATTATTCTCTATCGGATATTTATCAAATACTAAACATTTTATTATAAAATATCGAAAAATCTATGGAATCTATAAGTAGGTATCTAAAACATACAAGATATTCACTGTTCACATTTTACATATAAAAATAAGATTTTTGATAAAAAACATTGATTGCCTAGATTGCACCTACTTATGTGTGGTAAGAATACTTAGTTTTGATTAATAAAGTCATTGGTATAATAAGGATAATAAGTTTGTTGGTATAATATGTACAAACTAGTATTATACTTTCATGGTGCAAACTGCTCCCCTACACAACGAAAATGCTAAAGTTATTTGCCAGAAACTATAGGTAAGTATCTACTTTTATACTTCCATACAAAGAATTAACGTTCAAACATTTTGACTGACACTGACTATGTATAATGATTAAATTGACTATAGTTTTACTTCAACGATAGCAACGAATGTATTTATCTATGTTGCAGACCATTTTTATCAGAATATTGACAGATCCATGTCAATATTCCGATAAATATGGAACCAAAATAAAACGAGATCTAGTTATTATTTTTAAAAGGTTGAGTAAAAAACAAGGAAGGACCAATTTAAACAAGAATATTATGATATGAAAATATCAACAGGTCTGGGTCAGACCTTTTCGTTTTGAATTCATAGAAAGATTCATCCTTATTATAAGAGTGGAAATTTTGAATGATATATAAAGTGCATTACTATTTCATCAGATGCATCGGAGCAATCTGGATCTCCGTCGCAATGCCATCTAATGTTAATACAATATCCGTTTTGGCATGTGAACTGAGACTCTGGATCACAAGTTGTGCCTGTGCAGTTATGCTCGTCGCTGCCATCTTCACAGTCATCGTCTCCATCGCAAGTCCAGCGCTGTTGGATGCATTTACCATTTGCACAAGTGAACTGATCCGAACGGCAGGTTTCATCTATAGAAAACAATCAAAGTTTTAATTTGTATACAATACAAATTTTTCGAAATTATATTATATTGTAAACCGCATGGTATATAACCGCATGGTAATAGCTTATTTGCTATAAACATGCGGTTTGCACGAATAATGTGTTGTTTTATATATTGAGTAGGTAAACACGTATTTTTTTACTATTTAAAAAAAACCTGTTTTTTAGATATAAAAGATCTCAACGCGCAGTCAAAACCTTTTTTTCGATAATATGAAATAATAAACCTCAATAATATGAAATTAGGGGTTTTGTTGCTATAAATGGACTATAGTACATTGCGTAAATGAAATGAAAGTTAATCGAAAAAAAAACCTCAATTTATCTACATTTTTTTCTGTTTTTAAACAATTTAATTTCACATTAATACAAATACATCTATTTCAATTCACAATAAGCGAAACAATTAATTATAATTAAATCACGCAAAGCAGTTAAAGCAATTTATCATTTCTTGGTAAATATCTAGATACTTTATAATGGAGATTGGGAATATCGGTCAATAGTTTCAATACTGCATATATTGCTCTAGTGTCAATTCTTGACATGAGTGCTGCTTTTGATACTGTTGATCACGAAATTCTCCTTCGACTCTTGGAACGCGAATACGGAATTTGTGGAAATTTTCTAAAATGGATGACCTCATATATTTCAGGAAGATGCCAGTCTGTGAGGATAAATAATAATACGTCTTTACCGGAAATTGTAAAGTTTGGAGTGCCTCAGGGATCGGTGCTCGGACCAATTTTATTTATTTTATACATAAAACAACTTGATAATATAATTCAAAATCAAGGATTTGACTCTTTCGCTTACGCTGACGACCGCTTGTTATTCAAATTTTGTAGTCCCATGAACAAAAACCGTCTGGAAGTGGATACTGCTGAGTGCATCGAAAAAGTCGCTACGTGGATGTCTCATAACAAGCTAAAATTAACCCCAACAAAAACAGAGTTTATGTGGGTAGCTTCACCACGGCGACAGCACCTCATTGAAAGTACTCCTATTAACATCAACGGAGAAAAATTCTTGTCGTCTGCAAGTGTCAAGTTTTTGGGTGTACACTTAGACAATAAGTTGTCTCTTGACCTGCAAATCTCTAAAACAGTCAGTTCATGCTTTTTCCAACTAAGACAACTGAAAAACATTCGTCGAAGCCTGCCCAAAAATGAATGCCTCTAGATGTCCGCAGTGCAAATAGTAAGAGCACTTTCTCTAAAGGACTGAAAACAGTTTTGTTTCGTAGAGCAATATAATATCTATCTAAATAACAGCGCCCTTGGAATGATCTTGAATCATTAAACGGCGCTATACAAATTATTATTATTATTATTATATATCAACAACGGAGATCTTATTCATCCGTACGTGGATTGATTTCATACTGTAATAAAATATTCAGCTAAATTCAAGTTAATAAATTATTAAAATAACAATATAACTTTGTTTATTTCCACTTATTTCGTTAATGTTAACGCCTCTACCTTAGAATATTTAAATTCAAGTATTTATTGGTTCATATACCCAATATATTTTATGCAGTATCTCAGAATTCCCGACATACTAAGATTGAAAACAAATAATCTAACTTAGTGAGTTCGTTTTTGTAAATTTAATAAGGAGACACCATCTGCGTTTCAAAAATGAATAGGCTGATATTTTCCACGGTAGGTTTCGTTCAAATAATAAGTAAGTAAAACTGTTTGACCGAAAAATTATTGATTACTATTTGATGGGGATGTCTTCAATAACGCTGAATCAGCTATCGGCGCAGAGATAAAGGGAAAATCTAATAATATACTTGGTTATAAGGGATATCTTATCTTGCCCGGGATAACAGTAGGTATATTGAGAAAAAAGTCTTCTCTTAATCCCCGAGCGGACCAGCAGAATCTATCAAACGTCACTCGTTAGCCGGGAGATTAATGACTCGCAAGATGATGTCAACCCTATTGACGAATATACGAACATATCTCACTCCTCTCCCCACCCTGCTCCAGTAAAATATAACATTATAGTAATGGCTTATTGAAAACTGAGACGGGATATTGTTAACACAAGGAAATTTGTTGTATCGACATAAATTATGAGACAGCTAACGTCATTTCCAGCATGGTCTCATTATCTATATAAATAAAACAAAGTATGGTTAGTTAGACTATTTATAACTTATGAAATCAATGCAAACAATATAACTTATGAAATCTAAATAAATTAATCAAAAAATAAAAAATTCGAATATAAAACTTCAGGGTAGGTAGGCTACCTACTTAACAAATCATTGATAAATTTAGAATAGAAAATCGACGTAGGTACTTTTATTTATTTATTTATTTATTTAAGTACATATCTAATATTATTTAATTAATAAGCATTATTATTCAAATAATTTGAAAATGGAATTTGTTCTACGAAGAAAAATTGAGAAACAAAACAAATGGATTAAAGACAATTTTGACATCATGCTTGGGGTTGGTTCTTGAGCTGTCAGATACAGAAAAATGTATTCATTATTACCGATTTTTGAATTTTTATATTATTATTATATCCTAATAAACTATTGTACTTAATATTTTTTGTATTCATTTTATTACGTTGATAAAATTCTAAATAAAGTTTAACTAAAAGTTAACATGACATCCATTGACTAAGGCAGTACGAAGTTCGCCGGGTCAGCTAGTATTAAATTAAATGAATGTAGCAAAGTAACTGCATTGAGTAAAATTTTTAATAAATTCAAATATATCTTCAATATCGTCTGATTTGAAAATAGGGAAAATATGTTTTGCCAATACATGATCGATTGAACCTTATTTTAATACATAAAGATTCAATCGTTAAAAGGTGAGAGCGGCTGCGTACTATTTGATAATATTAAAAAGTTGAAATAAATACGAGAATTTACTTACTTTTTGTCGTTATAAAAAGGTGTTTATTATATTTTATTTAAAACGTATGAACAATGTTTTGAAAATATCGATTTTTTTCTATTAAAATTCAAATTATACTTGATTAACAAAATAATGTATGGGCACTTAGATATACTGTGTACCAATATTTTACGAAATATTTTTTTTGTATTTATAATGGATTTTATCATTGATTTGTAGTACATATAATTCAATGTATTTTATTTATTATAAATCATGCAGGCGTAGCTTCCTGTTTATTTTTTCGATAAGCTCATATAATCGGGTAATATCAAATAATTTGTTTAATTTAAAATGGTAGATTCTTGCCGATGGTATATAATTTTCAATCTAAAATTAGACAATTCATAATGGTTAATACATAAGCCTCTACGTAGGTAATACAAAGCAGTGATCTATCAGTCACTTAGTGGAAGTAACTAAGGTATAATATATGTATGTAGATAGGCAGGCAGGTAAGTATAGGATTTATACTAGGCTAATGAATAGGTTTCCCGATAATGCCATTAATTACCATACAGGAACCATGCCACGGGAAAATGATAATCTAAATGATATTGTATTATTGGGATTGCTATTATTTCTATAAATTGCCCATACGAAATGGATTAGAAATTAATACCCAAGATAAATCTACCTGAGCAAACAAAGTAGGTTGTTATTAATATTATACCCACATCCAAGATTTAGTTATACTATGTTAACTAATTAAATACATACATAATAAGAACATTCCAAGCTACATACTTCTCATAAGAGATTAATTAATTTTTTATTTTGTGCAAGAAGGTTATAAAATAGAAATATGACATGACAAAAGAATAAGACTAGGTACTATTGATGCAATAAAACCAGGAATTATTGTTAATTAAAAAAAATAATAAACACTTTAACTAACCACAATAAATAGAGAACACAGAACAAGTCGAAAAAGCGAAATCATAATTTATTAAAAAAATATTTTTTATAAACCAAATTCACAAAATAAAAAAAAAATATTATATATCTATTTTTTATCCACAGCGAGTATTACCTGTGTCTAGCTTTCACTAAATAGACAGCTCAACTTCGGAGATACTATTTATAATACTATTATTACTATTTTTCAATCAAAACTAGGTATGTTTTCTTTTTATAATAAATTTGATTTATAATAATAAACTTTCACTGTGTCGATAAAACATCGAGATTATAGCAGGAATTATCTACATAACGTGATGTGCAAAGTAAAATGAAATAAATAAAATAATATGTAATTCAAAACAACTACATTTATTTGGGAATAAAATGTTTCAATTGCCTCCCAAATGAATTAAAGCAGATAAAGGAATATAAAAAGTTTAAACAAAAATTAAAATTGCATCTAACATTCTACATAAATTGATTGTTTTAGATTTGTTGTTTGATATGTTTTAATTGCCTGTATTTCCTTTTTTTAATAGAATATGTGTTTTGATACGTTTCAATTGTCTTTATTCCTCATTTTTCATTTTTTTTAAACTTTTTTTAATGTTTGTTTGATTTTTTGCTCATGTATAACTTTGATTTAATTGCTTTATTTTTGATATTTTTTATTTGTCAGTGTACCTTAGTGATTCCCTCATCAAGCATAAGATTGCAATCTTTTTGATGAGGCATTGCAAAAAAAACTATTGTAAAAATTACTATACTTGTGAATTATATCTTTATGTATATTAGAACATAATATGTTAAATAAATAAATGTAGAAGTGAAAATCTCAATGGCTATAAAGCTACGAAAAGAGACATTGTGATGCAAAATAAAATGTAATAATTTAAGTCTTAGGAGGAGAAAATCATGATTTCCACCAGGAATAGAAGAAAAGTTAAAACGACAGGCGTGTATTTCGTTAAGAAGCAACGTGTAGTGAAGTTGGGGATGATCGTATCAAAAAGTGGCGAATTCGTTTCGACATTATATAAAGAGGTCTGAAAAATATTCCCGTACAGCGAGCAAAACTGTACGGATAGGTACTATGTAAATATGTATAGTATAATAATACAGAAAGTTGAGCTCGAATAAATCCACGTATACCTTCAGATACTGTGCAAGTGTATGTATGTGTGTATGGTATAGTATCTAATAATCAGGGCCGGATCTACACTATTCGGCGCCAGGCACACTAAATCTAGAAGGCGCTTTTGAAAAATAGTCGTGTTATTATTATACGAAAAAGAGTATTATAATTTATTAATTTTTTTATTGAACGCCGCTTTTGGGAAAAATTGACTACGTAAACCTTGGTTAGGAAATGTTTTTGACCTAAATATTATACACAAATTAAACGGATAACATTATTATTATATTATATTCTATTTCATTGAGTTTATTGCCATTTAATTTATAGATATGAAGCATCGATATAATGGGACAGTCGAAGACAACGTTACATGGTCAGTTTGATGACTCAAATTTGGGCGGTGTTATTTTGAATTTTGATTAATCTTTATAAGACGTTATGGAGTTTTACAACATAAACGATAGTTCAACCGCTAAAATTAAAAAAAGTTATTTTCTTATATTTGGCGTCCCGGAGGTTTGTGCGCCTGACGCGACTGTTCTATATGAACCTATAGTGCAACCGGCCCTGGTAATAATATGGAAAGTTGAGCTAGAATAAATCCATGCATATTTTGAGCTCACCGCGACGTGGAGGCGACACTTTTGATACCTAAGTATTATATACCCAACTTTTCTCCTGAAAATTTAAAAAATGTCCATGATTAAAATCTATACATGCAAAAAGCTCATGCATTTTATGTTCCTTACTGCAGAATTTCTCATCGGATCCGTCGGAGCAATCAGGGTTGTCATCGCACATCCATGTCAGGGGAACACATTCTCCGGGGGCACTTCTGCAGGTAAATTCTTCGGCATTGCAAGCTTTGGCTTCTGTAACAAGCACAAAGCCCCCCAAATTGACATATAACATGCGCATACATACATTATAATATACAATACGTACCTAATATTGAGACGAGTTTTTAAGCAATGTGATAGGTAATTAAGCACCAAAATCAATTGAATAATAGTACACCCAAATCATGCCAGTCAATACAAAATATTTTCGAGAATTGAAAATAAAAACAAGAGTAGGTACATCAACCAAATTATTGTAAATGTTAAATTAATTAAGTATGTTTCAAAAAAAATAATAAACTTCAAAAATAAAAAACGTTCATAACTTAATTCCACTGTTTATTTAGACTACAACTTACATACACCCGGTATCGTGCTAAACACATTTACAAGTAGAAAACTACTTGAAAATGTGCTTAGCACGAAACTAGTTGCAGGCTTTAGTCTAAATAAACAGTGGAATTAAGTCATAAACGTTTTTTATTTTTAATGTTTATTAAAAAAATTAAGAAATTTTAATGGGATTCCATCAAGAACTTTCGGTAAAAAAATTAAATCCAATTAAGTATATTCTCTTCTACATTGTAATAAAAATATTAAAAACAAATTATGTAGAAGCGTTAAATTATGTGTTGTTTTTTTATAAACATAAAATTATTACCAAATAATTATCTAAGAAAAACAAAGCATTAAATAACTAATAACGATAATTACCTACCACAAATAACTCGATATGCGATAAATTCATTTATTAATTTTGATAGAATATAATGTTTTTTTTTTTAATTTTACTCGTGTGAGATTTTTTTAATATAAAGTAGAGAGATTGACATATATTTCATTAAGTAAATATAACATAAAATATGAAATAAATTAATATAATATATAGAAGCATGAAATAATTTCCATATATGGATAATATGTAATAGGTATATGAATGTGAAGCATGCTTAAAGTATGCATATCCCCAGTTTGGTTTCAGGCTGGAACATTCCATTATCAGAACTCACCACACTGCTCCTCATCAGAGCCATCCAAACAATCTGGAGAGATGTCACATTTCCAAGATATTGGTATACAGAAACCGTTACGGCATTTGAAGTAGTATTCACTATGGCAATCTTCGTTTTTCCGTTCATCTTTACAGAAATAAAGTTTTTAACAACAAATTTTAAATATTGGTTTTTTACCACAACACTAAAAATGTCTTACATAGCATATAAATTATATGTAGAAGACATCCATCAAACTCTATATATTTTTTTGCATATTTTTCCACGTCGCATAATGCAATCATTTCTTCAAGAAAAGCTGAAGAAACGACTATAGTGAACTATGTATATTCACGTTGTTTTTGTACGTGTATATTATTTAACTTTATAAACAAAAAAATAATATTTTGCAAAGCCCATAATTTGAGTAAAGAATTATTTTTATATAATCAAAGATACCATAAGTGAAAAATAATAATCATACTATATCGAAAACACTTTCTGTGCAACTACATAAATATGTTTAATTGTTTATTCCAACCAAACAATATTTGTACCTCAGAGAAGCAATAATTAGATGAAAATTCACTCCTCTGCTGGGAATCGAACCCAGGACGCTACCACAGGAGTCAAATGGTTCACTACTGGTAGTATCATAATATAATAGCTAAATGTATCAAACAAAATTTAATGATGATTGCAATACTTTTCATACACATGTTACTTACCTAACTATAAAGTGCACCTAAAATTATAATTATTTCTATAGGTTTTAAATTAAGAACTAAGAAAAAGAAATACAATTACCAACATATTCCTGAACTGGATTGGATTCGATACCTTAGATTTAGGTATTCAAAATATTGTAATTACAAAACAATTATTTACATTTTACCCACTACAATAGGTACAATTTAAAATTAGTCAAGTTATAAGTATTTTAAAATTATTAATTTAATCTGGTTAATTCAAATTACATATTCGCAGTGGGCGTTCACTTAATTAACAGAATGATCTTCAAACTGGGCATGAATAGTAAAATTAAATTTATTGATCTGAAAATAAAATCTCAATTTAAATCTAATCATCTCTGTTGGGTGAAAAATAAAGTGAATTTAGATGAATTTATTTATGAATATAAGGTGTTTTTGAAGATAGAATAAAAATACAACATATAATTCATTCATTCATTCATACTATTACGGCGAATCCCACAATGTGGGGGTAACCAGTGACAGGTGTGCATTACCTTATAAAAGGTACCACAAAATTAGCGGGTATTTATTCCCACAGACCAGTTCGTTCCACCTTAAAGGCACTACATTCAACCCCATTGCTGAACTATGTGAGATGTATTTTGCCTGTTAGTTGTATCTTCGGTTACCCGGCTCTTACGGGACACGCCAAAACGACAATAATAGAAAATAGTGAAAGCACTATTCTAAGCCGATACCTCACAGCATACAACACATAAGAGTACATAAATTCCTCCAAATTGAAAAAAGTTTAAATCCACATAATGATAATGGTACTTTCGATTCTAAAACTGACAAATAAGATTGAATTTTGACTATTGAAATAAGATTGAACCATCGAAAGCACTCAGTCATATTTTTAACCTCATAAGTGGATTATAACTATGTCTGTTATTAATATATTTCCAATTATATTCATCGTTACCGCTCCCACTTTGTGAACGAAACAACATAAAACAATCGTTCCAATAAATTGATATCAACTCATTGAAATATTAAGCTATACTCATTAATTACTCATTATTTATTGAATTGCTATCAATAATAAGTGCAATATACCCACATAACCTATTATACAGTTTTGTTCCAAGTCTAGACACAGTATAATCGATCAAATGAAGTGGAACGACAGAGTACATTTCCGTCTGAGAAACTCATCGACGAAAAGAATTTTATTACTGATAAAAGAAAAATGTAATACTCACTGCAAACACTTGGATCTTCATCAGAGCTGTCTGAACAATCCTTCTCATTGTCACACTGCCATGACAGCGGTATACATCTTCCTGTCTTACAGCGGAATTCTGAAGAGGAACAAGTTCTCACTTCTGAAAACAAACGGAAAAAATAGCATTATTTATATTTTCGTAGTCAATTTTGCGGCACATTCATAAAAAAATTGAATTATTAAAAAAATCAATTCAGGCGCAGTTCAGGTGTGACATCTGTGCGAGACACCGTCACCTCATTTATAAGGACTGTTGCTTTCATTGTTTACAAATAAACTAATTTCTCAATAGATGGCGTTACAAATAACGGTTTCTTCATTACTTCATAGATGGCAATAGAATAATTCCTTATTTTCAGGTGAATTGTTACACATTATTCAAATATATAGAACTTTCAAAAATTACATTGATAAGGGAACTCAATAAGAAGGCATAATTGGTGAACGTTGCGCAAGCGCATTTAGTGATCACGTAAACCAGCCGATGACAGGTCGTAAGCCCTGTAGGTGCCTTAAGTTCTCCAACTTCGTCTCTATTGAGATGTTAAAAAGTTTGTCAATAAAAATAAAAAAAATCAGTCTTAATAAAGAACAACCGATTCTTCGTAAGTCGGTACAGAATAAAACTAACTCTATAGCAGTGTGCTGCGAAACAGTATGAGAGGGGGCAGTAGGTATATTGTAGGGGGTTGTGACAGGGGCAGATACAATTTAGTTAATGGAAACAATTCAGTTTACTTTTTATTAAAATTTAATTATTTATATAATATGTTACGAAAAAATTGTAATAGAACGATGTATGACCGAGCAAGAAATGAGGACACAAGGAAAGAATATAAGATGAAGAAAGATGTCATTATAAGAATAAAAGTGAACACATTAAGATGGTTTGGCCACATGGGAAGAGCGAATGAGGAACGCCTGACGAAGAAAATATACAGTGCGGACACGAATGGAATGAGAGATCGGGAACGCCCAAGAACGGGACAGCACGACCATGTGAACGATATTCTGAAAGACGGAAATTTTAGAAGCGTGAACAATAGAAGAACATGTATGAGACGATGCAAGAATGTGGACGTGGTTAGGGATGCGTGCCAGGATAGAAAAATGTGGCGGTCGGCTCTCTCTGACTTCCCCGCGAAGGACATGGCGTGATGGTATGTATTTATGTATGATAATTTTCTATAATGTTTATTTGTTGTTCAATTCTCTTATTTTTAAATTAAAATAATCCGGCCACATCAAATAACGAAATAACTCTCTCGTAATCGAAACAAAGTGATTTTTAATAATTAAAATCGGATAATAATAATATTTAAGTTTTCAGATAACAACTAAGAAATATTGACTTAATATTTTTCTTAAACGAATTTATAATGTAAGTGTAGGTTCATGAAGTAGGTACCTAACTATACGATAAAGGGTTATTGTTGTAAGGTAAGTAAAGTTATAAATTAACATAATATATTAACTTAAACAACACGAATATGTCGTACTAGCTTGTTAAATAATAATTTGTTCTAAGAAAAAATATACTAAACAAAAACAAATTAATACCTCCTTAACATAGACACGCGTATGAATACTCGGAGAAAAAAAT
This sequence comes from Molanna angustata, assembly GCA_963576475.1. NCBI lineage: Eukaryota > Metazoa > Arthropoda > Insecta > Trichoptera > Molannidae > Molanna > Molanna angustata. Next base: position 28,245,176 of record OY754967.1, on the reverse strand, counting down.
ATATTCTTAGTTTAATATGTCTACTAAACTCGTCGGCCTTCGTGGCTCAGTTCGTGGGTATCTGACTGCTGATCCAAGGGTCCCGGGTTCGATTCCCGATGGAGACACAGTTTTTAATTGTGTTTTCAGTCTGGATCTGTGAGACGATTTGTATCGTAAGTCTCCAAAATGTGCCAATTTGTTATTGGGTGCGAGTTAAATAATTATTTGACATAGTACCTGCTAGTTGCCCGAGAAGCTACATAAAATAAAAAAAATAAATATACCTAGTAGTGATATTTTTTTCTTTCCGCATTATGAGTTTAGTTACAATGTTATATGCGGAAAATATATGGCGTGCCTACTATGACTTTTTTTGTATTCAGGGTGCCTACTCAACGTGTCGATTTAGCGATGGAAAAGAAAAAAAATTCAATGTATGAAAGTGACAGTTGTTGGTTACGTGACAATTACATTGAGCTCTTCTTATCGTTTCCGTCGCTAAGTGACACGTTAACTTGGAACCTTGGTACAGAGCAAACAAAATATTAAAGATTGATATTTTCCCATCAATTATATTTTATGTATTATACTAGGTATACATGTACACTAGTTTGTACATATCTTAATAAAAGGATGAAAATGTAAGTGTGTGTGTGTCTCACGCCTCTTACAAATATAATTGATTCAGGATATGATTTATGTGTGTGCATGTACCTGTATACCCTAAGTAGTGACTCACTAATGAAAATGTAGAAATATTAAACATATTTCAATACCAAAAACATGGTGAGTATTTTGTATGATAATAATGATTACATTTAAAAAATACATTCATAAGATACAGTAAAAAATCATGTTGACCTTTGCCACTCCACTTTATACACGAGTACAAGCACACGTGTGTAAAGGAGACATAATATATTATAAAACACTTATTTAGTATTTTATTTTATTTTGTAAACATACAGTCTTAATAACAAGTAATACATGAATAATATAACACTCCATTAGAGGACCAATTAAATATTTATAATCAAAATAGTCAATTAAGTATTTATTATTGAAATTGTCAAAATGACTAAATAAAATATCTACTGTATTTATAATTTGGTATTAAGAAAACTCGTAAGATGGATTTTTATTCGGTACCTACTCTATGGGTATAATGATAAAAAATAATAAAAACAAAATGGTCGACTAAAACAAAAAAAATATATAGTATCGTTTTTGCACACAGACTCCAGATATACGTCTAGACTGTATAAATCTCGACGAATATCAAATAAATAGGGCACTTAGATTTTTTATATGAAAATAATTGTATTCATAATTATCTACTGAAGTTGAGACACTCGACGATAGGTTGAAAATATGTAATATTCTTTTTAAAATTATAGGAATGGATTAATATTGATGAAATAAACTGATTGATGACAATACAAGCAAAGATTATTTCTTGATTTCTATTTACAAAATAGGTACAAATATACAAAATACTGTAACACTTATTGAACTAATCCAACTGCAATAATTTATGTTTAAGAAAGCTAAATTAAGGAAGTTGCAAAAGCAATAATCAACGATTATACTGTCGACAAAATAATAAACGAATTAATTCGAAGAATTAGCTCAAGCTATAATACTTTCCATAAGCATAATACTCGTAGATATATTTTATTTTAATTTTGACTTTTTCAAACATAAATGAAAGAATATTTAAAAAAAGGATATACCACCTCGGAATAGGTCTGGCCTAGTGAGGTGGTCCAAACCAACTTAATTTATTTGCTATGTGGCTTATATAAAATAATGTATTTTTTTGGTATATGTAAAAAAAAAAAATTGTCACGTGAGCATTTTTGACGTCAAATAAACCATCTCTCCACTTCATCATTTCCTCAAACCCCTTGTCGCTCTCCCACCACCTTACCTTATTTATTTATTTATATAATTTATGTACAGAGGCAGGTTTATTGCCATAAGGCAATTTCTTCCAACCAACCCGAGCAACGTGAAGTCTCTAAGTTAAATTGGTACAATACTAATTTATTGAGAAATAAATTGATAAAAAATAACATAAAAGAGTAAGAAATATAAAAAAATACAAAGAGAAAAAAAAAATGAAAATAGAGTTTAAAAAAAAAGAACAATAAAAATAACACTGATCATAGGAATGAGGAAAAGGAGGTTTCGGAAGGATATAGAAGGAATTCAGGAACTATTTGACAAATAAAGTTTTTTTAGTTTACCTTTAAATATTTGAATGGATTGAGATGACGTTACTTCATCACTAAGGCCATTCCATAGTCTAGTTGATTGTACTTGAAAAGAGGAGCTGAAAACTTCTGTATTGTGAATGGGGATAGCTAGTGTAGTACGTTCAGCAGATCGAAGGGATAGGCCGTGACTTGACAAGAAAACGACGTTATTTTTTAAATATTGTGGTGAATAGGGATCATAAATAGTCTTATAAAGTAATGACAGAATGTGAATGTTACGACGATCTCGTATCTTTGGCCAACGAAGAATATTTCTACAAGTCGAAACATGATCATATTTTTTAAGATTGTAAATGAACCGTATACAGACATTCTGTAATCGTTCCAGTTTATTTAATAATTCTTCATTGGCATCCAGATAACACACATCACCGTAATCAAGCAATGGAAGAAGTAAGGATTGAGCTAGTGTAATTTTACAATGTATTGGAAGAAAGTTCTTTAATCTATTAAGAAAATGGATATTATAAAACAGAGTTTTACTGACATGAGAAATCTGTCCATGCCACGAAAGATCTTCATCAAAAAGAATACCAAGATTTTTCACCATTTTTGAGAAGGGTATGTGTTGATTGTTAATTTGAAGAGATGGGAGAGGTGAATTTTTAGGTTTAGACAGCAATCGGGGACTACCAATGATAATAGTCTGAGATTTAGACGACCTTCTACCTTTTTTTTGAATATATTTTGTTTATATGCTTACATATAATATATAACTTCTTAAGTGAAAATCTTGTAATTAGTTTCGTTGGTAATATAACCTAATATTCATATTTTTTTTGTAAAAATAAAAAAATGTTGTGTTTCTAATCAATAAATAAATAAATAAAAATATAAATTATCCAAATACATTTCCATCGAGTTTTTTCAAGAACGATTTTAAAACAGGTGATTTTTTTGTGACATCTTGACCCAATTAAATTGAATCGAAATACAATATTAATATTAATCCAGACAGTGGAGTAAAATTGAGTGTTATTTTAGTATGAATGAAAATATAACTGATCCATCGGTCTCCAGATATTAGATAGGTACCTTCGGCATCCGATGTTATTTTACGAAATCAGAGAATTTCTCAGGTGGTACAATCACCGCGTGTAACATTATATAGGAAAAGGCATTACAGTAAGTATACCGAGGAGTAACATTTCTGTATTAAGTGTCTTGGTTTAGTACCAGTGTAAGTAACTATTAATAAAAATGGTTTTCCCTTCAGATTATGACTCCCCGACGAAATTCTCCATCGTATCTGTGCTATTATAATAATTATATTACACGATTAAGGAAACAGGAGATCATTTCCATGATAATTATTACATCATAGAAACGGAGTTATTAAAGTCTGCATAATATAACCTACCTAGAAGAGAAAATTAAGGTGATATTAAATCCACAACAGTCGCCCACCTGGAAGGTGTTACTTTGAACCGACGTCAACTAGAGTACCTATATACACTTTTCTTAATTCCTCCTCGAATTTTATTGCGCATTACTACGACAAATGCTTTCAAAACTGATCTCTCAGAAACGAGGATGACTTTCGCATGTTTGAGAAAACATCTTAATTATTTTTGTTACTAAGTATCTACATATGTATGAGTGATATCTACACATCGAATTAATTTTCCAAAGCAATCACATGATACAAATATAATATTCCTAGTTTTAACAATAATTATATTTCGTCATGTTTAACATTATATCAAATGTAAATTATATACCTACTTAAATAATTTACATAATCACATTTAAAAACAATAAAGCATATTTGGATATTTACATATCAACTAGTTATATCAACTAGAATATAGATATATATATATATATATATATATATATATATATATATATATATATATATATATATATATATATATATATATATATATATATATATATATATATATATATATATATATATATATATATATATATATATATATATATATATATATATATATATATATATATATATATATATATATATATATATATATATATATATATATATATATATATATATATATATATATATATATATATATATATATATATATATATATATATATATATATATATATATATATATATATATATATATATATATATATATATATATATATATATATATATATATATATATATATATATATATATATATATATATATATATATATATATATATATATATATATATATATATATATATATATATATATATATATATATATATATATATATATATATATATATATATATATATATATATATATATATATATATATATATATATAGAACATATATGCTGCGAAGTCTCTAAGTTGACGACTTTGCCTTCAAAGTTGGAAAAACCGTGAAAAATATAGACCCTGCATACAAATCTCGCGTATCTTGGGTTGATACTCTGTCGATGTGTTAAGAGAACAAATTTCTCTTGAACAAATCGACAGTTGGATAATGACTCTTTTTATATTATTATTAACCAACAGTATTTATTTGCTCTAAGTCAAATCACATAAATATTGGCTAAAAAAATATTGGAAAGAAGTTTTGATTTCATGTTTAATAATGCTATGTACTGATAGATAACTGTGCTTCTTGAGTAATCAATAAACTTGGCAAAGATAAATTTTAATTGGATATTCCTAACGAAAATGCCATATTCAGCTCTACGATAATTTTATTTAGACAGACATACAAAAAAAAACTTTCCCAAAAGTCACGGAGTGTGCAAACGGCGTTGAAACTTTTTAACATTGTTTCACTCGGCGTGCAAAAGTTAAAATCTTTTTATGTTCAAAAAACGTTTTGTGAACAATATTCAAAATTTGTAACAACTGAAAGATTCCCTTTTGAAAGTTTCGCCCCTGGCGCGCAAAAGTCGCCTATCAAATATCAAACGTAAACCAAATGTTACCCCAATTTGTTATGTCATATGGCGAGAACAAAGAAACTTCCAGAAGGAAGTCAAATAATATATTCGAGTCATTCGGGGAGCTGAATATAAAATGGTGCAAACGCAAATGTTACCAGAATATTATTTGTATTCACAGCACAGGCAACACACGCCTACTGTTAACTCATTATTACAATATTCAAAATCGAATAATTGTATTAAATATTATCATATTAGGCAGGCACACGTATAAAATGAAATATGATGGCTTCGTAGAACTCAATTGTTTCACAAATACATCGAGCAAACCAATTGATGATTTTGGTACTAATCCTGCAAGTTAGTACAATAGGTAACCAACGCATTTCAAAACACCCCTTTAATTCAAAAACAAAGACATGATTTGATGATAATATTCGTAGTTACAGATAGGAGAAAATTTTGGAATTTTTTTTTGCCTAATTCGTTTTATTTATGAATCTGAAATGCGTTGGCATTATGCTAATATGTCTTATTCATAATATTTTTTTTATCAACCGTTTTAAATAATTATTGAAATTCTTATGCTGAGAATACTGTTAAATGTTTTTACCTATTACATTTATTAAAATTTTACTGCGTGTAGCCGCGTGAATATTCTTTGGATATTTCACATTTATTTATTTATAAACACGTAGGTGGGTACTGCGTGGAATCTGCAGTAACGAGATGGTTTCAATTAACTTAGTTAAAAACTTTGTTATTATTCTTAGCCAGTGTATAATATAATTTATTTATTTATTTATTTATGATCATATAAACATATACATTATTTGAATATAAGATAGCCGCCTCACTAGAATAAATCTGTTCTGAAACAGCCACCTGTACATTTGTGAAATTATTACATTACATTAAAAAACAAAAGAATAAGAAAGCTATAAAAATAAACATTAGGAATACTTACATAATTTTAAATTAAAAAATTCAGTTTTAAAAGTGAAATAAATAAAAATAAACACAATATAAACAGACAACAAAAAATAATTAGTAAAGAAATTATTGTTGCAACGTTACTTTCATTTTGGGTTCTACCCACATCGAGTAGCCACTTGGTACCACGGGCTTTGAATTGAGTTAACCCTTTAAGGTCCGATGGCAATTTATTATAAATTCGAGGTGCAGTAAATACAAAAAATCTTTGCCCAAATTTAGTATTCATTTTTGGCACCAAGTAGTTACCCGATATTTTACCTCTTGTGTTATTCAAGATGGAGTATTTTTGAGGAGGTTTGTTTTTTAGAAATAGAATTAATATTGATCTGGTATAAAGCTGCCTCACATCCAATACTTTGAATTGCTTAAAAAGTTCTTCAGAACAATGTTGTTTATATAATGTTCGTCTATAATTGGCTTCATTTAAATGTAAAATGTTTATCTGTATTTTTTTTATATAGCTGTTGACAAACTGTTAAATAAAAAAAAAAATTAAAAATCAAAATAAAACATTTTTGGTTTGTAATAATTTCAAAAGTACCACATTTAACCACACAATGCACAAAGTTGTAGTTTTCTGAAATAAAATAAATAAACACAGAAATACCTATAATTTTTTTATTTTATTTAAATCAAATCACATTGTTTTAAAACACGAAAAAGTAAGTCATTCGACCGCTTGTAAAACAAATTGAATGTTGATAAATAAAATTGTTTAAAATATGCCACAAAGTAGGTGACTGCGTGACCTATGTGACTGCGTTGCAACTAGAAGATAGTTATATCTAGTAAGTATGTAATTGTTTCTGTTCATTTCATAGTTAAGACAAAAAAAAGAAGAACTTTACTAAATCATCTGTGTTAATATAACGCAATGTTACGCAGAATGTTCCGAAAGACGTGAGTAAGGTGAAGATTGTGAATACCTACTGGCTACTAATAACATGAGGTATTAGGTTAGCCAAGCTGTGTTAGCCAAGATCCACGTGCACCTATTAAGGATACCTAATATTATATTACTATGTAGAATATTATATACCGGGGGTAGGTATGCAAGCCGCCCTTCAAATATCCCCTGAACTATGTTATTTCAAAATGAGTTTTCTACACCACGTACTTTCATAAATTCCTATATAAAGATACATACATATATGAAAACAAGACAAAGAGAATCACTCCTTGTCAATTTTCTCTTTCATTTTTATACTCAAACGAGACGATAATAAGCTGAAACAATATTATATAGATAAATAATTTTAATTATAAATAATTTTAATCATACATTTTTACTCTCCACTACCAACTATGGAATAGTGGAGAGTCATGATTTCACAATTTTTAAGCGTATTTTTTTTACATCAATTTCTCAATGGGTATCATGTAGAGAGTGTATACTTTGAGTTTCATCGTGATGTTTTTGTGTGTATGCCGTATGCCGTACACAAATTTGAAAATTTGTGTCCTCTGTACAGCCCAAACCAAATGACTGATGAACTTCATATTGATACCATATGTGTGAAGTACATAAACTTAGAGCTGATTAGTTTTCCATAGACAACAGTTAATTATTTCTCTATGATTTCATCTGTTAAAACTTTAAAAATGCTCTCACGACCTGGAAATTTGAGATATTTTCATTTTATTTGAATTATTTATGCAAAAAAAAGAATTTTAACAAAACTGCATTCAGAGTTTGCCAACCTTAAAAGAAAAATATATATCCTTTCAATAATTATGTTTCTATTAATCGATATTTTGTATGAAAAATATATAGGAGAATTTTTATGTTTAGCAATGTTTAGTTACATATTTGATTTCATATTGATATTAGAGTGTAATATTAGCAGGGAAGCTTCATTGTGTAGTGGAGAGTTTAGTGTTGGCCACAACCCACTCGTTTAAAAATAAAATGTATCAAAATTGATAAATGATGATACTTAAACTCGACGCGTAAAAACTCAAGATTGCTAGTCTAATTAACAATAAAAACAAATATTGAATAATGCATCTTATCAAATATAAATTGCTTCAGAAATACTTATACTTATTATACTTATTCTATGAAATGTTTTCATATTTGGTTATACCCATTTTTTTATTTATTTTACTTATGCATAACATTTCTTTCACATCATTGATAAATTTGAAATGGAAAATAATAGTAAATAATCCATTTTTTCAACTACCAGATCATTATTTTAAGTTTTGATCGATCAAATGATCGTCATAGGAAACGATCATTAATTCTCAACTTAAATAAAATCAACTTTCCGATTAATCAATATCATGCCATAGTAGTCATGATTTTTATTTTCAAAAAATAATTGTAACAGCTTGAGATAATTTGATTGTGTCAAGCAAATATGATTTTAAGTAACTTCTTCTTCATCGTCACAATTTTAGGATTTTGCACATATCTGCTATCCGCCAGCTTCGTAATATTTAGGTAGCTGCTACAGCGCACATCACTGATCACCTAGTTCATACATATAGGTACATACATAACTGTCTCTAGGGCGACCTCTAGAGTTTTGGCTCTCCGTCATTCTTTTGGGGATAGTAACAAGCAGACCCGGATACCTGATGGCCCATATATTTGGATCGTTGTTGGGCAACCGTCTTAAGGAGTTGTCTCGTTTCTCCGACTACTCAGTAGCACGTCGTTTGGAGTATGGTCTGACCAATAACTTACAAATTACAAATAATCTAGATCAAATACTAAAACACTATTGCAATCGATGATTGATAATATATTATTTTCTCTAGTAAAAAAAGCAACAAAGCTTAAAAATACACTGATATCACACTGGCTTCTTGGTAAGGAACGCAAATACTGCGATAATTGTTTTCCTCATATTACAATAGTGTGAGTGACAATTAAAATAATGAAATATAAAACTATGTATAGGTACCTATTTAACTTAATTCAAAAAAATTAAACAATAACAATTCTCTAGTAATAGATAATCATATTAAAAAAAACTTAATTAAAATAAGTAATTTAAATCAATTTGTAATTACGAAAATGACGTACACTCCAGCCTATATGCTAGTGGAGTGGATACATACGACGCTAATGACTCGTAACAGCATTTTATTTGTTTGTATTTTTTCCTAATTAATTGTACTATACCAATATTTTTTGATATTTTACGGGATTTGAAATAAAATAAAAATTTTGTAATATAGGTAACAAAGATTATAATTCGTACATGTTTTATTCGAATAATAATATTCATCCTACCGATGATATGCGTTATAAACATTGTTCGTAATAACAAAAAAAATTGAAGTTGTTGTTGCCGTGTGACATGTGGGTCTTCCATTTTTGATTATTCCGTTTGGAATTATACAATCAAAACTGGTAGATTTGATTTGTTTCTTTTTTTTGAAACGTTCGAGAATAAAACAAAAACCGAGAGAAAATCTTGATTCCCGCCTTTTTATATATTCCGGAACTTTGAAAGAGAAAATAAGGTCGGGAGGAAAAGAAATCACATAAAAAATATGACAACCGGATACTGCCGCAGCGGGAGCAAACGTTGGATTCGTGTAAATAACTTGATCTGTGAAAAAGTAAATTATTTGAACGAAACATAACGTACGTGAATGAATGAAAATCCATTTGGGTTTTGATAAAAAAAAATAGAGTGGTTGATCTAAGGCACAGCGACATTCTATAGTGAGAATTCTAGTAATGGTGTCTCACTTTGACATATTACTGACCCTGACATTATTATTTCAGACTAATAAAGATTTTTCAGGTGAATACCCAAATGCCTGATTTCTTAGTACGCCATTAATCTAATGTGCCCAGTAGTCCCTAGTAGTATACTCAGGAATGTTAACTTAATCTAACAGTCGATTTGTTCAAGAGAATTTTTTTCTCTTAACATATCGACAATGTTTCAAGCCAGGATACGCGAGATTGTATGCAGGGTCATATATTTTTCACGGTTTTTTCGACTTTGAAGTTAAAAAACACCAACTTGGAGGCTTCGCAGCATATATGTTCTATATACGGATTTACTCGGACTTCGGAGTAAAACATTTCGTGTGTCTGAGTATGTCGTCGTCCCCCCTTATATCTTTAGATCCGCTCAATTGACAGAGCCGAAAATTTCAGAATATATAATATATAGTTATACTCAGAATATAAACTTTTATAATCAGAGTTTTGAATTTTTACATACATATCTCAGAAACCATAAAAACTAGAACGCTGAAAATCGTTATAAACATAGACAAATACAAAATCTCAAATCGATTTTTTCAAAAAAAATCCAGAGTCTCTCAAACATTTTTATTAAGAAAAATATTTTTTCTAATGATAAATTTATGTGTTTAACTGCCTATATTTCCAAAGTGTTTAAAAATATCGAAAAAGCTAGATAAATTAATTTTCTATAAAAAAATATCAAGTTTATTCTAGTACATCTTAATTTTTTTTTAACAATTTTTATAAAAAAGAATTTAGTGACGACATCGCTTCATACAATATGTATGGCAGTCGCCTATGCACAATATCTAAAAAGACTCAATAATTTGATACTTAATCTCCAAACATACATACATACCATCATGCTGTTTTCATATTGTTGTGGATAGGAAAACAGACTGACCTCCAAACTGTCCTATCCTGACGTATATACCTACTTGTTATGTATAGAAAACAAGATATCTTAAAATATTTATTAATTTGTGTTTACGTGTTTATAGTTTGGTACGTATTCTTCAAATATGCATACTATGGATCTCATGTGTTACATGTAACTAGTAATAGTATTGTTCTTTGTTGGGAGCTGATTATCTGATGCATAGACTAGTTGTCTCTTCCTCTATAAAATGTATCTTGTGATACCTTCTTGATCTGATGGTTTTGTCAACTTATATTTTATTTAAGACGGCATGTTGTAAACCTCAACACCCCACATTGAAATTAAATTTTCCGACACAGGCATTGGCCTAGTGGAGTATCGTATCCAGAATACAATAACGTTTTGAGGTGTGAATACATAAATCTTTATGTGACGCCAATGACTTATCAGCATTTTATATGTTTACATGTTTTTAAATTTGTCGTACCTTACCAATGTTTTTTGTACTCTACTGGATTTTGTTATAATTAAATAAATAAATAAACATTACTTTAGGTAGTAAAAAAAAATCTCAAATATGTTAAACAGTGTGTTTCTAAAAAATACCATAAGTATTTTCAACATTTATCTAGTAAATGTTTGTCATAAAATTGAAAATTCAATTTAAAGCCCCCTAAAAATAATCTTGAAAACATAATTTTTTACAGCATTTTTTTAAAAAAATTACTCCATAACAATATTTCGTACAGACATAATTGTGCATAAAATCATCGTGAATGGCCGATAAAGCCTTTAATTTTAAGTCGAGTTCGTTATTAGAATGCAAAAAATCAACATATTTTGGGTTTTCAATAATTTAAATCACGCGACTAAACCATTTTTTAACACACGCGATAGTTACCATCAGTAGCGGAACTGCTCATAGAAGCCGAAAATCTTGGCTTGCCTATGAATATTATATTAAGAAATTCAAGACCAAATATGTAATTGTTTTATTGCAACCATACCACAAGATAAAAAATTGAACCGAATACGATGCTTGATAATTATAAATATATTTTGGCATGTGATTTTAAAAATATTTTTCATGGCCACTGGAATGAGCAACGATGCTTTAAAAAACATCAAATTTTCGACATTTTCCGAATTTCTTTCAGGGTTTGCGTAGTCCGAAGGTTCTAGGTACGCTCAAGTTTACCATTACTAAAACTTAGCTTCATAGTGTATTAGGCGGTTTTATTTATTTTATGGAATACAACAGCAATACAATAAAAATGTATACAAATATACAAAGATAATTTTTATATAGCCAGTTATAGTATTCTAAAATATAATACATAGGTACACATTTGTTAACAATTATGAAAACAGGATGGGAAAGGAGAGAGGTAGGGGGGGGGGAGTGGGGGGAAGCAACGACCACTAGAAACTCATATTATGATTTGTATATCACGATATTTAATCAGCATAATTAAAAAAATAATCTATTCAAAATTCATTTCAGTTTTGCTATATCGCTTTGCCACTTTTAAGTACAATGTTGAGGAGTTTCATGGACTTTTCTTATGTTTTTTATACATTCTGCAAAGACCCGTTTTCAGTCTTCACAAGCAGAACAGGAAATGGAACAAATGAACATATGAGATAGAATTTGGTTCACATGTGATATTTATGTAATACCAAATTTATAACGTTGTCGACAACATCTACTTAGATCAACTTAATATTAAAAGTTGACATATATTCAAATATAAAAAAAATACATTTTATTAATAATCATATTTTGGATAAGGATCCTAAATTCAAACATAAAAAACTTGAAACGTGTACTATAATACATAGAAGCGCCAATGATAATACACAGAGGTTAACACGATTCAATGGATGTCAATGCATTTTCGATAAGTTATATCACAAAACTGAAGACCAGGTTCGAACCGATTAATAGTTCACCGAAGGCAATAATCGCTGTTTCCAAGGAAAATGTTAGCGAACGGTGCTCAGGTTTTTTGTATATTTATCTCAATTTTGTTTTCTTATAATATATAAAATGTATTATTATTGAACAAAGGTTACAGTAATTGCTCCGCCAGGCACAAGAGAGATTAAATTAAGATATATCATTATGAATATTAATTATTTTTTATGTATTTAATGCAAAAATTCATCTTTTTTAATGATTCAACAAATGAAGTTCATTGTTTAAATTAAAACGTGAAATGTTCTAAAATATATCAATAAACAATAAAAAAGTTATAATTCAATGTAGGTACACAATCATTTTTAAACATTTCTAGAATGATGATTGACAAGGCTCAAAATAATTTAATAACATTCTTATATTGGCGTAAATCATCCTAGTGATTTGGTGGAATGCCATATGAGCTAAAAAGAAGATGAGATGACAAAATTGTATTGAGGGCAGCGACTGTTAAAGTAAGGTATTAATTAAACAATTGGCTTGAAACAATACGTTTATTTGAATCCAATATATGTATTTATAGAAATGGATAACCCAGAAGAGTTTTAATGCTTATTAAAAATATATTCTGTGGTATGCGGATAAAATTTTGGCAGAGTACTTAATTACAAAACAATAAGGGAGAAAATGAATGACTTTCTATCCGAGAGAAGTCGTTTTTAATGTGAAATGTATAATTCTGCGGACAAAACAAACATGCATAAAGAACGGGAAGTATAATATTTATGACGACGTTCAAATATGAATTTTATGTATTAAATTCAGAATTTGGAAAGTTAAATATCAAGATAGGATATTGTAGGGTTCATATTTTAGGAAATTATTTCCGCAACAGAGTTTCATGAATAAGTTATGATGGTTGAGGGAAATAAAGTGACATTTACATGCCAAGTTGTTCCGTGAAATTTATTTGCACAATTACAGTTTTGCGTGTCGTTAACAAATGTGACAGTGTGAATTATTTTTAAAGACGAAACGATAATTTTGGGGCCCTAATTTAAATTTAAATATAGAACAGCCCCATGATAGGTTTATTTTGAAAACAAGGAAAAATATGCCAACGAGTGATCACGTTTGTTTTTTGCAGGAAAAGGTTGGTTCATTTAGATTATAATGAGAGATTAACTAAATGAGAACACACAAGCTTACATTTTTCATTATTAAAAAAGCAACTTCACCATAGTGCCTATAATGTTAAAAAAAATGTTGACATGATAAAAAAATATTTTCTACCCGATTATAAAAATATCTATCGTACAGGTACCTATGTACCTACCTACCTATGTATGTATATAATGCAAAAGGAACCAAAACTGATTATGATGTGGATAGTTCCATACCCTTTGGAACAATCAAGGAAGTATTTACAAGATGGTGTAAAATAATATGAAGTATCTATTATACATAGAAAAAAAAATTAAGGTGGAATAAAAATATTAACAAAATAATCAAAATATCGTGAGTTTACAGATAAAGCACATTCGATTCTTTTCAAATTTTGCATTAATGTAATACTCGCTGTATATATTTAAAAAAAATATATATATAGATACTATGAATATTTCCTTGTGGAAAGTGCATACATATACATATGTACATTGAACATCCTCATACATTCCCTAAATTAAGCATAAATGCTCGTGCTATAGGCGAACGAAATCAGTCGAGGCTGCGAATGTGGGGTTCGAACTCGTTATCACTTATCACTAGATCACTCGTCCAATGCAATGCCCGCTCTGCCACCGACACATCTTAAATCGAATGGGTTGTGGCCAACGCTATACCCCTAAGGAGTATTCAAATTTTGTATGGAAAATATTCGAATTATTTAAATATTTTACTATGAAAACTTGAAAATTCTTCAATGCCATTTTATGAAAATGATGTGCATTTTCACCAATTTGAAAATAAAAAAATCCAATTTTCCTGAGCTTGGAGTCATTTTGAAATATTTGATATTTAAATTTTTTTGAAAATAATCGAATGAGTACTTTAGTCTATAATCGATGAAGTAAAATAAACACGCCGTACATAGAACACAGCACATAGCACACACACATAGATATATTGTGATGAAACTTTCAGAATACAAACTCAGCATGATACTAGTTGATAATCAGCAATCAATAAAATACCCTTAAAAATTGCGAAATCATATTTCCCCACTATATCCCCATGGGTTAGTGAGGAGTAAAAAATGAAATGAAGAGTTAAGTCAGAGACTTAAAAACAAAGAGATAAACATTAGGTATAGTTTACCTATTCAGCTAATGTTTACGTTAGTGTATTGAAAGGCAATCTTATCAAAAAAACAAATGTATTAAAGTAGGTACTTGTGCTAAAGACATCATATATAATCTAAGGCTAAAGAATTATTTCCCAAAACTATTTTCTTTTAAAAATGACGGAACGAGTTCCTTGGAAAATCCAAACCATGAAGCGTGCTGTGGCCCAACATATTTAGGAAACCGAAATCTTACATTGTGTTTGGATCCGACAGTCTGGAATAAGCTGAAATGTATGGTCTCAAGAACTTTTATACGAAATTATTAGTATTTAGTATAAAAGTTCTTTAGTATTAAATGTTAACAAGAGGACAGCACAGGGATGACAATATTATTTGATATATCAAGTCATTTTTGACAAACTTTTCAAATTAGTGACATGACATACCTACCTACAAATCTTTATGAGGTAACTTGTAGCGGACATTACCTAACGTATTTGACATTGAATGGGTTCAAAATATTCGGGTTTGATATAGGTAACTTTAAAATAAAAAAAAATGTTTTTTATAAGAAGTATCACTATCAATACATCACTTTTAATATTTTTTCTATTAGCTACAAATTTCTAGATGTTTAACATAACTCCAAAGAAAATCAATAATATCAAATTTATTTTTGAATCTAAGTCTGTCAATCTTATAGTCCATTACATTGAGAGGTCGATCAATCAGCTATTCAACTGTAATTATAATGAATATAACAAGTTACATGTAACACATGAGATCCAACTGTCGATAGCGATATTATGTATAGTTGAAGAATACGTACCAAACTATAAACACATAAATCCAAATTATTGAATATTATAAGATATTTTGTTATCTATAAAAAACATTTAGGTATGTATGTAAGGATAGGATAGTATGGAGGTCAGTCCTTTTTTCCTACCCAAAATATGAAAACAACATTATGGTTTGTATGTATATTTGGAGATTAAGTATCAAACTATTAAACGTCCCCGTAGATATTGTATAGTGCATACTGCAATACAAATTGTATGACTTATAATTATAAAGGTACCTAAGTACTTAGTGCAATAGTACCTACATTGAATTACTCAAACACTAATTGCTCAAGAAGGTAAGATGTTTCTTCTGCGAAAGAAAGTTGGGTTACTTGTTTACTAACAACACGACTGTATAGTAGGTATGTCGCACACGGGATGCTGTGACAGATTCCTCATAGATAAACCTACATACTTGCTGAATCATTATCAGTGTCTATATATTTATTTTTATACTACCTAAGAGTTTATTGCCAAATGGTGAAATTCATACATACATACTATCACCCCATATCCTTTACGGGGTAAGCAGAGAGAACCGAGCAACATAATTCTCTATTTTTGCACACATTTCTGGCTTCTTTTACATCCATGCATCGTCTCATACATGCTCGTCGATTGTTCAAACTTCTTTTGTTTCCTTCTTTCAAAATATCATTCACATGGTCATGCCGTCCCTTTCTGGGGCGACTCATGCTGTTCACTATCTCTTACACCCATGTATATTTTTTTAGTCGGCCGTTCATCATCCACTCTTTCAATATGTCCAAACCACCTAAAGGCATTCACTTTTATTTTATTTATAATATTTTTCTTTATCTTGCATCCTCTCCTTATGTCCTCATTATCTATTCTATCATATATCGTTCTATTACATACTCTTCTTAGTGATTTCATTTCAACAGCATGTCCATGTTTCACTACATACGTCAAAGTAGGCACAACAATTGTATTATGAAATTATTAACGTCTATGACCTTGGGCATACGAACTTTATGAAATACGAACAAATTTTGTACATATACATACATACATACCATCACGCCGTATCCCTACTTGGGGTAGGCAGAGAGGACCGAACGCCAGACACCTCTATCTTGACATACATGTTTTGCCTCATTTACATCCATGCATCGCGTCATACTATACTTTCCTTGTATACTTTCTTTGTCAGGCGCTCATCATTCATTCTCTCCACATGTCCGAACCATCGTAGTTTATTTACTTTCATTCTACTCACAATATCTCTTTCAATCTTGTATTCTCGTCTGATATCCACATTCCTTATCATATCATAGATCGTGCTACCACACATTCGTCTTAGGGACCTCATTTCCACAGCGTTAATTTTACTTCCATGCGTCTTCTGCCATGTCCATGTCTCACTTGCATACATTAATGCTGGTACGACTATTGCATTGTGCACAGCGAGCTTTGCTGGCCTTGAGATAATCGGGTCCGCCATTATTGTTCTTAATGCACCGTTCACCCTATATGCTGCCGTTACCCTTCTTTGTGTAACCTTTTCCAGTCTTCCATCACGCTGAAACATACTTCCTAGATACAAATATTCATTCACTTGTTCTAGTAATTCATTATTCACTCGTATTCCGCATTCTGTTCTTCTTTCGCTTTTTTCAATAACCATTACTTTAGACTTAGCTCCATTCATTCTCTGTCCATTTTGGATGCATTCCTCGAATACCATTTTTACCAAGCGCTCTAGATCTTTCATACTTTCTGCCATTAATACTTTGTCATCCGCATACATAAGATCGCATACATTGACCCCTTCCAGCTTCAAACCGATGTTTACATTCTTCAGTTCTTTTACACAGTAGTCAATGTACAAATTGAAAAGCCACGGTGATAAGACGCAACCCTGTCGTACTCCCTTGTTGATGGGGAACCATTCTGTGAGTGAGTTACTAACCCTCACACAGGCCTGGCTACCCTCATAAAGAGATGCAATTGTTCCTATCAACATACCTTTCACTCCGTACACTGATCGCACGTCCCAAAAATTTTCCCGGTCGACTTTACCATAGGCCTTTTCTAGGTCATTGAAAGCACAGAAAAGCTTCTGGTTTTTGGCCAGAACCTTTTCAGTTGCCATTCGAAGGGAGAAAATTTGGTCAGTGCATCCTCTACCCCTAACAAACGCTCCTTGTGCATCCCATACCTTGTTTTCAGTAACCTTTCGTAACTTTTGATCTAATATCCTAGCATACAGTTTTCCAACTGAACTCAGCAGACTGATGGCTCGATAATTCTGGCAATCTAATTTTGACCCATTTTTGAACAGAGGTACAATCACTGCGTTCCTCCGTGTAATCCTCCTCCTCCATTCCTCCGTGTGTAGGTACCATTAATATATAATAATAATATAATAAACACTTTCTTGCACCCTGTGCAATTGGCGAGTTTATTGCCATATGGCAATTGCTTCCAAATAACGAGTTTTTCCAGCCCAGAAAAGCGTTATTTAAATATATTTCTCCTCTGCTGGGGATCGAACCCAGGACGCCCGCACAGAAACCAGACGTTTTACCAACTGTGCCACGTAGGTCGACCATTGAAATGAAGTCTACACGAAAAACTACTTTATTTATTTATTTATTTATTTATTTAAAGGACAACATACAGCATATAATAAATTATAAAACATAAAGATATTAACTTTTTTGTACCTAATAAGTCTATTTCTTTAATATTATTTTCCATCCATAAAATAAAATGTAAATAAGTAGCTAATTATATTCATTTTAATGCCTAACTTTAATTTATTTGAGACATTTCGTATTAAAAATGAAAATTGCAAAACAGTGAGGAATTTCGTATAGTAGGTATATATTATTAAATTTTCTTCGTTTGACATTATCTCATAGATACCTACCTTATCTATCTTTGAACTTTTTGAAAGTTTTGACAGATGAAATCTTGAAGAAGAAATTAACAGGTACGTATAGAAAACAAATCAGCTCTAAGATACACATTACACCTACGATATAACACATAAAATCGATCGGACTTGTAGTATAGATACTTGTAAGAAGATGCGAAATTCCATTTTACGCTATACGTAAAACACCATACAAACAAAAACATCAAGACGAAATTCAAAGTATGTATTCTCTAAGCTAAGCTACCAGTTCCTACTCTGTGCTACCAGTAGAGTACTTAAAATAACACTTTTTTTTTTGGATGAAGGAAGTATGTATGTACAAAGCGGATTCAAGGAATTACACCAGAACTAATTTATTAAAACCATAATCTTATAATCCTAAAAGCGATGCAGATTGAAGTATATTGGGCGCTTAATAGTTTTGTATTCATCTAATA
Source organism: Molanna angustata (assembly GCA_963576475.1). Lineage (NCBI taxonomy): Eukaryota > Metazoa > Arthropoda > Insecta > Trichoptera > Molannidae > Molanna > Molanna angustata. Next base: position 28,226,051 of record OY754967.1, on the reverse strand, counting down.
TTTATGAAAAATTAACCATGGGTATGTATTACATATGAAGATGATTTTTATATATGCTGAGCTTTGGTATTTATAAAAAAAATATATTTAATGCGAACGCAAAAAATATCAAATTACCTTATCTACTAATCTTTTTTACGGTCGAAAGTATTACATTCATATCATTTAGCATCATTATAAATTATAATTTTTTTGGTTATTTTGCGATTGAGATTTATAAAATACTGTTATAAATATTCAATTTATTGGTTACTTTCAAAATAATTCATTATTTTTTTCTTTATTATTTTAATAATTCAACTATATAATGTACTAGGTACTTCATAGTGGAAAAATATAGATAGTAATATATCATTAAACTGATAAATAATATTCTTCCAAATTATGTGCAAAAAATATCTTATTCAATGTCAATGTTCACACTTACCCTACGAGAGGAAGTCAGGATTTAAGACGATAACCAAAAACGAGATTAACATGTACACATAATAGTTTCCATAAGGGTCTCAAAATGAACAGTCGATTCGTTCATGAGAATTCAATTCTCTGAATGAATCGACAGTATTAAGCCAAGATGCGTGTACGAAGGAACATTTTGTATGGCATAGTGGACTTTTGCATGCTAATAACACCAACTAGAGGCCTCGCAGCATATATGTTCCCATACATGGATTTACTCAGAATTCGGAGTAGAACATTTTATGTGAGTTTTGTGTGTCTGTGTGTCAGTCCCCCCCTTATAACTTTTGATACGCTCAATTTACAGAGCCCAAATTTTCAGAATATATAAACAGTTATAGGCCTACAAAACTTTTATACTCAGAATTGTGAATTTTTTTCAGTCAAGGGTTATCAACTTTTGAATTTTTGGTTTATTTTTCCATATATCTCAGAAACCATAAAAGCTAGAACGCTGAAAATTGGTATAAACATAGACAAATACAAAATCTCAAATTGGTTTTTTCAAGAAAATTCCAGGGTTTCTCAAACATTTTTATTAAGAAAAATATTTTTTTTATGATAAATTTATGACTTTAATATCGAAAAAAGCCGAAACACCCCAACTAGATAATTTAATTTTCTATAAAAAATATTAATATTGTAGAAATATTAATATTGTAACAATTTTTATAAAAATTGAATTTAGTGAAGACATCGCTTCATACAATTTGTATGGCAGTCGCCTATACACAATATGTAAGAAGACTTATTAGTTTGATACTCAATCTCCAAACATACATACAGAACCATCACGTTGTTTTCATATTCTGGGTAGGAAAAGAGGACTGACCTCCATACTGTCCTATCTTGACATACATACCAACATGTGTTTAAATTTTCAGTAATTTGGATTTATGGGTTTATAGTTTGATTATTATTCTTCAACTATACATACTATCACTATCGACAGTTGGATCTCGTGTGTTACATGCAACTAGTAGTTTACTACCAAACATGAAAAAAAAAACAACAAGTCTTGTCACCTTTCATTGGTAAGGTACTGAATACATAATTGAAAACTATTAATGTTTTCCATAGTTTTACATGATGTATAAATACTCTTACTACAATTACTTGATTCAATAAATTTTATTTTATATTTTTTGTTTAAACTAGATGTAATAATTTATACATATATTTTTACATCAACAAATGTTATTACTACTAGTTACTACTATTTCTGAATTAAAATAAATGCAAAAATTGGTAAAAACAAAAAAGTATCCTGTTAATTAAATTAAATATTGTCAAGAGTAAATAAAGTAAATACAAAATTTATTTATATAAAATATAATAAAGTATTTAAGAAAAACTAGTAGGAAAAACTAAAAGGTGGATAAGACAGTCCAAAGTTACCGATGTCGCCGAGAGAGTCGCGACTCTGAAATGAAACTAGGTGGGACACATTGCCAGATATACAGATGGTAGGTGGACCCAGAGAGTCTTGGAGTGGCGTCTGAGACAGAGAAAAAGTTGGGACGTCCTCAGACATGGTGGTCGGACTGTAACAAAGCAGTGGCAAGAAGCAATTGGAAGCGGTGTGCCTAGGAATGGGATGAGTGGAACAAGAGGGGGGAGGCCTATGTTCCACTCTGGATGCAAACCGGCTGATGAAGAAAAATAAGAAGAAGAAGAAGTATATAAACGGAATTCTGTTTACCGGTATTTTTATTCATTTTTCTTCGAGTATGTTCCTATTTTTATATACCCAACCATATTGCAATATGTAAAATAAGGTTGAAAGACCGGTGGATACGTATGATATTTCTTTAGAATTGTTGAGTACGTTTGTTGAAGAAGTTATATGAATTTACACAAAGGAGGTGGGCGGTATGTTTGTAAAGTAGTATGTAGTCACAAGAAACTATATCATAGAATATCTTAGTATGTGGTGATGTAGCAAAATAAACAAAGCACACAGCGAAGTTCTCGGCCCTCCAGAATACAGGCACCATTGTCTGAGTAATGACAGACTTTGGAAATGTAAACTTTTCACGAGTGTTTGTAATTTTGTTTACGAAATTAAACAACTTTGACTTAAACGTCAATTTAACAAAATGAGTTTTTTTTTCATTTCGTTGACTGAATAGTTTTATAAATATTATATTAAAAGTTGCACAACTATGGCTTGCGAAGGACGAAGACATTATAATAATATTATACTTTATATTTTGATGATAATTATCTGTTATCATTTTACAATCGGTTTAACGTTTTTAAAAATAAATATCGAGACACGCTTCTGCCATCGCAGTCATAGTGTACCTACTGAATATTATAATAGATCTTAATTGTTCTTGTTAAATGTCAATAAATTATGATATAATACGTTGTCCTTTTTGTTGTATCTACGTGTGTGTGTGTGTGTGTGTATATTATGTGTGTAGGTACATGGGTGTGCGTGCACGCGCGCATGTATGCGTATATGTGTACCATTTAAATTTAATTTCGTTTCTTTGTGATGGGATCATGCTGAAAATCAGCTGCTGGGGACTTATTCTCCAGCAACATAGCTGAGCATGGTCTTATTGAAAAGAGAAGTTATTTTATATTTATTTAATTTATTTATTACAAATCAATACAAAGTTTACATATAAATCACAATTTAAAAATTCCCTTATATGATTCATAATAACCCTCTTTAATTGAGATAAAATCTCGTGTTAAAAGAGGGGAGTATCTATTTTGTATTGTTACATTTGCCAAAATATTGTACATCTACTGAAAAATATGAATCAACACAAAAACAAGAATGAAATAAACAAATAAAAAAATAAAAAAATAATCAGTACAATTTTTTGATTTTATTCTTAAATATATTATAATTTTTTTCGAGTCTAAGACTTAAAGGGAGTTCATTAAACCACTTAATAACTTTATACTTATAGAAATGTTGTGAGGCAGTTGTACATAAAAGAGGAATGGTAATACATCCTTGTGAATTTATTCTGCTGCTTATAGAAAATGACAATTATTGGTTTGAATTTGTAAGAATATCTTTATGAATTTGGAACAATGAGATTTTTTGTAGATATTTTCAACAGTTGAAACTTTAAATTCTTGAAATACATTAATAGTTGGATAATCAAATCTCTTTTTTGATATAACTTTAATAATGAATTTTTGAAAGACTTCTAAAGGCACTAAAATGATTTTAAAAGCTCCCCATATAATGCCATATTATAAGATGGATTGAAAAAGTGAAAATATATTGTTTCAGGCAAGTTTGTTTGATTAATAAATATTTTTGTCAATGAACTGTTGTTTGTAAACTTCTTTTCTCAATAAATGTATTTATTTTTATCTGCTTAACAAACTAATCATAATTATCATTTATCATAAACCCTAAAATCGTAAAATAATAGCTAATAGGTACCTACATGATATAGGAGATAAATATTCTTGTAAATATGAATTCTCATTGTTTGACAAAAATTCATGGTAAATACGCAAAACAAAGGAAAACCATATTTCAAGAACATTCATATTGCGTAAGTAGGTACATAATATGGTTTCACAAACAACGACTATCTGCTAATCTTTTTTCCATAAATTTGAAGCAGCCATTCGTATAAAACCTGAACAAGATCATTCTGTTGAATTGTTATCATAAAACGCAGCACCGAGCATCTAATTTCCCTTGCAAATATACAAAAGGTTGACTCCTATTTACATAAATATACCCAATAGTCTCCTGACTTGTATATCAATATTGTATATTGAAAAACCTATTCATTTTTTTAAATATTTATTGAAGATAAACATATCATACCTAATACGGTTCGATCAAACAGACATATTTCAAAATCTGTTGGACATAAAAAAGGCAAGGTACCAATCTAAAAGAATCGTAAAAACATAGAATGTTATTAGGGTAAAAAAAGGTTTGATGTTATCTATATTGGAAAAGGGACACGAGTATATAAAAAAATATTTTTCAAAACTATAAAGTTAATATTTTTCTTTTATCTTCAATATTGGTATAACATTTGAAAGTAGGCATGTTAAGAAATCAATGAATAAAATACCTTTCAAATTGAAGGTATTTAAGGTTGGGAAATACCCCGTCAAACATATTATACAGATATTATTACTTGGATAACAAAAAAAATGGGAACACCCTAATTAACAATGTTAATTTAACTGTGTTTCATTTTAGAAGTGTTTTTACAATTTATAATCATGAAATTCCACTGTGTAAACGAATAAATCTTAACAAATTTTATTTGAAATAAAGTAAAAACAAAATGGCCAGTTCACAGAAATTAAATAATATCAGTTGGTTTAACGCAAAAAAAGTAATACAAAAGTAATCAACTTACCATCTCCGTGATAGGCATATTTCCCAAACTCTTCATAATCATCGTAATAAGATTCTGCCGATCGTATAAGTCCAAGAAGAAGAATGGCGAGCCAGGCGTACTGATATCGGGCCATGGCTGGATATTATCTTTATAACTTAAGATAAATATTGTCACAAATGCCGGGTCACAATCAATCTAGAATAATCAACTTATTCCTGTATGTTCACTGACTGTTAAAAGGAAACTGTCCCAGCCGTAATCACTGGTTCACTATTTTTTTTAAACTGTTCGTTTTCAGGACGCATCCACTATTGGCAGTCCTTTGAGCCACCCACCGGCCAAAAGCCTTAAAGGCTTTGTCCGCTTTGAGTTCAACCTCTTGTTAAGGTTCACTTCGTGCAATTTAAACTGGAGAAGAAGTAAAATACGAAATAGTTAAAGGTAGGATTTATTTCCATGACATGAATATATGTAATTCGATTCGATCTAATTCTTTGTATGAGTGAAGCTTGTACTCGAAAACACATAATACGTAGTCATGTAATGCACAAATATATTTTTTAATCGAATATTTTATGATTGCATATATGGATTACCTACGCATTCATTGGATTTTTATCCCTGTTGGGAATCGATGACATTTTTTGACAAATTAATATCTTATTTATAGCAGAACCGAGAAATCGAGGTCCTAGGCTGCGTTCAGATATAACACTATACGTCGGAGTGTCGGATGTACATGAAGTTGCAGATTATGACGTTTTTGCAGTGGAGTGGAGTGAATAATGCTCTCTGACCTTTTATTAAACTTTTGAATGATTCTTATTTTAAATTAACCTCTTTGTGAATGCATATTGTCATCAGTTATAATGTCAACTGACATAATAGGCACCACAGAAACAAAAATAAGTAATCTAACCACGCAGATAAAAAAGAAGTCAACAGATACTATAACTGTCAGAGGGTTTTTCACCCGACGATTTTACAGAGCGTTTGGGGCGTACACTTGACCTTCAATCTGAACGCGACAGAATGCCTTTAAGCGTCTGTTTCCGGTCATTCTGAACGACTTAGAGCGTCACTAAGTGCACTCGGCGTTCATTCTGAACGTACTCCTACAGGGCTTGACAGGCTAGAAAACAAGCCGATGTCAGATTGTATTGCCTTGCCTTGATATCCCGGTTCTCATATAATATTTCAACTTCCTCTCGTTTAGTTATAAAAAAATGCCCTTTGAAATACTTTGACTATTAATTTAATGTAAGATTATATTTTATTTAGAGCTATAAATAAAATATAAAAAAGTAAATAGAATCAAGCATTGTAAATAATTGCACTGAAAAAAATATGACAAGCGTACTGACTACCTGCGTTTTAGCCAAACCTTTATCACTTAATAAAAGTTTATCTATTTATGACTGTAGTGTTTGGCTGTGTGCACAAAACATTTTGTTGCACTATAGTTCGGTTGATTTTACCTACCATGAAATTTTGTTACTATTAACATAAAAAAAATTTAGTGTGTTTGCGAAATATGTTAGATTTTAGAATTGTATTCAACATAAAAAAGCAGGAATAGTTCGAACTATCAAAATTTCCATTATTAATTGTTAAAGAATTTTTTTATTTTGACACATAAAAATCAAAAAAATAGACACGTTGTATTATTTATTTTGTCAAACAAGACGAAAATATGAATAGGTACCAATAATATAATGAAACAAATAATTGCGCATAAAATTATATATGAATTAACGATTTGTTTTTGAGTTAAAGTGTGCCATATTTATATTTATACATATAATGAATTATTTTCTGATAAGAAAGTACTTATTTGTAGTCTCATATACATATACTCAATACATATTATATGGTTTAATAAAAAACCCACACTATGTTTCCGTTGAATATTTGCAATGAGTAATTTTTTATCGATTTGTATTATGTAGGTATATGTATGTTTGAGTAAGATGTGCTAAATCACTATCTGTAACTAATACTTAGATTTTGTAGCATAATTATTTCATTTGAAGTGTATCAAACCAAATCATTTTGTTATAAACATAAGAAATATCAATGGATTCATACATTTGATTCCTAAAAATATCTCATATCTACAATATATATTATATGAATTAATTTTTAAAATAAAAATAACCTAATCATTTATCGTAAGTAGTAATCGTCTAGTTATAATCTCGTATTCTTAGGTATTTAAAAATTGAAAACTAAATGCTAAATTTTTGAATGTATACCTTATTTGAAAAAAGACCATTTTGTATTATAAATAAACATTACATTATCAAAACAGGGACCTAAAGCTCTTTAATTGGCTGAACCATGAAAATCGACCGTAAATATAATAGTACGAATACGTTTCAACGAATGAGAATAAAAACCGTCATACTTATTAAAAATGACAGTATGTAACTTACTGATTTGTCTCTTTATTCTTATTTTTTCTTTTTTTGTTTCTTTAAGCATATTTTTTTTACTTTGTAATGATCGTTTGAATACACCCGATTTCTTTTTTTTAAATACTAAATATTTCCTTGCATAATATCTAAGTACTAAGTTGGTTGGAAGAAAATCTGTAATATCATTCGAGTATATTTAGGAAAAAAGTTTAAAAACAAATAAAAAAATAAATATCAGTACAGCAATGTTTAAACATTGATAATAAACAGATATTTTTCCTTATCAACTCAGTAAGGGCATGTTTGTGAAGTGTTATCGCAAAATGTCAATGAAATCATTTGTTATTTTATGAAAAGGAAGTGAAAACTGAAGTAAATAATTGAACACAAGGACGAGGACCGATATTTTAAATAAAAAAAGGCTGCATTCAAAGGCAGTATGCACAAAAAGCTTCCCCAAATTTTCATTTTACTTATTCTATCGAGAAACGGCTTTGATGATGCGGGGCAAAGCTTTAGAGGCAACTTGGTACCAACTCGATAAAGTCGTATACGTTTTAAGGGGTATACCTACGCATAGTGTTTGATATCGACATAAATTTACTGTATTTTTTTAATTTTGTTCCAAATTTAATGTATTTACTAAAAAAATATTTCTATAGCATTGAATATACCTACTCTCTTTCTCAGCACGAGCACATTTTTATGTTTTTGAGAAACGTTAAAAAGTAGGTAGTGTATTAAGGTATCTTGATAAGTGTTAGATTGGAAGAACGCAGCAGGAGACAAACGATTAATGGAAGCCAAGGCTCGATATGATCTGTAGAATAGAAGTAAAGAAAGATATGTGCAGTGTCTGCAAGATTTTAGAGTTCTCCGGACTCTTCTTTATGCGTTTTTCATAGAGCTACGCCGTTCAAATAACGCGACATAGGCGATTCAAAGCGAACGCGATTGCGAAGCGATGCAATACGGTTACACGCGAATTAAATGCGATGCGGTGCGACGCTACGTGCGCGCGAATCTCGCTTCTGACATTACGGTTGGTAACGTAGAACCAACTCGCGGTTGGTAACGTAGAACCTTCCATTATAGTTACCGACTGTTTGTTATTTTCGCGCCGCGCCGCTTCGCGTTCGCTTTGAATCGCCTACGTAGGACGTCGCTTTAGCAAAATGGGTCGTAATAGAAAAAAAACAGCAAAACACTACGTGATGTTACATGCAACAACGACAACGATAGCAAAAGTATATATTTACTCATATATTTTTATATTTGTGTATGCCTCTTAGCATTCAAGTTAAATAAACGGATGTGCACATACTAAGCAGTATTTGGTAGCAAGGGACTGGTACCCGTGTGAACAAAATATAATATGTAAACACGGTAAGTAACGTGAAATATGACCGGGTGGTTCATTGCCTCCACTCGTTTCTCTCCGCCGTGAATCGGTAGGATTCGCATTAATATATTAGGTACCAACCTACCTACTCGCGCATATCCGACGGGATATACCTACAGTATATTTTATTGAAAACCGTGTACGTGTAGCCGGCAAATGGTGTAATCAAGTCATATTCGGAATATCTAAGCGATTAACGAATTAGATGAGTTGATTACGAAATGTAAATGGTTTTAAGAAACATGCAAAAATAAGAATTGAGATAACTTGAAGAACAGGTATAAAAATATGATTGAATATAAGAAAAACGACTGATATTTTCTAGGTGGAGAATGAAATATACCTATCAGGATAAATATGCTAACATCGTTAGCTTCATTTTATAATGTTAGACGTATTTTTTTGACAAACTTTTTAACATCTCAATAGAGACGAAGTTGGAATATTGTAGAACAACCAGGAACTCAAGGCACCTACAGGGCTTCGCCAATTATGCCAAAGATTCCCTTATCAAACAGGTCGTAAGCCCTGTTCCTGGTTCCAGGTGCCATGATTTCCTGGTTCTTCTAATATTATAATATTCCAACTTCGTCTCTGTTGAGATGTTAAAAAGTGTGTCAAAAAAATATAATTTGACTCCCGACAGGGAAAAAATCCAATGTTTGAGTATATGCAATTAAAAAATATTCGATTCAGACGAATTAGTTTATTTTTTCAATTGATAGTTCTTTTTATCCATGTTAGGATTAAGTCTGAGAGACAGAGTGCGAAACGATACCACTAGGGAAAGAACAAAATTGGTTGATGTCGTCCACCGCATTCTTACCCTGAAGTGGAGATGGGCGGGCCACGTGACTAGATACCCCGAAGACAGATGGCCAAGGATAGTGTTGGCTTGGAGACCGAGAATGACTGCCAATGAGATGGAGAGATGACATCAGCCGTCATGCTGGTGTCAATTGGTTGCTCAGAGCACAAGAAAGAGTGGCGTGGAAGGAGATGGAGGAGGCCTTCATCCAGGAGTGGCCGGGATTAGGCTGAGAAGAAGAAGAAGAAGTATGCTATGTGTTGGAAGACCGCCAATGAGATGGAGAGATGACATCAGCCATCATGCTGGTGTCAATTGGTTGCTCAGCGCACAAGATAGAGTGGCGTGGAAGGAGATGGAGCTTCGTCCAGGAGTGGACGGGATTAGGCTGAGAAGAAGTTCTTTTCAATCTCTACGTAAGGGACAGCAGCTATTAGGTCCATTCTACTCATCCGAAGAAGCGCACTACGTAGCGTTGGGACGGGTTTGCAATCTGATAAAGAAAATATTAATTCGGATCTTAAAAATACCTGGGTTGTAAGAAAGTGGAAACGCATATTTCGGAAGATCATTTCTCAGTCGGAGGTGCTGTGTTAATAAAGAAGCTCGACAAGAGGCTGGTTCGTGTATGTTGAAGGTAAACTGCGATTGGATGTTGCGACTGAGTAAAAAGATATTTAAGTTAAAGTAAAAAAAAAACTTTTATAAGCCAGTGCTTGAAAGTAAGTAAAACGATGATTATTTTCAAAAAACAAGTATATTTTGAGGACATAGCGGGTTCTATGTAAGTTTGAAAATTAACATATTATTTTTTATGCAGTCTAAATTTCCGCATGAATGATCTATTTATTAAATATTTTTTTATGAATAAGCTTTACTTTGACTATCGCATTTTCTGAAGTAAAATGAAATGGTTTCATTGCGCATTGTTGAAATATCACGACACTCTTTAAAGTTCTCGGGTTGGTATAATATCATAAAATGTCTGGATTGAGTTCATTGCCTGTATCAAATATAGGTACAAGTGATCGTTCTACTTAATATAAGGGAGATGGCCCAAGGTTTATGTATATCAGATTATCAAAAAAGAATCCCCTATATAAAAAAGAAATTACAATTTATTACGACATCGAATTTATGTCCACGTGGGAACAAGTGGACCGAAATTATTTTGTTAAATATTTTTTATTTATTTATTTATTTAGTTGCTTCTCGGGCAACTAACAGGTACTATGTCAAATATTACTTTAACACGCACCCAATAACAAGTTGCCACATTCTGGAGACTTACGATATTAATCGTCTCACAGATACAGACTAAAAATACAATTAAAAACTGTGTCTCTTACCGGGAATCGAACCCGGGACCTTTGGATCAGCAGTCAGATACCCAACCAACTGAGCCACGAAAGCCGACAAAAATATTTATCAAAGACCATCTTTACGTATTTAGAAAGATAATCATGTGAATATGGTATCTCATAGGCCTATTCTGGTTCGTGCTTTTAATAAATAAACATCAAAAGCTCGACAACCCTGGGTAGAATAACAGAAGAATTAACAAATTATTAAATAAATAAATTATTGAAAATACATTTTGTTTTATTATATTCCATCAAATAGTTTCACCAAAAATTGTCCATTCAAAACCATTAACTAATTAGTATTTTTAATACTATTAATTTAAAACATTATTTTGTACTTCACTAAAAGTTGTACCTGCATTTCGATCATATGTAAAATATCAATTACCCTATTAATACCTAAAAGACAAATATTTCAGGTGAGTATCTATGTATACAAATAAAACATATGTCGTGAAGCCTTATATTAATTCTTGTAATGATATAAAATTTGATATTGTAGCGCAGCTAAGAAAAGCTTCTTTATATAGTTCGTGTGTCGGAAAACAAACTCTATACATTCAAAGAAATATTTTGACACATAAACTTTGAAACTTCTTGGAAAAAGGTACTATCTATGTTTACAGATAGAATATTTCACGAGAACCCGGATAAATAAAAAGATACCTATATCTTTGGCAGCATGGTGCATTGGGTGAAATATGTGATCGTAGTTAATATATGGCCAGCTTTAAGAGACCCAGAAGTCCGTTTAAACTACAGACTCATGTCTTATGCTTTGATAATGGTAAAAAAATCATCAAATTTTGTTAAATAATTCGTTAGTATTTCTGCAAAATATCAAATTGAAAAATAAAAACATTTTGACCGATATGAAAAATAATAAAAACATTTTTTTTATCTGGATTTGTGAGACGATATAACATTTAAAATATTACATGTTAGAAGTGCGACTAAATATGAACTTTGCATTAAAAAAACATTGAATATGTTTCTTATCAATACAACACACAAAATTGTAAATAAACATGTTTGCAAAGGTTCTAATACAAATACGCTTTGGCAAAACAACAATGATTAAGGAAATAATAAAAACATTTATTAAAATGAAAACACTTGGTATTTGATAACTTGTTCAGATGTAAATAATAATATGTACGTAGAAAACAATAATAACAAAAATACATGCTTCTTTAATTTGATTTGGTATAAGCATAATATACAGATTGTTCATAAACAAATTATAATATTTAAATTATTATTAAGTTAAGCTGTGTATTACATCATGGTAAGTAGTTGAAATATTACCCACTTCATAATGAATGGTGAAAAATTTAATCATAAGATTATAATAAAAATAAAAATAACTTTGTTAAAACCACTTGTTTTATTCATTCATTTTTTTAATAAAACAAGTGGTTTAAACAAAGTTATTTTTATTTTAATTATAATTTTAAAATGTTACCACAAAGTAAACAATCGTTTATCGAAGAAATTAATCATAAGATTTAAAAAACTTATACGTGATCATTTTGCACGCTTGCAAAACATTGCAAATTCAATTTGATTAAGCTTTTTTTTAACATGGCTACTTAGAGTACCTACACCATCTATTAAGATTTGGGTCCATTATACTCTACGTAGCATTGGGGAGGGTTTGCGATCTGCTCAAGAAAATATTAGTTCGGATCTTAAAACGAACTGGGTTGTAAGAAAGTGGAAACGCAGAATTCGGAAGAACTTTCCACAGTGCCGAATGCTTTAAATTTTTAAAAGTTTCACTTTATTAAAAATCGAACTTAATTTGAGGACTTGGCGGATACATACATATTGAAAAAATAATATTATAAATTTACATATTGCTTATATACGAAATCACTATGACAACATGTTTCGGAATCGTTTTTACTTCATCTAATAGTGAGGAAAAACTTTTGAACAAATTTTCATAATTTGATATCAAGTGCATTATTAACGTACCTAACGAAATTCCATTTAATTTATTTTCATAAGTTTTAAAGATTTCTCTATATTCAATAACACTAGGTACGATCAATTCTATACATTTTCAGGATTACTCCTACATACATACATACAAACATTCATACCATCACGGCATATCCCACAATGTGGAGTCACCAGAGACAGGTGTGCAGGTATGCATTACATTATAATATAAAGCATGACATATGCGTGTATCCCCAAACACCAGTCTCATCTCACCTAAAAAGGCAATTTTCAGAATGGGTGTTGAACCTCATTGCTGAACTATACGAGAAATCATTTTACCTGTTGTCACCCGAAAACGATGATAATAGAGAACAGTGGAAGTACTATTATAAGACGGTGCCTCACAGATAAAAAACTACTGCCACTAACATTTGCATACTGTAAATTTTAATTTGACTTCTAGAAAATGCGCATTGCATGATAAGGGTCGTGTCATTCATGAAAAATGTGTAAAATTATTATAATAGTAAAAATTACTATATATTTTATAATATATCTTTTTGAGTTTTTTTACGTTTACGTACAGTCTTTAAATTTATGTATTGGTTTATCTTTTATTAATTAGTAAAAAATTCATTCAAAAGAAAATAAGTCATTTTTTTATCTGGAATTGTATATTCGATAGTAGGTATCTTCCAAATATACATTGGATCGAATGTCGAGTACGGCCTACCCAAAACTTTTGTGACATCCGACATCATTTATTGAAAGCTTCGCAAGTTGTCAGAAGTTGTTAAAGCAAGTCAACTTGATTTCCTCGTGGATCTTCAGCTAAACTGACTCCGCGCCCGGAATAATAAAATACTTTTTTAGTGATATTATTTATTCATTAAGACTGTCTGGATACTATTTGTTATACCATCAATAATTTAATCCATAAATGGTGAATTTAGGATTATCGCGTAACAATGACTCTCTAAATCATTTTGAAAGATTCAAAATAATATGTATCAGCACAGAATAATGTTTTAAATGTCAGTTAAATAATCACGAATAAAAATGTAAAAAAGTACGATTTGTGTGCAAAATTACCAACAAGTTTTTAAGAAATGAAAATTTGTTAGTATTTTTTTTATAAAAATAAATATTTAAATTTAACAAAACAACAGCTAACATCAATGACCTCAATCTTATAATTCTAAGTATTTATTATTGAGTAGTTTAGTGTTCATATTTTTCAATAGCATATTTATACTTTAGAAAAGCTTACCACGATGATATTGAATATTCCATCACTATTATTTAAAATTAAATTAAAAACAGTACACATAAGCAGACGTAAATATTTGCGCTGCAATGTGTTTATAATACATTTTTATTCGTCATACTCATCATAGAAATGCGATACTTGAAATACAAAGAATTAGATCGAATAAATATTTGATGAAAAATGCACTTTTTTAAAACACTCCACGTTATAATCACTCAAAGCAACATTTATAAATTACGGTACCTACATAAAGTTCACTTTATGATGATGAATTATACAAATAACGTTCGATTCCCATACAGCTATGGAAAGATGTTCATGACGCGAGAGTTAAACTTAATGTGAGAGCTGATTTGTGAAACATTCGCTTAAAACTCGCTCAACACGGGACGAATAAGACAAGTTTGAAATACACTGCATCCTGAACTAACATGTTTTGCACAGCGATTTATCTCAGTTGAATTCAGTTGCCGTTTATATGAAAACGTTTCGACAATGTAAATATATAAAGTTTTGAAACAAACGACGGTGAAATGCCGAATGATAAAGAAATGAGTCGTAAAAATAGTCGCGGAAATATAGGTATTCTTTCTAGAAAGAGGAAAACATAATATTCTTTATTAAGGGGGGACTGCTGCCAACGTACCGATTTTGTAATTAGATATAGTTACCATCATTATTTCTTATCAAATCGTTTTGAAAAAAATAATTAAGATAGTTTGGGTATTAATAAAGAAAAACATATCTTTACTTTTTGATAATGTCTGTAAAAATTCTTGTAGAAAAATAATGGCATACCCCGATTTTCAACGTATATCTTACATTTTTAATAAAATATAAGGCGCATTTCAACATGTTCTTTTTTAAATTAAAGAAGAAAAAAATATCTAGAAAAATAAGATGTGACGTTGCATTAATGCTTCAATTTTAGTAAATAAACCTAAAAAAACATTTACCTATTTTCCATTCAGCGCCATTGCGAAATAAAAGTTTTTTTGGTTTATTAACTTAACCTGATGCATTAATGCAACGTTACATCGTATTTTTCCAGATATTTTGATCTTCTTTAATTTATAAAACAAATTAATGCTCTATACCTTATAGTCTTTTTAGAAATTTAAGATAAATGTCAAAAATCGGGGTATGCTTATTATTTTCCTACAAGAACATAATTAATAAGTTATGGTTTATTTTTTTTTATTAATATCCAAAATAACTAGGTTATCTTTTTCAAAATGATTTGTATTGTAGTAATGATGCAAATTCAAATTGAAAAAATAGGTACGTTGGCAGCAGTCACCCTCTTAAACCAGATAACAATAAAAATATTCTACATTTTTTGAATGGACTTAATGTTTTTTAGATGTGTATTTTTTCAGTTTTCTCTTAGTGTAGGTACTTTATAACCCATTCCTCTTTATATTCGTTTATAATTATTTATTTATATTACAACTTTTTATATTAATACTTTTTTCTAACACATAATTTATTCATTTTATTCTCCTCACTCTCCATTTATCAAAAATATTTTTTATATCAAAAATATTTGCTTTACTGAAAACATGTAATTTGTGTAAATTCAAATCCCGATTTTCATATATTTGCTTGAAAAACATAAAGTATTTCCTTATCATTTATAAGCGTAATTCGCCCTCTTTGATTAATAATACTTCAAAGTTATGTAAACAAAACAAATCGGCGATTACCTGTACTTTGTACCAGCTTCATTATGTCTGCCATAAACTTTATCTGAAAACTGTAGTCACAATAATTCAATACATTTCATGTACTTATGATATTTAAAATATGACCTGTATATTATTAAATAAAATGTATGTATCTGTAATTAAAAATATACACGAACAATGTAATTTTACAATGTTAGATACAGTAAGCATTAGAAAAATAATGATTCTTAATAAAAAATGTCATTAGAGTACTATCAGAACACTGAAATATATTGTGGATATTAGTCTATTCATTATTTTTATAAGAGTTATGTCATACGGCAATCTCGTTGACTTACCTACACTTTTAAAAACATTAGACAATTAAAACACAATTGGAAATATACGTTTTAGAAGTCTTAAATATAAAATTCGATATTAATGTCGTTTTAAAATTGTTCATTTTAATATTAAGAGGCTATAGTTGGCTATATAGTATATTTTGAAAATAATTTCCCTAATACCCTCAAAAGATACGTCTTTGAAACAAATAGCAGTTTGTATGTACATCTATATTCTATTACATGATTTTTTTGAATTTTGAATTTGTTTAATACTTTTCTTGCAAAATTAGTTTTAGTAAAACCCTTTTTTATTTTATATTGTACGTAACTATAAAAACGACAAGACCTATGAAGTAGAGTTTTACTTCAATCGAAAGAGAATATGAAAATCACCGGCTGAGTTTTTTATAATTATAATATTTTAATAACTATTCTTGCTATTTAAAAAAAAAAACTCTAAATTTTAACTTATTGCACGATAAAATTTTGTATATGACATATTAGGTGATATACAATATTTTTTCGTGTTTCATACATTAGAAAGTAATTTAATGTGCATTTTTGCGTACATCCGTATACCCAGGGTATACAAGGGCCTTAAGGTGACGGGATAGACTCCAAGGTACTTTTTTAATGCTCATTACGCCTTACTCTTAAAAGTTACGTCTTCGACAAAAATATATATTATTCTTGTTAATTTTGTCGACGGATAATTCGTGGTGAAACTCCATTATACTAGGTATAAATGAAAACACTAATTAGTTTTAGTTTCACTATATAATTTTAACACTGGCACTGACCGGTATCGATCTGAAGATCATCGTCAGAGTGCGCGAAAATGAAAGTAAACAGAGTTTAAATAGATATGACTGAAATATTGGTACACAACCTTTTTTTTTTTTTTGTAAAGTTCTATCAGTTCGATTAGTATTGCCAGAAAGAACTGATGAAGAAAACTGGCAAACAAAACAGTATGGTAAATATGTGTGATGTATACAAAGTTTAGCAATGTTGAAGTAGAAAGAAAAACTGATTTTACATTATACAATATAGAAATACAATAATTCGTTTCTATATTGTATAATGTAAAATCAGTTTTTCTTTCTACTTCAACATTGCTAAACTTTGTATACATCACACATATTTACCATACTGTTTTGTTTGCCAGTTTTCTTCATCAGTTCTTTCTGGCAATACTAATCGAACTGATAGAACTTTACAAAAAAAAAAAAAAGGTTGTGTACCAATATTTCAGTCATATCTATTTAAACTCTGTTTACTTTCATTTTCGCGCACTCTGACGATGATCTTCAGATCGATACCGGTCAGTGCCAGTGTTAAAATTATATAGTGAAACTAAAACTAATTAGTGTTTTCATTTATACCTAATATATTATTCTCTTATTATTTGTCTATACATTGGCCCGATACACTTTCTTTTATCTTGTGTACTTTTTTTCTAATATTTTTTTCAATAATACCTTAACTCAAAACTTATAAGGCTTAGAAACATTAATGTTTTTTTTTAATGATAGGTATTTTATAAATCTAAATATTGGGTTGTTACGTTTCCACACAATGTTCTCACTTTTTTTATAAAATCAAATAAACCATAGTATTTTATGTAACGCTTGATTCAAATACACTAACTTGGGCGCACACGATTCTAATCTTTAAGGACGTTCATTCTCATACAATAGTTAACCTGCCCCTTAAGTTAAAACTGAATGTGGTTCGAGGCCCCACTGTGAGATATTATGTTCTTAGTATAGATAAAATAGTTTTTGGGAAATAATAAAAATTACAAAAAATACGATGCTTAACTAGTCCGGTTCCTGGTGATTATACGTATCTCAAAATTGTGATGGAACAAATTAATGTGACCGACAGTTGAACAATGAAATGCTAATGAACCGTCGATTGTGGCAAATTAATCTGGACGTAAATTGTCCCGTAGAATACGAGTATTACAGTGCAATTGCAACATTTTATCAATTTGACTGTCGATTTTATAATAATGTAAATGTAGGTATATCTGGTTCATAAACCAGCGAATATTATGGCCAGTGGTTATTTTGATGAGGTTAATAATTCGATTGCTTGTTATGTGTAAGTTCGATAGGTTTTTTTCATTTCTGCGTATCTGTCTTTATTATATGAATAATTATAGTTTCAAAACCAAACCAATACACCATAAATGATTTGATTTAATTTTCGTTTGGCCCCGATATTAGCATCCTTTTCACCTATATGGGCAGCGACCAAAATTTACAAAGTAGGTATTATTTTAACGAAATACGAACTAGTTTGGAATGTTTGGATACTGTGGCTGGTAAACTTCATAGAAATATTACTACATAAATATTGATATTCTCGCAAATAAACAACAGTAGTACCTAGGTACAACTGTTTCGAATGTAAATTGGGGTATAAACACGTACGTTTGTTGTGTTAATGAAGAGAAAGTAACATTTTTTAAAATACTTTTTCGAGATAGAATGAAACCCCTAAATATGAATGATATGTTTTCAATTTATAAAATCTTTTTATAATAATTGATACCTAAAAAAATGTAAATAATATAAAACAAAAATAAATGGCTGCCAATAAAATAAACTTATCGCAATTTCTATTAAAGTTTATCAAACTACGAATGTAAATGATCTTATGATGAATAAAATTATAAATTAAATAAAGCAAACCATATATATAATAAGGTAGTACATATATTTGTCGGTTATTAATTTAAACTTTTATATTTTTTCAGAATAATTAAATGAAATATAGTTCTGAACTTACCTCATTCAAGAAAGTTTTACGACTGCTCGAGTTTCGTGTTTTTTTACGTACCTAAATAATAATTGAATATAAATGCATAATATTTATCCGTTTCCAACAATTTGACTCGATAAAAATATTCCAAGATTCAAATGAATTGCAGAAAATTTGAATATTGCATATTATTCCCTCGCATTAATTATCGTGGAACCGGATGATGGTTGACAAGAGAGAAAAATTTCCATCGACTGGAGCGTATAATTGGTGCGCTACTTGAACAAGCTGATGTATGAAAAACAGGGGATTGCAAATGGCTGCTAAGATAGTACAGCCCTAAACGTACAAGACCCAAAACCGGTCTAAAGCCACTACATAATTACTATTCGTTGCACCACGATAGACTCCCATGTTGCAAAGAACCAGCAAAAAGCGTTCGAATAAAAAGGGACACGGTTGAATATTTGTGATCGTCGTCGCCGATACATTTCAAGTGATATTTTTTCTTGTTCACGGACAAATATTTTCGCACGTTTGTTCGTATTGAGCTTAAGAAAATGATAGATATGGGATAGGAAACAAGTAGCTGGTGAATGTATTATGTATAGTTTTTACATTATTCTAAGCACGTTGAATGGCAATACTCTGGTGAGAGTAAAAAGTATCTTCCAATATATGTATGTACTATGTATCTATGTAAAGATATTGATCCATACGAAGGACTGTGTATTACGTAATACATGAAAAATCAATAAAAATATCTATGAACATAATTCTATAGACTATTGTTACTAACCTTATACAGGTTCATAGGTATATTATTATTTTTACAGAATATGTCACTTTATACACTTCATATACCTGAATGCGAAGAATAAATTGAAATAAAGATTTTATCGTGACATGAATTTCGTATCGCTACAAGATAATTAGCACTGCACGTATTGACCTGATTTGTTCTGAGATATAGTTGATGCCAGCAATCGCAGCAATACAACAAATAAAATGAATAATCTTCATTATTTAAAATGTTTATATTTTACAATAAAAATAAAAAAACATAAGTAAAAATATACTTTTTTTACATTACTTCTCGGGCAACTAACATGTACTATGTCAAATATTAATTTAACACGCACCCAACATTATGGAGACTTGAGATATTAATCGTCTCACAGATCCAGACTGAAAACACAATTAAAACTGTATCTTCACCGGGAATCGAACCCGGGACCCTTGGATCAGCAGTCAGATACCTACCCAACTGAGCCACGAAGGCCGATACTTTTTTTTAGTGTTTATCATAATACGATAGGTACCTACCTACTATATAGTTGATAAACTTCGAGCTGGAATCCATTAAATTGGCCGCTGTGGCAAATGCGTTAGTCGTTTTACTTTATAGCAGTGTTTTGAGTTCGATTCCCAATAGAGGACAACTTTGTTCAAAATAATCAGACGCAAAAAAGTTTTCGAGTGTATTATTTTAATTCTATCTTCTTGGATTCTCAACAAAGGTAGAATGAACATTGAAGATATACTTTTTAAAATTATGAAATGATTATAAAACCGTGATGTTATAGCTTATATTATAATTTGTATTTTTGATTTTTTTTGATATGTTATAATTATATATTAGACATAAATGGGTTACATAAGTAAAGACTGTGTCAGTTAAAATGAATTGTAAAGCTATTCCGACACAAGCACTGCTTAGTGGAATAGTTCTTATCCACTGGATGTTGGTACTGATAGATTGTATTAATTTTGTCAGTGTCAACATGTTATACTAAATTGTCAATTTTTAAATTTTTTTTTGTTCTATGTTTCACTGTCGTATTGTTGTATTTTTTTTTTGTATGGTTATTGTGGATTTAAATAAATAAATAAATAAAATAAATAAATAAATAAATTGATTTGGGAATACACAGCTTCAATTTCTCTTTTTCTCAAGTCCTAATCCTTACAACTGAGGATGGTGGCTGTAATCAATCGCTCTTCGTGTTGTCCGCCTCCATGCTAATCATTTCTAGGCACGACGCAGATCACCAGTCACTGAAGACCCCAATGAAGACATATCAAGATCAAATATAAGACCACGAGCAATTAATATAAATAAAAGAGTAAAAGTATTCTAGAGAAACCGCTAAACGGATTCCACGAAATACATAAGAAAACAATAGAAATTAGTAAAAAGATTTTGTCATCAACAAACGTGAAAAGTTTTCGGTTTATTTGTTTTTTCTACGACGCGATATTGAAAAGAAGAAAATAGTCGAGAAAGCTAAATGTAATTTATTGCGTGTGTTTTGAGTCTGACGACCGTATTACGGCTACCATATTAGCGCGGCCAGTTGTCTGTCTGGTAGGTGTAAGTGGGAGCATGATTGCCGAAGGCTCCACACTCCACACTATAATAATATCAGAGTCAAGAGTGGAAGGTATAAAGGGGCTGATGAAAAACCCAACACACATGCAGCAGGTAATTACTAGAACACAACCACACTCAACACAACCCGATGTCAATATCTATACAGACAGACAGACATACAGTGACATGCGAACGATGGACTGACTCAACTAACGAAATGTCACATTTCATTAGAATGTACTATTGAATATGGATTTCTAAAATTTATTTTATTTAAAACTTGGTTGTAGCTGTGACGCACGGGCTTAGAATAGTGCTTCCATTCTTTTAAATCATTGTTTTCGAGTGTCCCGTAAGAGCCGGGTAATCGAAAATACAACAAGCAACAATAACATCTTACATAGTTCAGCAATGAGGTTCACCACCCATTCTGAATGAAGTGCCTTTTTTGGTGAAACGAGACTGGTGTGTGACTTTTATAAGGCAATGCACACCCGCACACCTGTCGCTGTGTACCCTACATTGTGGGATATGCCGTGATGGTATGAATGATTGAATGAATTGTTTCAACCACTTGTGTGACACAAAAAAATTTTGAGAGAAAATAAGTTAATTCTATTGGATTATTTATTTACTTTATAATTATATAATATAATACATACATACATAGTAATTTGCTATGGCCATCTAACTAGGAATTCTTATTTTAAGATGGTTTATTTCTGTACTAGCTTTTATATCCCGCCGTTGGCCAAGAATGTAAATTAGTGAAGGAATAAGCAATCGTTTATATACCTACATAATATTGTCACACATAATTTTTTTTAACCGTAGTATGAAAAGTAGTTTGAAATTTAATTGAGCGGTGTAAAATCTTAAAGTGATGGCCACAATCCATTTGCTTTTATATATAAGCACATACAATTTCTGCAGGCATGGACTATGGGAAATGATTTTAAATATGACTTATTATAAAAAGACAACGTCGTTAAGAGTTTGGATTTGGCCACAACCCCTATTTTTATATATTGTCATCGAACGCAAATAATGTGTTTTAAATATTTAGTAATTTTGGATGATGGGAAATGGTTTAAAAATTGATTAAACAAAAGTACTGAAAATATTCTAGTGTTGGTCCCATCCCATTCGTTTTTATATTTTTCGTCAAGTGTGCATATAGTTTATTATAGTTTTGCACAATAAAACTGATAGACTTAAAACTGACACATAAGTCTACATTACAGAAGAAGAAGACTTAAGCTATGTTAAATAGTTTTTAATATGAATATAAACGTTGTGAAGATCCAGCAATGGCCACAACCCCGATTTTTTATATATTGTCATCAAAATGAAATGTGTAGTTATTGAAAATTAAGCAATATATGATGATATAATAAATGGTGTAAATTTGATTGAACAAAAGTAATGAGAAGATTCTAGTGTTGGTCACATCCCATTCGTTTTTATGTATTTTCATCAAGTATGCATGTTGTTTATAATATTTCGTTACAATAGACTATTCGACATAAAACTAATCCAAAAGACTAAATAAAAAAAGAAGTAGAAGTATAAAACTATAACAAATAGTTTGTAATAAAAACTGACCCAATGGTCTACATAGAAGATGAAATAGAAGAATTACACATTAGGAAATGTATTATATAAAAAACTGACCAAAATGTCTTCATAAAAGAAGAAGAAGATGAATTGAACTATAGGAAATATTTTATATAAAATTCACCCAACATCTACATAAAATAAGAAAACGAAGAATTAGACTAAAGGATAGTTTGTTTAAAAATAGTTTGTTTAAAAACTAACCAAAAGGTCTACATAAAGGAAGAAGAAGACGAATTAGACTATAGGAAATAGTTTGTATAAAAACTCACCCAAGGTCTACATAAATTAAGAAAAAGAAAAATTAGACTACAGGAAATAGTTTATTTATGAACTGTCCCAAATGACTTCACAAAAGAAGAGGAAGAAGATTTAAACCCCAAGAAATAGTTTGTAGAAAAAATCACCCAAAGGTCTCCATAGAAAAAAGAAGAATTTCACTATAGGAAATAGTTTGTAGGTATATTGAATGTGTATTGTAGTTAACCTAAAATAGTTTAATAATTTTCCTATACAAAATCAGTATATTCTTGGTTTTTAAGTAGTAAGTATTAGGTATGTAGGTACCTACCTACAATGATGTTCTAAATTAATTCTAATTCGATTTATAACAAATTTTATTTGAATATCAGAATGTGTCCGTTACCATAGTAACCATGTTCCAACATGTGAAAAATATCAAATGTTATGGAGACATTTTTTGAATATGTAGGTTTTTTGAATATGTAGGATTGGTTTGTTCGATGCCATAAAAATGAAAATTGTCAGAAAAATCAAATATTTTAAACAAATTATGCAATTTTATTACGCCTATATCTTTACTAATAATTAACAGACTTTTACAATATATGTCTTAAAACTTGCTGTAATGTCTTGTGTTTCATTTTATTATTTCATAATCACATTTATTTCAAAGGTATATTATTTTAAAGAACATATTCATTCGGTAGGAAAATTAAATATCGTATGAAAAGATATTAAAATGGCGGGTTTATATGTACATTTGTACAAAACGCTTACTTTAAAAATAAGTTAAACATTATAATTAGACAAAATATTCACCATGTTTTTCACTTAAAAGCTAAGTTATACTTGAAAATATATTTTTTTCGTGTAAATACGTAGTTCTAACTTTTAAACTAACAGATATTTGCGTGCAAAATGTACACTTTTTTGACAGATATGACTTGGAAAATTTTGTATGAAAAAAATAATTATTGAAATATCTTTAAAATTCAGCATTTTAATCGCATTATTTTTAGCGTGACACTGCATCAGGTATACTGGTACACGTTCGCACATAAATTAGATTTTTAGATGCTCTTGGTTTTTCAAAAGGCGTGAGACAAACACACACACACACATACACACACACACACACACACTAACATATTGATTGCTTTATTACTTTAGATGTACCTTACAGAATTACAATAATTGAATATATTTGAAAAAAAAATAACAATAACACACAGAATGAAGAACTAACAACACAGAAAGAAAAAAAATAATATTAACATACATATAAAATATAAACCCAAGAAATTCAAACCATTCTCTCTGAAAGTATATATATTTTATAAATATATTTACAACATATATATTTTTTTTAATAATTTAAGTTTTAATGTTTTCAAGAAAGCAGGCAATGAATTGTAGATTTTAGGTCCCAGAAAAAAAAGACGTCTTTGTCAGAAGGCATATATCATTTTCCTTGTTTTTAAGAATATGTTTATAATTTATTTTTATTGGCATTAAGCACATTTTTAACATAATTTCGGTCAAAATACGGTTGGCAAAATCCCATGTTTGTATCCCATATATATTTTGCTTTTTACTAAACGGATTATTATTTTATATCGAATCACTACCGCATATTGGTTGTTTATTTTATTTAAGCACAAAATGTAACAAAAATGGGTTTATTACTATAAAGTAACCATTCCCAAGTAGATTGAAACATTTAGTAAATTACATATGTACAAAACTGTATAATCCATTTCAAAAAGATTGACTAAAATAAGGAATTGTACGTAGGTATAACGATTTTGAATTGATTTGTGGAATTCTGTTATAGCTGTAATAAAAATCAATAATTGAGTAATAGTTGTAGTCTTAATAAATAGTGGAATTGATTTTAAACACGTTTTTTATTTTTATTTATTAAAAATTTCAAGAAATTTAAATGGAATTCCATCAAGAACTGAAGATCAAAAAGTTAAATCTAATGAGTAAAGGTTCTTGTAGCTTATCCTAATTTAATAGCTGCTTTTAATGATATAAACGTATAAATTTATAAGTCTAATATATCATGAACCATCTATTCTTCGATCGTAAGGTATATATACTAGCGGATGATGCAACATCAAAGAGAATCGGGTGAGATTTGGCCATTTTTTGTTTTTGCAAAGGTGATTGCACAGCCTCTCAACTCACCTGTGGCAAATTGGCGAACGAATACAAAGGCAGACCAGGCAGGCAGGTGATCTGATGCAATAATTCTAGAGATCTATGTCAGAACATTCCAAGACTCTCGCAGACATCAACACACAAGACGCAATTACTATACCATTATCATAAAGCGATCGATGTTCAAACATGATGTATTCAATTCTATTTCTTACATGTATTGTCTGGGTTACTTTTAATTTCAAGTAGGTATTAGGTATTCCTTACACAGAGAAAAAGTTTTAGTTGAAAATCCAGAATCCAGAACACGAATTGAAAAAAAAATAGATTTGTTTAAACTTAATAATGTTTCATATGTTTTCTCGTTGTACAAACCTTTATTTAAAAAAATAATTAATCAGTTGTATTAGTAAATTATGTTCATTCAAAACCTAATTCAAATTGAAAACTAAAATAATTTTATTTCATATTATTTCTCGGGCAACTAACAGGTACTATGTGAGACTTACGATATTAATCGTCTCACAGATCCAGACTGAAACCACAATTAAAAACTGTGTCTCCACTGGGAATCGAACCCGGGAACTTTAGATCAGCAGTCAGATACCCAACCAATAGAGCCACTAAGGCTGATTTGATATAAGTGAAAAAAAAATGTATAGGTTCATACGTTCATAGTATTTAATATAGTTTAATATAGTAAATCACAGTAGTAAATCGAACAAATGTAATCGTTTGTAATTTTATCGGGTGTCATTTGCGACGAAGTATTGTTTCCACCATTGATTGCAAAAATATGTGAAATTCTTAATTTGTTTTGTACTGAATTTAATGTTTGATCGCTTAGATACTCTGTTATCGCCCTGGCCATGTTGGAGAAATAAGCAATGATAAGTTTTGACGGTGCGCAGTTGTCAGCCAAATATTCTTGCTTTTTTCTGGACCGAGATCAGGTTTGAGCGTATAACTTGACCATATTATAATATCATTGGTTCAACTATAATTATCGATCGTTTGTCGTGAGCATAACACTGTTGAAATCATAATGTAAAACGTGCAAAAAGCCGATAGACAAGGAGAGTGAAAAGCTAAACCGTAGTAAAGAAAGTCATGCCTTGATATATCGTAATCATATAAATTTGCAAAAGAAATATTGCATACAAAATAATTACTTGTTAT
Organism: Molanna angustata; assembly: GCA_963576475.1. Lineage (NCBI taxonomy): Eukaryota > Metazoa > Arthropoda > Insecta > Trichoptera > Molannidae > Molanna > Molanna angustata. The sequence goes on along the minus strand of OY754967.1, from coordinate 28,199,673 downwards.
CGACAAAAAATCTGATATACAGTTTAAGTTTGAATATTAAACGACTCGGTAAAATGAAACTCATATTAATATTGACCTCGTGTCTATATTTATTTTTTGTGCACACGTTTAATAATGTTTTTCATAAATTTTTGAGAAGCACAGATTCTTATCATCAATGTCGACATATCACATTATCTTATATTAAAAAGGTGCAAAAAAATCACTTTAAGGGAGCATATAAAGCTAAACACATAAATATGTTAAACAGTGTGTTTCTAAAAAATATATCCTACGCATTTTCAACATTTTTCTAGTGAATTAAAACTATGAAAAAATTATATTTAATTTTACGTTCTACTTAGGTGAGTTCTACCATGAAGTGACAGTGTCTAATATTGAAAAAAAATTTCTAGTGAATGTTCGTCCCACAATTTTAAAATTCAGACATTTTTTCATCATCTCAATAGAGACGAAGTTGGGATATTGTAGAATAACCAGGAACTCGAGGCACCTACAGGGCTTACGACCTGTCATCGGCTGGTTTACGTGATCACTTTATGCGCTTGTGCAACGTTCACCAATTATGCCTTCTTATTGAGTTCCCTTATCGATGTAATTTTTTTTTGAAAGTTCTATATATTTGAATAGTGTGTAACATTTACCTGAAAATAATGCATTATTACTATTGCCATCTATGGAGTAACGGAGAAACCTTTTTGTATCGCCATCTATTGAGAAATTGAGAAATTACTCGAGTTCCTGGTTCTTCCACAATATCCCAACTTCGTCTCTATTGAGATGTTGAAAAAATGTTTGTCAATAAAAATATCATTTGACTTCCGAAAGGGAAAAAAAATCCAATGTTTGCGTTTATGCAATTAAAAAAGAATATTCGATTAACATACATATTGGTACAAGTAGGTAAACAAGCCAAAAATGAAATAATATTTCTGGCGCAGTTCAGGGGTGACATCTGTGTGTGACACCGTCATCTCATTTATAAGGACTGTTGCTTTCATTGTTTAGAAATAAAAATTAATTTCTCTAGTTTTCTAGTTTGTCAATAAAAATATCATTTGACTCCCGAAAGGGAAAAAAATCCAATATTTGCGACTATGCAATTTAAAATTAAAAAAGAATATTCGATTAAAATTCAGCATATTTTCCCCTAAAAAATTATAAAAAAAACATTTTACGGCATTTCTTTAAAATTACTCCATAACTGTAAGTCGAGGAGAACAAAATCTCTCTAAGTATATTTAAAAAGTGCATAAAATCAAAGTGAATATTTGTGATATTTTTTCCATTTTAAGTCAGGTTTGTTCTAAAAATGCAAAAAAACAACAAATTTTGGATTTCAGATAATTTAAATCACGTATAAACCCTTTATAACGCACGCGATAGTTACCTTTACAAACACGTAACTTCAGGGTACTCGCAGACTAGAGACATTTTAATCGGCCGATAGTTTGGTCATGTTTTTAATCGGTAGGGAGATGTAGGCAGGTATGCAATGCAAGTGCGCATATTACAACGATTCCGTGTCGACCAAACTGAGATAAAAACTAGCAAGCAGTGCAACCTGACCAAAGTATCGTCCGATTAATATGTAAGTCTATAGTGTGCGAGTGACTTTATATTTGAAAGTATAGTATCAAGGAGTGTTTTGGAAATATATAGGTATAGGAATATTGAAACTAATTTCTATCTATGTTATAAAAATTCTCTACTGGCGGGTTTTACGAAAATATAAGGTTAACTAGTAGGTATAAGTAAATTAAACTATAATAAAAAATCAAACACGCGAAATTAACATAGGTACATCTTTTTTATTAAAAATAAATCTAATTCATACTTACGAATTTCCACTGTGTAAACGAAAATACACTGAAATAATTAAACTATTTAATTTATATCGAACACAGTAATAATTTGAGGGACGATTCTGAAACTTAAGAATAAATATTGGATCGATACGACATCGGATAAAAGTTACTGTGTAAACGAAAATACATTGAAATAATAAAACTATTTAATTTATATCGAACACAGTAATAATTTGGAGGACGATTTTGAAACTTAATAAATATTGGATCGATACTACATCGGATAAAAGTTTAAACTGTGTAAACGAAAATACATTGAAATAATAAAACCATTTAATTTATATCGAACACAGTAATAATTTGGAGGACGATTTTGATACCTAAGAATAAATATTGGATCGATATGACATCGGATAAAAGAAATAACATTCTGTCTAACGCTACGTGACAATTTTGTCGACGGCCAATTAGGGAATTAGCATATCTTATCTAAAAAGGTGTGATATTGAAATTCAAAATAAAAGAAGAAGGCAAAAATACTGCGAGCTCCCTTACAAAATAAATTTCGTATATTTTGAAATAAAATGCCGTTCCGTTCAAGTATGTACCTATATACCTACCTAAATTAACAATAATAAATACATAAAACAATGGAAAAGTTTTAAGTTTTATTTTTGATTTGAAAACTTACGTTATAACTAATCCACATACAAACACGATATTTATCTCATGGGTTAGGCAGCGAGAACTAATAACCACATTGTTATACCTTAACTTGATATAAATTTACACCTCGTTCACATTATTTTTTTTCGGTTGTTTAATGTTTCATGATATCGTTCATATTTGGAACGATGTCGAATATCGTTGTTTCAGAATATCGTGCTAGTTCTTAATTCATTCATTCAGTGTTTCATGTATATATTTATTATTTTTATGAATCTATTAAAAAAAAATATTGATGAAAGTGGTGAGATTTGGTCATCATATTTTAATGACTCGCGTACGCCATCTGTTAGAACCAAAGTTGAATTAATTCTCTTTATTTGATGGGTTGAATTTATAACTCTACCTTTTTCAATGGTTATGTAAGAACAAAACTTTGGTTACCAGGAATATAAAACAGAAGAGAAAATTCTCGATCGGTTATAAAGGACTCTTTAGCATACAAATGAAGCCTGAAACTTAAACAAAAGAACTCAAATCTACCTACAGATATCTACCTATACCAATAAGGAATATTATATCGATTGCATTTGTGGACACTCAATATTGAACAAAGGATTTGTGACAACTTTGCATAACTTCACTAGTGTCTTTTCAAACCAGAGAATCTGAGGATAATTACTTTTTTTACTTCGTGTCTACGTGATTTAATCCATCTAATGACATATTTATTCCACCTAATGAGAGTAAATTGGTTGCAAATAAAAAAATCAAGTTCCTCATTAAACCACCAAATTTTGTATCATAATTAAAGTATTCTTCGTCGATTTGGCGATTCATCTCAAAAATGCATTCATACTATAATGGATAGATCAGAAAAAATCCTGATGTTATTTTTATACTTAAAATTTAGGACTGAATATAAAAGTCTGCTAAATATGATATGAATTTCAAAATTTAAACGTCACATGTAGTGATGTCTATTACCACATATTTTAGTCTTTGCATTGCATATACTCGTAGTTGGAAGAGAGCCTTATAGGTAGCATTTAAATGGAATAAATTGCCTTCTAAGTGCGTGGAGAGCAGAGTTTTGGAGCCTTCAGTAAATTACTACAGACTACTCTGTTTCGCAGAGCCAACAAAAAAGCAAAAGCGCTCATGGAATGTTCTTTTACCATAAAACGGCGCTATAAAAATCGGATTATTACCATAAAATTGATTAGGATTAGATTCAGACTTCTAGAATATTATTAGTAGTGTTCATTTATACGAAAATTAATGATAATTTCATAATAAACATTGATCATAAAGATTTTTTATGATTGAATGTAGGTTATGATCAACTTCTGATTTATACATTTTTACATCCATATACCATATACATATACCGTCACGCCGTTTTCCTATTTGGGGTAGGCAGAGAGAACCGAACGCCAGACTCTTCTATCTTGGCATACCTGTTTTGCCTCATTTATTTTCATACATCGCGTCATACATGCTCTCCTATTATTCTGACTTCGTATATTCCCCTCTTTCAAAATCTCATTTATATGATCATGCCAGCTCTTTCTCGGTCGACCCTTACATCTCATTCCACTCTTTTCAGCCTTGTATAATTTCTTTGTCAGTCGTTCATCGTTCATTCTCTCTACATGTCCGAACCATCGCAAAGCATTTATCTTCATTCTACTCACAATATCTCTTTCAATCTTACATTCTCTTCTGATATCTTGATTCCTTATCCTTCATTTTTAAGAATGAGAAAAGATAAAAATGTATTAAGATAGAGTCATAAGTATAACTACAGATATTTCACAGGTACAAAACGTACCGGTGAAATATCTGTTTCAAATAAAATACGCGAGATACAGTAGGTACCTAATATGAAATTAAGTTACGCTAAATATTTTACTGTTTGAACGTTTATTTTCAAGTTAACATTTCCCCATAATTTCCCGACAGAATAAGTATGTACATTGTACATATAAAGTGTAAGTACTCATTGTAGTATTATTGTTTTAGAGTAGAATACGTCTTTCATTTAATGCTACATTTTGCATACCGCCTGTGTTATAAATAACCTAGGAATATCTCAATATAAATGTCCTTAGAGACCGGCATAAGGCAAGAACGGGGTTGGATGTTGACGTAGCTAACACACACTTATTAAGATGAGGTGGTAAAATTAACATTTTGATGAAATTTAACGCCATATTTCCTTCACTAACGGCTGAAGTGTAGTCACCCTCCCTTCCTTGGTGCGGAAGTAGAGCGTTAACAAGCCGTTTGTTATTTGGAACGAGTTACAGAAGACATCGTGTCATGAAGAATTCATACTCTTGTAACACATGGATGGATAAAGGAGTCAGTGGAAGGAAGATCGTTGCGCTGGATTTGCAATACAGTGGACCCTAGTTCGACTCCAACCACAACTGATTTCGTACAGTTCAAGAGATATTCCTAGACAGGTGAACTGTTAGAGTGCTCTCTCGATATAAGCATTATTTACAAACGAATCATGAAAATAAATGATCTAATACCTAACTTTTGTTACAACCAAGTATTTTTTTGACTATGGCCAAAATAGTTTGCACAAATATTATAATAACATTTCAATAGATATGTTCGTACTCAAATATCTTCCCTAAATTATGGGGGAAGGATTGATAAGAAACAAAAAATTCTGACACCGAAGGTGGATTTCATTTTCCATATAAAAATAGAAGATATTTATAAACAATATAATTTTTTATTGGAAATATCAAAAGAATAAATGAATTGGAATTTAAATCGGTAGTAAAAATGAAATATAACACTTTTATCTTGGTCGCATTTCTAAAAACCGCATCTATTCATAGTTATGAATTACCATAAATGAACAAAGAGCCGCACACAGTTTAATTGAATTTTTTGATTACAAAAAGAATCTTTTAAAAAGTAGAGAATCAACAAAAAAGTGAAGAATTGAGAGTGATTTACGAATAAAATGCACATACAGGCATTCACATGTAGGTAAATAAATCGTATTAAGTCTCAAAGGATTCCGTACCAATAATCGATTTTGCGAACTGCAAAACTACGTAAGCTACGAAGAACGTTCATAGCTTCTATAGTAAGTAGATAATAATATAATTATAACACGAAAGAACTTTTTTTTAGTCGACGGCAAAAGCAGTTTGTTAAGGCGTTATCATAATTACAAGATGAAGAAGCAATCTGGCAGATAATGAAAATAGAAATTTGAAGACGGAGAGCAAGAAGATGCGAAAATGAGTTTCGCTAGAAAGTTCGAGTACACAAGTAAGAAAGACGTTAACGGCACGGTTGGACAAACACATTTTCTTTAGACAAAAGGAAATTATACAAAGATATCCCGAATTCCGGCTCAGTAAGTTTCAGCGATAGGATTAAATAAATACTCGAGAAATATTAATTTTATACTAACATTTTAATTATTATTGTATACCTGCGATTGTTAGAAAGTCGATTTCGAATTTAAATTAAAAAAAACAACCTGACGGAAAAGTAAATCAGATTTTGATAAAATTATGATAAAAGAAAAATTATATACCATGAAATATTTATGTGCTCATCAGTATTTTTTTTTAGGAAAATAGGTACCTATTAATAACGTTGAAAAATATATATGATATAGCCAATTATAATAAATTTCAATATCAGTAAAAGGAAAAGGCGAATGAGAAATTTTCAGCGAGTGAAAAACTTTTATATTTAAATAAACCAACCGAATTCATTTATATTTTTGAAAACATAATAGTGCAATAGATGGGTCGGTGACAAAGAGGTTAGTGGGCTGGGTTAGAAATCCAGTGGCCGCGAGTTTGAATCTTTCCTTGAACTATTTCATTCACCATTTATAGTACAAGTATTCATTTAACAACATCGCCTCCCTTTAAATATGTACTAAACTATAAAATATAAAAAAAATATTAAACATATATGTCAGGATAGGATACTTTGGTGTTCAGTTCTTTTTTCCTACCCCGAATATGAAACAGTTTGATTTGTATGTTTGAAGATTAAGTATGAACGTAGATTTTGAGTATACTGCCATACAAATTGTATGAAACGAAGTCATCACTAAATTAAAGTTCAAGATGTACGGCTATAATGTTTATGTTTTTTATAGAAAATTAAATTATCTAGTTGGGATGTATCAGCGTTTATCGATATTTTTTAAGGAATTGGATATATAGTAACAAAAAAATATATTTGTTTTAATAAAAATAGTCTGAGAAACCCTAAAAAAACATTTTTTATGAGATATTGTATTTGTCAATAATTATACACATTTCCAGTGATCTAGTTTTAATGATTTTGAGACATTTGAGACTGAGATTAAATAAAAATTCAAATGTTGATAACCTCTGATTGGAACACGAATTCAAAAATCTGAGGATAAAAGATTTTGTGGGCCTAAAATATGTGGGGGGGGGGGGACAAACAGACGACCGCACATAAAAACACATAAAATGTTTACTACGAATTCTGAATTCATCCATATAACTATAATATGTTGCGAATTTTAAATACTGTCAATTTATTAAGAGAAATAAATTCTCTTGAACAAATCGACTATTCGATAAGACTCATTCTAGTGAAGTACTTTATATTTTGATATGAACATAGCTTTAAATAAATATCTAAATTTACCTAACCTATTGTACTTTCCTATAATATATTCGATAAAATATTATAATATAAAACACCTTAGAAGGGAGGAGAATGAACTTTGTAAAAAGTACTTAGTTAAGAGCACATGATGCACACGTCGTCGAAAGTAATCAAACTTTTCTAATCACATATTTTTAACAAGAAACTCCATGTATATTGTACGTAGAATAAAATCATTGACGAAGTATAGCAGCATCGATTCTTTACGATGGAAAATTTCACAACACTGATTCCAATGAAAAGTTTGTCACCGAGAAAGAAATGTCTTTACTCTTTGATAAGAAAAGTTTTATTTTATTATTATCGTCCGCTATGTAGCTCCTAAATGTTATATTACATTTTTTATATAATATTACGAAAGACAAAATTTAGTGGGAGCTTGGATTGTTGACACAATTCAAATTAAATGTTGATAAAGGTCACCGGAGTTCTCTGAGAAATTCTTCTTGTTTAAGAAAACTTTCAATATATATAAACAATTTTCTTTTGTGAAGACAAAAATCATAAACGTATTATGAAAATAGCAGCTCATTTTTCTCATTTTTTAAGAAAACATCGATCCGTTCCAAACTAATTTTGTATAATCTTTATGACTGATTGTTGGTGAGACCATGACATGTTTGACGAAGCAATGGATACGTCGTTTCAATGAGACGATAGTGTATGACAATATTGTATTCATCCCTTTAAGGTTTGCTCTGTCTATCCAACTATCCGACGCTTTGCATCTATCCACACCATGAATTGATTTAAAAAAAGACCCATTGAAGATATAGAATTCAATCTCTCTGGGTTGTTCCAGACTTCAAAATTCATCACAGGGTATGATCATTATGCGGTTACATTTCATGGTCAAGAGATATGTTAGTTTTCTTAGTAAACCTGAACTAAATATATTCAAACAATAACCTTTCCAATAGTAGGTACTTACATATTTTATATACCAAATAGTGACGATTATGAATAGATGCTGAATAAACAGCTTCGTACTATCACAATAAGCTAACTCTAGTAAAGGATGAATTATGATACGCAAATCAAAAATACTATTTATTTCACTATGATTTTAACAAAGATATATGATGAATATTTTCTTAATTTTTTTAACGAATAAGTTTTACCAGGTGAAAGTTGTTTGAAGCATATCAAATATGAAGCAAATATTTAGTAGCCTCGTGTGGTAATGGAGGGGATCATAAAGCTTTAAAATTTTGTATTACGATGTCACTTCTCCCGGAAGCTTTTAAAACCTGCTTTTATTGACGTAGCTGAAAGCTTCGAGTTTCTAGCTTGATCAGCTGAAAACTGTGCATTAACCACAGACTCAAAATACCAAAAACACATTATTAAAGAATGGGCACAATGTATTTACACGCCCGGTAAACCGCAGAGAGCTCTTTTCTATTAAAATATTAATCATATTAATTTTCTCCTGTACATAGTGACATGAAATCAACAAAGCGTTGTGAAAATTCGGTCTATATTATGTATGATTCTTTCTCTATTAAAATTAACACAAAAAATAAAACAAAACTGATTTTGTAATTTAAATTATAAAAATATAATAATGCATGATGGCGGGTTTAATGCTAATGGCAATTTCTTGCAACCAACAATATCTATTTGTTGAGGTTTTATTGCTGTATTGTATGTACCTTCATGTGAATATTTTAAAATAATGAAACAAAAATCCAATATTTCTGGTTTTTCCAATGATTAATAGGAACTATTAAAATATCTATTTATGAACAATAAACTGCCTTTCAATTTCTTTTGTTCCAGACCCCTATCTTGTTTAACAACACGGTATACCAGGATTAAGCAACCAGAGCGGTCCTTTCTAAAAATAAAAATAATAAATAAATAAATAAATTAAGTTTAGTTTGTCGATCGACAATTCTTGATAGAACTGAATTGTACGTTGATATGTTATAAAAATATAAAAATACTTGGTTAAAGTTCTATTATATTTATTGGATTATTGACGCGTTTCGTGCAAAGCACATCGTCAGAATAATGCTCTACAAGACTGAGACTAGTGGTAAATTTTGTATATAACCACTAGTCTCAGTCTTGCAGAGCATTATTCTGACGATGTGCTTTGCACGAAACGCGTCAATAATCCAATAAATATAATAGAACTTTAACCAAGTATTTTTATATTTTTATAACATATCAAATAAATAAATTGTTTTATATAACTTTTTCTTTTTACAGAGTTAATATACTTGCTTTATATAATTTCTAGTTCATATTTATTCATATTTAAACTTATTTATTTGTTTTATATAATTTACTTGTATTATTTTACATGTTTTTATATAGTTTCTACTAATTTACCTTTTTTATATAATTTCTATTTCATATATATTCATATTTAAACTTATTTACTTGTTTTATATATTTTCTTGTTTTATATAATAAACTTGTTTTAGTTTACTTGTTTTATACAGTTTCTACTTATTTACTTGTTTTACATAATTTCCAGTTCATATTTAAACTTTTTCACTTGTTTTATATAATTTCTTGTTTATAATTTACTTGTTTTAGTTTCTTGTTTTATATAGTTTCCACTAATTTACTTGTTTTTTTTATATAATTTCTATTTCATATTTAAACTTATTTTGGAAAAAAAAATGTTTTTAAGTAGGTATATAACTTTTTCACTTTTTAGACGTGTATTTGTTTTATATAATTGTTTCTAGTTCACATGGTATTTAACTTACTGTTTTTAATTATAACCTAGCTCCAGATTCACTTGTTTGCTATCCATGAAAAAATTTAACTTGTCTTTGTATAAATACTCTGTTATACTTATGTATATTTACTACTTGAAAATGTGCTTAGCACGAAACCGATTGTAGGTTGTAGTCCTGAAATAAATAGTGGAATTGATTCTAAACAAGTTTTTTTTATTAAAAATATAAATTAATTTAAACTAATGGATAAAAAATAATACATATCAAAAAGGTGAAGAAAGGAGGAGGCAGGATGAGGATTTTTTTTAAATAATCTTTTGAAGGCTCTTTGTTGTTCATAAATTCAATTGACATTTATTAATTTTCCATGTATGTATTTTTTTTATTTCAATGAATTCGACTGCATCTTATACGCCTACAAAATTTCAGAAAACATGACACCATACCTAAATAACTGATTCCGAATTTGAAGTATAGGTATACAGTATACACGTTAATTTCTTAAAGTGTAATAGGACTATATAACAGCTGTATAGACCATGAAAAAATACAGCATGTATATTATACCGTTATGTATTGATATTTTTAATCATTTCCTTGTCTCTGTGCTGTGTTTAATGTAGTGAATCAAATCACCAAATGGTGACCTTACTCCAGTTTGTATAATCACATTTGTACATGTATTGTAACATGCAAAATATAGTAGAAAGTGGTTCATTACGAAACAAGAATATGGCGAACAGTAATTTCAGGAAGTTGACATACCTACCTAATATACATGCAAATCAAAAGCTTCAACAACAAAAAAATAACCACATATTTTGAGAAACGTTTTATTGCTTCACACAAGTCGCGTTTTATGCGCTTGGTACATTCGTTATTCATACAAATAAAAAAATTATACATTTAAAAATATTAAAAATGACTTTTAATTTTATTTACACTGACAGCGTTTACTATGTAGAATTCCATTTTTAAATAAATTAAACACTTGTTTTTTCTTTCTACATTTATTTTTACTCTCCAGAACGACCGCTTCGCCTGGTGAAGGCCTTTTCAACTGGTGAAGTACATTGTGTGGTTTTTTCTTATATACTATTACATTAGATAAAATTTATACAAAGCAAAAAAGGGGGGGAGGTGAGAGGGTGGGTGGTTGTAACAGTTAAAGTATTATATCCAGTCCTAATCTCTCATTCTTACCTGAACATTTGTACCAAATTGCAGCTGTGGGGAATTGTCATCTTTGGGATATACCCACTTTTATTGCCTAGGTATCAATATTTCATCTAATGTAATAGTATATAAGAAAAAAACACACCATGTACTTCACCAGTTGAAAAGGCCTTCACCAGGCGAAACGGTCGTTCTGGAGAGTAAAAATAAATGTAGAAAGAAAAACAAGTGTTTAATTTATTTAAAAATTAAAAGTGACGACTATGCCTATGTATTTAAAATTAATGGAAGAGTTTACTACAAATTTCATTATTATTTTAAATAAATATTATTTCATACTCACATTAAAAACACTTCATTTTTTTTTCATTAATTATGAGAAAGTGAAACATTAATCAAAACAGCACAATAAATTCAAAATAATAATTTATAAAACGAACCACAAATTGACATGTAGGTACATTGTACATGAATTTAAATTATATTTTAAATCATAATTTTTAAGTTGAGATTGATATGTTGAAAAGCAATCTACATACACATTGCTTCATACTAATCTCCAAACATACATATATACCATCATGCTGTTTTCATATTCTGGGTAGGATCAAAGGACTGACCTCCATACTATCCTATCTTGACATACATACCTAGGTACATTTGTTGTATAGAAAAACAAATATCTTCTTCTTCTTTTGTTTCAATCTTGAAGATTGGTTGGCAGCATTAAATTGATGCATCTCCTCCTCCACTCCGCTCGGTCTTCAGCGACTCTTTTCATCTCCGTGTAAGAGGTACAATGCATGTCGCGGCACACCTGTTCTAAATACTCCCGGCGGGGACGCCCTCTGCCAGTTGTACCCTCAACCATTCCCTCTAAGATGATATGTAGGAGATCCTCGTGTCGCAACACATGGCCTATCCAATTTGCACGCCTTTTCGATATGGTGTTTGACAGGTGCCTGGTTTCCTTAATTCTGCTGAGAACCTCATCATTTGTTATATGGTCCCTCCAAGATATGCCAAGCATTCGGCGATAGGTCCACATCTCGAAGGCATCCAATCTTTTGCGTTCTCTTTCACCTATGCACCATGTCTCACAACCATATAACAAAATACTCCATACAAATGTCTTCACTAGTTCCTTTCGGAGTTTAAGGTCCATGTTGTTGGACTCGAACATCTTGGATTTTTTGTTGAAGGCGAGTTTTGCCTGGTGAATGCGACTGTCCACCTCTCTACTTGAACGGCCATCCCATGTGATTCTACTCCCTAGATACACAAATTCTTTCACATTCTTGAGAGCTGCTCCATACATCAGTAGATTCATTTGGCGTTCATCCCTGCCTACAGTTAGTACCTTAGTTTTATCCTTATTTATTTTCATGTTGTACTTTTCGTTTAGGACTAACTCCATAGTTTCTAAGGTTTCTTTTAGTTCTTCTTCACTATCCGTTATCAGAGCGATGTCGTCTGCAAATCTGATCATATCTACCTTTTGTCCATGGATTCTGATGCCTCTTCTATGTTCCATTACTTCTCTTATTTCATCTATCGCACATTGAATATAGCCGTTAAAAAGCATTGGAGAGAGAGAGCAGCCTTGTCTCACACCTTGTCTTATATTTGCCTCTTTTTCTTCTTTTCCACATCTGATTATGGCGGCTTCGTTTTTGTAAAGAGCTTGGATGATACGTCTGTCTCTATACTTTACACCAATCCTACCTAGTATTTCAAAAAGTTTCTTCCATTCTACTTTGTCGAAAGCCTTCTCTAGATCCACAAAGCCAACATACGTGTATTGATTTCTTTTTATTCTTTTTTCGAGAATTACGCGTAAAGATAATATAGCTTCTCTGGTTCCCATTCTCCTTCTAAATCCAAATTGATCTTTACTAAGGATTGTCTCTATATTAGGATTGATTCTTTTTAGAATAATATTGGTTAGAATTTTAGATGCATGACATATGAGACTAAGCGTTCTATGTTGTTCACATTTGGTTGTACCGGGTTTTTTGGGTAGAGTTACAATAACACATTTTTTAAAGTCCTCCGGGATTTTTCCTGTCTTATATATCATGTGGACCAACTTATAGATAGCTTCCATAGTACCTTCGCCTGCAGATTTAATTAATTCAGCTGGTATTTCATCAACTCCTGGTGATTTTCTATCTTTAAGCCTTTTTATTGCGTCGTCAAATTCTTCTCTGGTGATTGGGTCGCCCAAAGTATCCGCATCTACATCAGATTCGCATTCTATCAGATTCTCCATGTTGACATAATTGTTTCCATTGTATAGCTCTTCCAAATATCTTTTCCATCTTTCGACGATTAAAGATTCTTCGAAGATTATTTTACCGTCTTCTCCTTCGATAGCATTACCTTTCCCGGTTTTTGTCCCAAAAAACTCTTTTACAGAAGCATAAGCTGATTCTACGTTTCCCCTTTTCATACATTCGTTTATTTCATAGCATCGTTTCTGATAGTATGCCTCTTTAGCTGTTCGGGATTCTCTGTTTATCTTGTTTCTCAATGCTTTGTACTTTTTTTGGGCTTCTTCATCGGGGTCGTTCTTTAGCTGTCTCCTCTCTTGTATCATTTCAAGGAGTTCATTTGTTATCCATTCCTTCTTTGGTTGAGGTCTATCTTTTCCAATAGCCTCCGCTGCTGCAGTTTTGATTGTATTTTTAATATTTTCCCATATCTGGTTTTCATTCGCTTCTTCACTACTTGTTATGCATTCTTGTGTCTTTTTAACAAATTCGTCTTTTATCTCTCTCCTTTTTAATGTTTTGACATTCCATCTCTGATTGTTTCTCTTTTTCAGTTTTTTCAATTTCAGTAGACTTTTGGCAATTACCATATTATGGTCGCTGTCTATATCTGGACTTGAGTAGCTTCTGCAGTCTTTTATTTGGTTTTTAAATCTGTTTTTAACCATAATATAGTCTATTTGCAGTCTTTGTCGATCACCTGGGGACCTCCATGTATAGCGTTGTCTTTGATGGTGCTCAAAACAAGTATTTGCAATTACTAATTTGTGCTTCACACAGAATTCTGTCAGTCTATCTCCTCTAGCATTTCTCGTTCCCAGCCCGTAAGGTCCAACACATGTTGTCTCTTGTCCTTCTCCGACTACCGCATTCCAGTCTCCCATAACTATCAGATTTTCTTCAGCTTTCACATTGAGGATCAATTTGTCCAATTCACTATATACTTCTTCGACAATTTCATCGTCATAGCGTGAGGTAGGCATGTATACTTGGATTAGCACAGTATCTACAGGTTTTGTTTCAATCTTGACTAGAATAATTCTACCACTATATTGCACATATCCCTTGACACGCCTTCCCCATTCCTTGTTCAGAACAACGCCCACACCTCCTTGTCCTGGTTTATTTTCAATACACCCTGTATGGATTACTCTATATTCGCCACTCCAGAAATCACCACAGTCTGGCCATCTCATTTCTGCTATACCTAAGGCATTTAAGTTCATTTTGTGCATTTCAAGTTTAAGGTTTTCTAATTTACTGTTCATCAGTAGCGTTCGAACATTCCATGTAGCGCATCTTGTTAATTGGGTTTTATCTTTTCCATTAGAATCTCGAGCAGTCCCCACCCGGAGATCCGAACGGGGGACTATTTTACCTCCGGAAGATTTCACTAGAGATTCATTCATTTTTTTGCTGTTTCTTGGGATGCCACATGGGCCTTTAATGTGGTAGTTTCCCGTTGCTTTCCACATTCTATGCCGTTGACCAAAGAAGTTCCTCCGCCTTTGGAGAGCATTTACTTTCTCCAGGACAATAGAGTGCCCTAACCAACTTTACCTGGTGAAGTTAGTTGGGGTTCAGCTTATCCCGGCCAACACTCGGTCCCTGTCTATATTGGCCGACTGACGTCGTTGCTCACCCCCCACCGCGTGAAGGTAATAGATCAGGATTTTTCTTAAAATATTAAATAATTTGAATTTATGGGTTTATAGTTTGGTACTTATTCTTCAACTATACATACCTACTATCGCTATAGACAGTTGGATCTCATGTGTTTCATGCAACTAGTTATAAAAATACTGTTCTACTTCAAATAAATACATAGAGACATAGGAAAGTCACGCCATGCCTCTATTCCGTAGAGAGTAATAGACAAAATATATGTAGTTGGTCAATTGTGTACCCCATTAACACATACAAGTTTTGCACAACGCTACTACGTACAATGGGGTGGTGTGGTTCAACCAAGTCGAAACAGATTTGAGACTGGCAACTGAATTTAATTATTAAAAAATATAGACTTAAATAATACTGACTTAATTTTAAATTGTATTTACTTCATTTTATATAGATAATAATTCTGTAGATATAACTTATTTTTCTTTATTTTAAATGTCTCCTTTACGCAATCTGCTAAAGGGCAATATGTTTTTTTTTAAATGTGTATCATTTTCTGTATCTTAAGATTGTATTTTTTATGTGTTGTATTATTTAAATAAAATATATAAATTTAAAACAGAAAATTTAGTGTCTATTCAAAATTTAACAAAAATGCTAGCAGTCAGAAGTAATCAGTTATCACAGTGTTTATTTTCATGTCCATTTTGATCTGTTCAATCTGTACGTTAAATTTATATTATCCCCTTGTTACGTAGCTAATTTTCTTTATGAATGAAGAAGACCCTTCTGGTTAACCCACAAGCAATGAATTTACTAAGGTACCAAGTATGTGGCTTTACTAACCAGTCAGTCTAAATCTAATTTGAAACATTATTTCAAACACGGACAATAAAAACTATTTTAACTAAATTATGAAATGTAGATTTTAATTATTAATTGCATTATTAAAAAGTAAAATTCATTGAACGTCTAAACATCGAATAGATAATATCATATAAAAGCATATTTTATATATTGTGATTATATCAAAGTCGTACCACTCGCTGATATCTCTGATATTGACGTATTTACTAATTATTATATTATATAATCGTATGTAATTAGGTATTTATATGATATGGCGACACAGTAGTCTAAATTAAGTATAAAATTTAACATGGTTTTCATTATTTGAAATGCCTTTTGTATATCATATAAATAGTCACTCAAAAGGTTTCATGAGATGAATTTTCAGATAAATTTCTATTATTATAGTATTGTTTTCACATCCATAAATATATAAAAATCTTTTAAATAATAAATCATTACAATAATTGCTCAAGTAGTTTACTTTATTTTGTTCATAGATTTTTTAATATTATTTGGTTAATAGAATTGTAAACATTTATAACTATTTTTTTTTTGCAAATATTGTTAAAGTTATAAGCTTTTATATAATATAAATATTGTTGTATAATAATGTGTTGAAAAAGTTGGTCTATCTGAATAATACATATTTTAAAAAACACGTTCATTGTTTCACAAACAATTTATTTACGGTGATGGTCAGCAGGTATTAATTTACTAATGATATTATTAAAAATTAAGTACCTACATCAAATTGATTATAACAATCAATTATTATTACCATTTTACACTTCGTTTAAGCAGATCAATTAGCAGATCAATGCGTAAGTTGTAAATTAGTTATTGGATCAAAATAAAATGCAACAAAAGCACCGATCATGCTTTCGATTGGGAATAATTCACCCATCCAGATACTTAACATATCAAAGGATTAGGCTCAGAGGAATTCTCTATACTACCTATCAACCCTAATGATTCCTGATATGTAACGTTTAAAAAACTTTAACGAGCTTAGTTGTTGTATTCATTATTACTGATTTTTGGATTATTATTTTTCTATCGATAAATATATGGCTAAAAGATTTTGGAATAATTTCACTGGCTGACATAATGAACAGTAATATTATTATTTTATGAAAAAAAGCCAGTCTTTAAATCTTGTTACCTAATGCTGTATATTTTCTAATCATTTCAATGAATGAATAGAATTTGAAATAGCCACGTCGCAAAAGTACTTTATTTTATAAATTTAATAATGTTATTTTTTTAAATTAAGCAAGTATTATTTGAATGTGAATAAGTGTGACTCCCACGTATCGCTCTCCAGGAGAACCCAGCTGGAAGAAGACCACCAGGAAGACCTCTAAAGAGATGGCGAGACAGTTGGCAGTCCACATCGCAGGAGACAGAATAGCGGTACAAACAGATCTTCGGGTCTATGAAAAGGAAGAAGAAGAAGAAGAATAAGTGTGGAAAAAACTCGTATTTAAAAGGTCTGTCATTTTTTCCATTATGTTAATTACCTTATCAAGTATTGAGATATATTTATGATATAAAAATAATAAGTTTAGGTATGAATGGCCAAATTTGTTATTATAAATTATTATAAACTACACATCAGTCTCACGAGTTCAATGTTATTGATAATCGAGATCTTGAAGAAAACATTAAAATAATGTTATGATCCGATTATGTCTCAAAAACAAAGATGAAAAATATCTTTTTCGTTTCATTTTGTCAAATAATTATGAATATCGGTCTGTCTGTATGTCAAGGTGAATGGACCTATTAAATAAAACGCATGTTCATATTTTTTTTGATAATTTACGCACGTCTTAAAAATTGCGTTTTATGTTAACAAAAAAAAACCTTCGTTGTGATAAGAAAATATCGTACATTGGTTTATGTAAATACGTACATTGGTTAATTTATATACGAATTATCCCAAGTCAATTTTATTTATTTATTTTATTTTATTAAGGGACATGCACAGAAAATTAACAATACATAGGTATATACTCCTTCTTCTTCTTATTTTAGATCGTAGATCTGTTTTTTCGAGAAAGCTATTCCTGTGAAGCTGAGGTCCAGCTATCCTTCCACCTCTTCGGTGGTCTTCCGGGGAGGCGATGCCCTAGTGGGATTTCGTTTGTCGCTATGGATGGGATTCGAGATGCGTCCATCCTGTTGACATGGTTCCTCCAAAATCTTCTCTTAGCTCTACTCCACCGTATGATGTCCTCGGTCTCACAGGTCCGCCTAATGTCGTCATTGCGAATTCTGTCCCTAAGCGTCTTCCCTGTGATAGCCCTTAAAACCTTAATTTCCGATGTTCGTAGGAGGTTTTTGGTTCTGGTCGTGTCGGCTCTTATCTCCACCGCGTATGTCATGATTGGTCTTATGAATTCTGACCTTACTATCCGTTCTTATGAATTTGTTATGCCGGATGATATTTTTGAGACATCCTGAACTAGCGGCTGATTTATTGGTCTGTTCTCTAACTTCTGAGTAAAGGTCACTTTGGCTCGAGATTTCGACACCCAGATATCTGAAAGTCATAATGCAAGGTGGAACTTATATAACATTCTTTGTAGATCATCTTCCGATTCTGCCACCAGAGCCGCGTCATCAGCGTAACATATTATGTTGATGATTTTATTGCCCATTCTGTGACCTAGTCCCAGAGACGACACCCCTTCTATGATTTTGTCCATTATTAAATTGAAGAGAAAAGGGCTCAAACTATCTCCCTGTCTTATGCCACTGACTGCGGGAATTTCCTTTGATAGTTCACCATCTACTTTCACCTTTGTTTTGCATTGTGAATTAAAATCTTGGATGGTTCTTATAATGGTTGGCGGAATGTTCTTTTCCCTCAGTATATTTATGACGTCATTTAGCAATACCCTGTCAAAAGCCTTAGTTAGGTCAACAAAGCACACGTACGCTATCTGGTTGTATTCGATATATACAAATACGTACGAGGCATAATATATACAAAATACATTAATAAAAAAAATCTCATTAACCCTCCAATTTAGCGCGTCCACAGCTTGCTTCATATTAACATGTCAAAAACGTCACTAATACAAAAACATAAAAATAAGAATATTGAAACAATTAGTAGGTAGGTATAAATGATTGTTGTTGCAACGAATAAAATATCACAGAATGTTATGGTGTTACAGTTGCTATCATGAAAAGTTGATATGGTAAGAAAGGCTAATCTTTAAATAGTAATATGTTTGATGTTATATTTTGTTTGAAGGATTTTAATGAAATAATAAATAATATTGAGTAGGTATATATTTTTTAATAAATCAAATTTAAAATGTTTTGGTCGTTTCGTTATGAACATTTTGATAGAGGCATCAATATCAATAATAATAATAATAAATTTGGATTATTTTTATAGCGCCGTTTTTGTGATAACCTCACCTCAAGGGCGCTTTGAATATATTAGGGGTTATTGTAAGACTCGCGGAAGAAGTGAGTTTTTAGGTGTTTCCTGAATAGTGCTAAGTTGTCGATTTGCCTCAGTTCAGGTGGTAGTTTATTCCACGAGGCTGGTCCGGCCACAGCAAAAGCACGATCACCGAAAGATGAAGTGTTGACTCTATTTATTTCAGTCAACTTGCCAATCACGGATGTGGTGGCTGACCGAAGTGTTTGTTGTCGCTCGTTTACGGTGAGAGGGATGCAGAAGTCTTAAAGATACGTGGGAGCCATGCCATGGATCGCTTTGAAAGTCAACAAACATAATTTGTACTTGATTCTCTCTGGCACTTTAAGCCAGTGAAGATTTCGTAGATGGTGGGATATGTGTGAGAATTTCGCGGCTCCGGTGATTAGCCTAGCAGCAGCGTTGAAGACGGATTGAAGTTTGTTTAGCTCCAGCTTTGGAAGGTTTGCGTAGATACCATTGCAGTAGTCCAGGCGGGAAATAACGAATGCGTTTACTAGAGATTTCGTTGCTTCCGTAGGTATATTTCGTCTGATAGATTTTATTCGTCGTAAGTGGTAGAAAGCAGAGGATGTTGTGCTGTTTATCTGTTTTTTGAGACTTAGACTGGAGTCAATATGTACTCCCAGAAGTTTAACGGCGGACTTAGGAATAATGTCGGTGTCTGCAATAGAGACAGAAGTATTGTCTATGTAATGCTGCCGGCGGTGTGTGGCCGTCCAGAGAAATTCGGTCTTAGTTGGATTTAGTTTTAGTTTATTTGAAGACATCCACCGCTCTATCTCTTCGATGCACAGACAAATTTTGTCTTTTAGAAGGCATGACTCACTCGGAGTTGAATAAAAGTACAGCTGCCAGTCATCGGCGTAGCAGTGTGCAAGTAGATTATGCGATTTAACTATGTTAAAAATGTCCTTTGTGTAAAGTGTGAACAGTAACGGGCCGAGCACAGAACCCTGGGGAACTCCTGTCGTCACTTTTTTAGGGAAAGACTGTTCTTTATTTATTATTATGGTTTGAGAACGGTTTTGTAAATAAGATTGCAGCCACGAGTGGGCTGTTCCGTGAATGCCATAGGATATGTTCAGTCTGTTTAAGAGAAATTGATGGTCGACTGTGTCAAAAGCCGCGCTCATATCCAGAAATGAAAGAAGAACTAGTTTGCCTGTTTCTGTTGCAAGGATTATATCTGAAAGTAATCGAAGGAGACCCGTTTCTGTGGAGTGATACTTTCTGTATGCTGATTGGTGGGTAGCGAACATGTTTTGTGATTCAATGAAGTAGTTAATACGTGAAGCGACGATTTTCTCTAGTAGTTTCGACAAGAAAGATAGGTTAGATACTGGTCTGTAGTTGTTCAAATCACAAGGGTCCAGAGATGGCTTTTTCAGTATGGGAGTGACTAAGGCCTTCTTGAAGAGGTTTGGTACTACGCCTGAATTCAAGGAGATGTTAAACATCATGGAGATAAAAGGAGACAGTTCGTGAGAACACTTTTTGAGGAGCCATGTCGGAATGGGGTCGAGAGAGCAGTTTTTGGCTATTGAGTTTTTGATTAGCTTTTGAATTTCATCTATATTAGTCTCATTGAAAATGTTGATTTGTGCTTTCGTGTTTTATTCGTAATAAGGTGTATCAGGAGAGGTTGTGTTTTTGAGGATATTTTTTATTTTGTTGTTGAAAAAATCCGAGACGTCGTTGGGGACCAGGTCTGTGGTAGGCGGTTGTATTGACTGTCCTAGGACAGAATTGAGAGATCTCCACATGCGTTGGGGGTCGCCTCGTTCTGAGTCGATTTTTTCCGTCCAGTACGCGTTTTTTTTCCTATTTATTATGTCTCTGTAGTTTTTTTGTGCGTCTGTCCATTCATGTCTGTGAACTGTTTGTTTTTTAAAGGCTCTTTCCCGTTTCCTCATGAATATTTTTGCCTGTCGACACTCTTCGTCGAACCACTTGTCAGAAGTTCGTATTTGTCGCCTTGTCGTTTGCTCAGGAGCGTGTATATTTAAAAGTCTAGTCAGTGTATTGTCATAGCAAGCAATCATTTCGTCAATTGTGAGCGTTTTAAGTTGGTTTAGGTTACACAGAGGGGATCGTTGAAGTTCGGTTTTGAAGTTTTCTATATTAAAGTTTCTCCATGCTCGGGATTGTACTGTGTGGTATTTCGGTGGAGGTGGAGTGAAGTTAATTGTCGTGTGAATTAATCGGTGGTCTGATAGGCCGATGTCCGTTATTTGTGGGACTAACTCCCTGTTGTCAGCTCCAGTAATTAGCAGATCGAGTATTCCCCCAGCGTCATGCGTTGGTTGTTGTATGTATTGTGCAAGTCCAAAAGATGTTAAGATGTCATTAAATCTAATTATTATAGGGTTAGTTTGTTGCTCTAGGTGGACGTTAAAATCTCCCGTTATATACATGTTTTTTGTGTTAAATAATACAGTTTTTCCGAGAAGAAGAGATAGTTCATTAAAAAATAAGTCTGTCACAGGTTTTGATCCAGGTCTATATATGGTGATGATGTTGAAGTAGGAGCTGCCGATAGATATTCGACAACCTAGACACTCGAAGGTCTGGTATTCTCCTATTGCGATTTTGGTGATCCGCAGTCCTTGTTTCCCGATTATCGCGATTCCTCCGTGGTTCGTCTTAAGGGCGTTAGTGGGCTGATCTTGTTTTCGTTTTCTTGCTTCTTCGACGACGATGAGACCCTGGGAGTGAAGCCTTCTCAGTGATACAGTATTAAGGTCGTCATGCCAAGTTTCAGTCACACACAGAACGTTAAGTTTATTTCTACGAATAACGTCCACGACATCCTCTACTTTATTGTTCAAGGACCGCGCGTTCCAGTGTCCAATAGCTACTTTTCTGGGTATGGGTACTCCATGGCGCTCTGGTGTTGGGTGACCGATAAGAGTCTTCTTACGTCTTTCTCTGTGTCCGCGGGGTTTGAGTTTATTGTCTATTGGCAAAGTAACATTATATTGTATCTGTCGGGGTGTATAATTTCTATTCGTCCGTGATCGGCAATTTTTACCTCCACGGCATCCTCGGAAACGTTTTTTAATAGTATTTCGTTGTAAGTCTGCATCTCGGGTCTTCTCAATAACATTTGGTTGTAGGTTTTTTGCTTTGGATCTGAGGGTAAGTAGGTAGTCAAGGGTATACCTAATTTGGGGTGTCGATTGCATATCATAATTCGGCCGTCGGTCAAGCTGCTTCCAACATGTGGTCAACATCTGTGGGCTATTATGCCCAGCTCCAGGGATTGCTCAGCATACGGTTTGTCAACAAAATCCTAATCATAGGTACACACACATATTATCACTGAGTAACGACACTGTTTTAAACTGTATTATAACCACATATCTAATAGCACATTGAAATTTATAATGACATATAGGTACGATAAACTAAACTGAATCTAGTCAACTAAAAATTAGGTCTGTCCGATTATGTTATCCGGCGTAAAGTTAAAAATACCCGAGAGTGCGTAAAAACGCACCCGGCAGCTCGGAGCGCCTTGGGTAGCCTTGAGCGCCTTGGGTAAATTAAGAAAATAAAATCAATTCTAACACTTATTTTATATCTAATAACAGTATCTCTATTTAGGGATGATAAAGAGAGACGAACGCAGACTCCTACCTCTTGACATATATATCTCGCTTTATTCACGTCCATGCATATATATTTGGTTGTGCCAACTTTTTTAGTCAAGCTCTATTTCTAGCTTCTCTCAATGCGAATATACATAATATACAGTCCGCTACGTATCCGGACCTCCCCCAGAGATCGTCTAATGTATAATAATAACATAAAATACAAACAATAAATATAAGAAAAAAAAATACTATACTCATGATAGTTAAAAAATATTATATGTCATTTTTGTTAATATTATACCTATTACGAAATAAAAATTAAAGCTTTTCTTGCTCTTTTTTCTCTCATGTTCCCTCAGTATATTGTGCCCTTGTTTAAAATCCATGTACGTATTTTTTTTCAGCTTTCAAATGTTTTATGGACATGATTCAATATTTAGTAGAATTTTAAAACTATTTTGTTATATTTATTTTAATCCACCCATAAAATTCATGCATTGACAAGATATGTACGTATTGAAAACGTGTAATAAAATTGAAAATGTAAATACGACACAAGTGTATCGTTTCTTGGAATTAGGTCAAAAATAGAGGTCGAAAGGTCCGACGCTACAAAACGCAAACCGCTTAGGAAGTCTCCAAACACGATAAGGAATAGAGTTTCTTCGCAATTTGGTATAAAGTAAACCATACCGTCATGATCATGATGCCATTCACTCTGTGTCAAAGTTATTGACGATAAAAACATCGGGGTTAAGCGAGACACTTATCAAAATCAATCACTTTTATGTCGTGTTATTTGATAACTCGCTCCTACTTTGGGAGAAATACACTGATTAATAGATCAAAGTATTGAGTAACTAATTGACTTAAGAAATTATTTTAGCAAAAAAAAAATATACATATCAAAAGATAGAAGATACAATATTGTAGGTAAATTTCTAACTTGTCATAATTATGTCGAAATTTCGCCATAAAACATTGCAATAAAAGATCTTCTTTCTAACCGTTTTTTATTAGATATAGTTTTCTTTTTGAATAAGCAATTATTTTTCATCAATTTTTCCAACGTGTATTGACAACGTGTATTCCTTGAAGTGAAAACAATTATAATAAACAATTTATTTCACTAGCGTATTCCTGTGAATAATTGTCTTACTGCAACAAATCAATAGTTTTCCCCGCGAAACTGCACAATCTTTTTTTAGTTTTCGAAAATATGAAGACCTTTCAAATGATTTCAGTGTTTATATGAAATTAAATGTATTTAAAACATGATATTTCTGAAAAAAATGCAAAAGAAATACACTAAAAGAAAAGTTCACCTAATGAAAGTAAGAAAATGTAAATGACAACTCGGAAGAACTATTCGACCTTATAGATATGTAGGATAGAAATATATGGCAACTAGTTTATTTTGGTTTAAAAAATATAAAATAGAATGTACCTACAAACGTTAATTTCGCAGATTAATATCTTTATGTAGGATAGAAATATATGGCAATTAGTTTATTTTGGTTTAAAAAATATAAAATAGAATGTACCTACAAACGTTAATTTCGCAGATTAATATCTTTATGTAGGATAGAAATATATGGCAATTAGTTTATTTTGGTTTAAAAAATATAAAATAGAATGTACCTACAAACGTTAATTTCGCAGATTAATATCTTTATGTAGGATAGAAATATATGGCAATTAGTTTATTTTGGTTTAAAAAATACAAAATAGAATGTACCTACAAACGTTAATTTCGCAGATTAATATCTTTATGTAGGATAGAAATATATGGCAATTAGTTTATTTTGGTTTAAAAAATATAAAATAGAATGTACCTACAAACGTTAATTTCGCAGATTAATATCTTTATGTAGGATAGAAATATATGGCAATTAGTTTATTTTGGTTTAAAAAATACAAAATAGAATGTACCTACAAACGTTAATTTCGCAGATTAATATCTTTTTAATTAATAAATTTCCTATAAGTCGATATGAACGATAATTCTTAATGAAATTAAATCCTTTTACTCCTGTATTGGATTATGAACCCATGAGGCCAATCGTTTATCGACCGATCTATCAATTTCTCAATCGTTATTATGATATTGCTTTTACGTTGTCTTTTCTTCATTATATCTAAAGAAAATATCATTATAATCTCTTCAATATTTCGATATTATCTCGAACGAAACACTATTCACTGTACTACGAGATTGTTTTTTTGTCTTGGTTGAAATATTATCACTTGGTAGGAAAAGATAGACATTACCCGAATCCTAATAAATATCGTTTTACGGAATTTAAAATGAAAGAAGAAATCTTTCTTTTTTCCCATAATTGGATACATAATTCTTTCCGTCTAAATTCATTTAAATACACTTAAAAAGGAAAAAAAAACACAAAAGGCATTTAAAAAGGTTCTGAAACAAAGATGAATGACAATAATGAAATTTTCATAAAGAAAATAAAAAAACCCCGAGCTTCAAATTTACAAAACACATACCTTTTTAAATGAAAAAAAAATGTTATACTCGTATATTTTGGAATCTTGATTAATACTTACATCATATATGAAATAAAACTTACATGACTAAATAGTATTATGTTTGAATAAAATTTAAATTATATTATTTTTAGATTTTTACTCGTGATTGTGACCCAATAAAGTCAATTAGAATAAAAAAATACATATTCAACTGCTCGGATAAAAATTTATTATCTAAAGATAAACATAATGTAAAATAATTGGATTAAATTAAAAATTAATGTACAAATGTATACCAAAGTATGAACTGAACAAAGAGAACAAAGAAAGACTGAACATTTTCGCCGAGCTGGCTCGGCATTATCAAGGTCTAAAATGAAACTAGTTTCATTTTAGAAACTGGTGAAATGGTGTCATTTTATACCTTGATAATACCGAGCCACCTCGGCGAAATCGTTCCGTTATTAAAATCGCATACACAAAAACTTTTGAAGGATTGAATTGTTTATTTTATAAAATCCTAATATTACATCTTTAGAATACTTATTTTACTCATCACACTTTGTACGCATTCATCTCATCTTTATATTAATATGTTATTTTTTTCGTATATTTTTAACTGGTTAAAAATTCTTTCTATAGGTATATTTTTCAAGAGATATTGTCATTACTTGGAATATTTTGGTGCGTAAGCTTGTGTTGATAATCTTAAACTACGACCAGTTAAAGCTTAAATTTGTATTTTCTCGATGACAATCCATGTTAATACTGTATCCAGCATGATTAATTAGATATTCATACAAAATGAACAATTTTGTATTTTTTAATAATAATAATAATAATTGTTTATTTCCTTTTAAAAACAGATAACATTGGAACAATATTGAAATATCTTGAATTTATACAAAGAAAAAAAATAACATCCATAAATAAGTATATAATATATTATGAATTCACCCATATTTTGGAAGGTAGATATTTATATAGGTTGTGTTCCACTATTTAACTTTGCCTGCCTAACTAGGAACAATTATTTATATTTTATTATATATTTAATACATGTATATTTAATATTAAATAACTAATAATGACATATTTCAGAAAACCAGGAGTCTTTTTATAAATATATTTTGACAATAACATTTCAACACGTAGAAAACTTTGAAAAGAGTATACTTATTTTTTTTTTGATTTACTAGTTCAAATTTGGTTGGAATAATAACGTCTATTAAACCCTGTGTAATTTATCTACTCTTCAATGTAGGATATGATTGATCGAAATGCATTAAAGATCAAACAGTTTATCCAGTTATGTAAACCATATCTTGGTGATGTTGGCACACATCACAACATGTCCGCTTCCGACTCAAAGCTGAAATGACACGGCATATAGTCGATCTTCCGCCATCTTCTTGACGAAGGTACTTCCATCAAAACACAACTGATACAATATAAAAGATTCATTACACCCGGCTGTTATTAGATATTATTTTGATTGATTGCCAATCGCTTCTGTCTGCTTTTTCAATATGCGGAAAGCCGTTCAATATACGTAATGCGGAACAAAGAAAACTTTCAAATATCGTAAGTTTTGTGCGAACTATCTGAGAACACATAAGACCATGAAGATTATTATCTTTCTAGAAAATTGGTTTTACTCTTCACACTGTGGAATAGTGGAGAGACATGATTTCACAATTTTTAAGCGTAGTTTTTTTACATAAATTTCTCAATGGGTATCATGTATCACGAATGGAGTACGGCGTACGCCGCGACGGATTTTCTTTTTTGTGTCCTCTCTACAGCCCAAACTATAAGTACGATCGACTTCATATTGAAATCATATAATATGTAAAGTCCATAAACTTAGAGCTGATTAGTTTTCCATAGATATCCGTTAATTTCTTCTCTATAATTTCATATGTCCAAATTTTCAAAATGCTGTCACGGTCTGGAAAATCGAGGTATTTTTATAGTGTTTGAAATTTTGATACGATAAAAATACACTCATCAAGGTATTCAAGGATTGTCAAAATTCAAAGAGAAAAATCTATGGTCTGCCATATCAATCTGAAATAAATTATATATTTGTATAAAAAATGTACAAATTTGTTCTGTTACAAATGAATTTGTAACAGAACGATGTATGATAGAGTTCGGAATGAAGATACAAGGAAAGAATGTAAGATAAAGGAAGATGTAATTAACAGAATGAAAGTTAACACATTGAGATGGTTTGGCCACTTGGGGAGAATGAACGAAGAACGCCTGACGAAGAAAATATACAAATCTGACAGGAACGGAATAAGAGGTCGCGGGCGCCCAAGAAAAGGATGGCACGATCATGTAAACGATATTTTGAAAGATGGAAATGTAAGAAGCGCGAACAACAGACGAACATGTATAAGACGATGTATGAATGTTGAGGAGGCGATGAATGCGTGTCAAGATAGAAAAATGTGGCGTTCGGTTCTCTCTGCCTACCCCGTGAGGGACATGGCGTGATGGTATGTATGTATGTATAAAAAATGTATATAACAAAAGTAAAATCTCCACTTTATATCCAACATCTTTTATCTCTTAATAATTCATGTGTACTGTCCGTTATTTCAAAATTCCTTTCATTGAATGACATAAATTTATAATAAAATTAACTTTTCTCCTCTGACATGAAATAATTGGCACATAGCACTCTTTAAAGGGTGAATTGCCTTAAACAAAAAAAAAAGTAAAATAACTTCTGTATGGTAAAATTGAGTGATCGACTTCATATTGATATTGTATGTGTCTCTATAGACAAGTGTATTTTTTTACTCTCAACTTCTATCTTCCTCAAGTGTTAGGCAGTGAGAATCGAACACCGCATTCTTCTATCTTGACACATATACATCGCCTCATCAACATTGATTCACTATCTCATACATGCTCATCTTGCTATTAATGCAATTTGACATGAAATTTCTCAACAGGAAAAGTGCATACTATGAGTTTCGTGACAATGTTTTTTTTGTATATGGTGTATTGTGAAAACTTTTGTCCTCTGGGAATCTTATAATTGTTTGAGAATCTGATAGATATGTACTTCATAAAAGTGCATTTAGAGATTGTCAACCTTTCAAGAAGAAAGAATGAACACTTACTATGGTGTGGAGAGTTTAGTGTTGGCTACAACCCACTTGTTTTAAATAGACACACATACATACCATTAAGCCATCTTCCTCCGCCACATTTTTCTCTCCTGACACGCATCCATCGCCTCGTGCACATTCATGCATCTTCTCATACATGTTTGTCTGTTGTTCACGCTTCTAATATTTCCGTCTTTCAGAATATCGTTCACATGATCGTGCCACCCCATTCTTGGGCGGCCCTACCCTTTCATTCCATTCCTGTCGGCACTGTATTTTTTCTTCGTCATACGTCCCTCATTCGGTCTCCCCATGTGGCCAAACCATCTCAATGTGTTCACTTTTATTCTATTTATGATATCTTTCTTCATCTTACATTCATTCCTTATTTCTTACTCTGTTATACATTGTTCTATTTTAAAAATTTCTTAACGATCTCATTTCAATGTTTCATTTCAATATTATTCGATTCTGGCTTATGACATCAATCAGATGAACTCTGTTAAATACTTGGTCAAATAAGATAAAAATTAAAATTATGTAAGAAATATTTAAACATTGAAAGACATTTCGAAGATGTTGGTACATATTATAAGTTATTGAAGTACGTTCGTAGATACTCTAAAATAACAAAACACTTTTCTTCAAAGTAGGTATTTGAAAGAGCGGTTTAAATGTGCTATCTTTTAAATCTTTGAGGCAAAGAATATCGTAAAAAAGAAATCGAACTACGTTTGTATGTCTCTAATATAAATTAATATCCCCGATATTTATTTAAAATCTAAGTTGTAAACTTTCAATATTATCGATCTGTTGTATATTACAGAAAGGTATTAATTACATCTTCATAGTTCAATCTTAAACACAAAGTTAGGTTAGGTATGAATTCGTCCAATACGTCCAAATACATATTTCACAATCAACTATACTTCAGTGTTTACATAGTAATTAGGTACGAAAATAATGTAAGGTGAATAAGCATCTACCGAATTTAATATAGTAAAGATGACATGTTTAAAGGCAGTGAATGTCTAAGTAAATACTTTTATGTAAACTTGCTCGAGTAGAGAGGCAGTGATGTAGTAAAGAAATGTCTGCATTAAATTACTAAGCGCGCCAATGAAGTTTCCCGCCCTTTTAGCCCGAAGGTTTCTCAGACATAAATGGCTGATGCAACATTCTACCGCTATTTTGTATCGATACACGAATACGCGGTTTTGCACATTGCGGTTTCTATTGAATTATTAAATACCGTTCCGAGGACCGACGGCTTATTCAAGACAAACTTGAACCAACTGATCTATTCCAAAATCAACCTACCTCTACTTCGGTCAATATCATTCATCGTGATATTGACTACAATTTTCAGTCAGTTTAGGAAATATATGGGTACCATGTTTGAGTAGGTACTTATTTTAGCTAAGAACAAAAAAAAACACGCACATCGCACAATCAATCGAAAAACAAATATCAACGTCATATACCTTATTTTTATCTTAAAATGTACGTAAATCGTATTTACGCACGATTTATATTTATGTAGGTAATTAATTCGATGAGCAAATTCCATAAATTACTTATGATTACAATTCATTGACAATCTTAATACAACTTTTACCAACTAGAGATAGATTTAAAATAAACAATAGTTGAACATATTTTTTAACACGATATCATTTATTACAGGAGTGAGATAATTTGCACAGGAGTTAAATCGATATCATTGATGAATAATTTTTACTCTATATCATTACATAACCAAAATGCTGTTTTAAAAAAGGATCAATAAAAGACCATGAAAGTATAATTATAAAGAACAAACGTACTATCACGTAAATCAGAAAGCGACAGGTCGTAAGCCATGTTAGGCATATATATCATAATATGATATCCATTCTATTATATTATAAAATAGCTCAAAAGACAAGAGTTCGTCATCGGTAAACAAGACGCGTTAAATGTTTGAAATACTGAAAGTAACAAAATAAGGAAGGAAGTTACACAAAAATATGCAATTTTGATGAAAATAATAGTAAAACAGATTGAAAAAACTGTTATTAAAATAAGCTACAATACTTTCGATAGCTTGATTTTTCTTTGTTCTTCGCAAGTATGGAATTGAGAACGAAAATGAGGAGGGTACATGTCTGTCATGACAGGGAGATATCATCCTAGGACCGTGTTCTGTGTGTCTTTTGGTACTTTACACACTGGATAATGTAATAAATTCCGGAAACTGGTTATTAGGGTAAACTAGACTAAAACATCTGCTCTTAATGTGACTTGTGAATATGACGTTAATATAAAAATAATAAGTTGCGGGTTCAACAACGACAGGAAGATATGTATCAATTTCGTATATCATGGAAAAGTATAAATCTCGTAATTTATATTGTTGTTTAATTGATAAATGTCTCTCCTTTGCTTACTACGAACAACCCTCGAACAATTCAATGTTGAAAATATGATTGAATACAATTGTTTACATAAAAAAAATCTTTTCATACAAATTGTAATCGAAAAAAATGATCGTTTAAATGATTGACAACATCTGAGTCCAGATGACGATAACTGGTTACAACCGGATTTTGCTGTTTTTGCAAACACGTTTCTTTTTATATTATTAAATATTGTTTAATAACTTCGATTGCCGTAGAAAGACATAGACACCTTTCAATTAGAGGCAGTTAAATGGCGGTCTGTATATAGTGTTATTTAAATTTAGTATTTTGCATAGTAGCCGATATTATGAATTACAACAACATGCTTACATACATAGGTACATAACAACTTAATACGGTTTTTATGGGCCATACACATGGCCCAACGATGAAATTGTTTTTGAATCTGTACATATATCGGATGAACGCGGTCATACAAGGGTAGGCTTAAACCAAGACAAATTAGATGGTCTAATAAGAACATCACAACTGTGCCGGAAGATATATGTATCGGCAAATATCTTTACAGATTTCTTCGGAGAAGTAGTCGATTCACGGAACTATTGGTAAAGTTCAAAACCCATGTTTATTTTGTGCGTTGCCCACTTGATTTTTTAAGTTGTTTTGTAAGATCGGGGCTGCCTCCACTTTGTGTGTTGCTGATGTAGCGCTTTTTCTGAGCCACTGCCTGAGATTATAGAACCAAGAAACTCTACGACGCCCTGGTCTTCTCCACTCTTGTATTCATCCGTTTTTAAACATCTGTAGTGGACACCATATATAAGTACCTGTTTGGGTCTATTGCACTTTTCTGAAGGAGCGCACTACACAACGTTGTGTAGGGTTTGCAATCTGTCGCAAAAAAATATTGAAGAAAATATTGATTCTGATCTCAAAAGACCTTAAAAGGGAGAAACCCAGAATTAGGAAGTTAGATAAGCGACTGGTACGTGTATGTTGAAGGTTTACTATTAATGGGTACTACGACCGAGTGAGACCCTGGATGACAAGTTGCGAGAGAAGACACAAATCTACAAATTACAAAAATTATTAATTTACAAACATTTCTTTACTGGCTCATGATACGGCAACGGCAAAATGATGAGTAAAGCAAAAGAGTCCTTCCCCATCATAATAGATGGGAGTGCATGTTGAAAGAGTAGACAGATACATATATCTAGGCCATACCGTGATGCTTGCCAAAGAAAATCAAGAGGCAGAAATAGAGAGAAGACGTGGCCTTGCCTGGGCAGCTTTTGGAAAATTATCATACATTCTGAAATCCCGTAAATACTCCCATTATTTGAAAAAGAAGCTATTTGATGCATGTATTCTCCCAGTGCTTACTTATGGAATAGACACATCGGTCCTAACAAAACGAATAATGCACAAGCTGTTATTGACACAGAGAGCTATGGAGAGAAAGTTACTGGGTATTTCAATAAGTGACAGAATTCAGAATGTCATGATAAGACAAAGAACCAAAGTAGACGATGTTGCGGAAATGGCCGCTGGCCTTAAGTGCAGCTGGGCTGGGCATATTGCCAGATGCCAGGATTCACGATGGACGAAAAAGATCGTAGAATGGCAACCGAGAAAAAGCCGAAGATGTGTCGGCAGACCCCAGGCAAGGTGGTCTGATGACATCAAGAAATGTGCCGGAGGGAGATTGATGCAGTGTGCTCAAGACAGGGAGTTGTGGGGGATCAAGGGGGAGGCCTATGTCCAAGAATAGATAAAAACAGGCTGAAGAAGAAGAAGAAGACGGCAACGACGCAATATATTTAATATATTGATGGTGTTATATTCTAATAATTATGCAACGTCATTATTATAAACGAATTCACATCACAAAATTATATATCTTGCAAGTCTCTGGAAAAGTAAAGTTCAGATATGCCTACATAATTTTATTTTATTCACTTCATATATTTCAAAAGACAAAAGCATAGCACCTGATTTATATTTCGTTTCTTTGTCTCTTCTGTGTTATTACAAGTTCTTAATAAATATTCTGTTTAATATATTTGTTATTTTATGGAATTTGTTTTTCCTCGTTATAATATCTGGTTGGTGTAGTCTGTAATACATATGCATATATAAATATGTAGCAAAGATGGATCAATAAAAAGAGATAAAAATTTCGAGATGATTCGCGACAAGTTACACGTGTATGGTAATATTGTACTCTAATATTATATTGTTTAAATATCAACGTAGGTATTTGAACATATATCGTCTATGTTTTGAAATCATTTTGCACAAATGACAATTCAGCGGGTAATTCTTAGAATCATATATATATACATATATAAAATTAGGTAGCTGTTAGTTCAATAGTTCAGAGTTTACGTTTTCTTGTTAGTGTTTATAAATATCCAGTACAACGACTTTTAATTCATATTGATACGAAATTTGTCGCGATATCAACAATTTTGCAAAGCAATAATGAACGCAATATCTAATATCAACTTAGATATAATTTTCTTTTAGCACGACCGCGTTTGCTGGTGACCTAGATTAACTGAAAATACAGAATATTAATGAGTAAATATTGCATAGAGTAAAAAAAAATATCCCAACATTGTAATAAAAGTACGCAGACAGCAGTAGTTGGGATATGTCATCAGAATGAATGATGATCCAATCCCCAAAAAGACTTCAATCCAGAGGACAGAATAAGTAGAGGCAGGCCCAATCTAAGATGGCTGGATGGCACAGAAGACGACATAAGGGCGATCGGAATAGCAAAATGGAGGAGATAAGCTAAAGACAGCGGCGGCTGGTGAAGGATTCTGGAGGAGGCCAGGGTACACAGAGGGCTGTAGCGCCAGTAATAATAAATGAAGAAGGTATTTATTGCTGTTTTCATACATATTTTGTAAACGTTATTGGTTAACATGTTTAAAGAAATAAGGTATACTTGTTTGGTGGTCACAAAACCGACACAGCATTATCATAAATGTATGTAAATATGTATTCAAAATATATTAAATAATCAGTTCATTTAGAGATTGTCAACCTTTCAAGCGTAAAGCGTACACTAATATAATTTGAAAAGTTCAGTATTGCCATAAACCACTCGTTTTGTATTTAAATTAAATAAATAAATAAAATATACAGTTTAATCCTCCATATGATAGTGACGAGTTTGAATAAAATAATACTGAAATTCAAATATTTTGGAGACATCATTATAAAGAAGTATTTTATGAATAATTTAATGTAAAGGAATTTTATGATAGAAAAAGGATCAATTTTTATGAAAATATTACATCCTTATTTCAAATTTACATTATAATATTGATCAAAAGCTTATTATAGGGTAGTTTTTCCGTTTATTTAAATGTATTTTACCACATTAATTAAACTTTAATTATAACTTTAAATGATAAATGTTTAGTGCGTTTAAACTCGATTTAATCATGTAATTTATAGATTACGTGGTTTATACAAAGTTATTAAAAATATTATTAATGTATCCAATATATCAATAACAATTCTAACGGCAGTATTAGATAAATATGGTTAACATTAGTCGTCTCCAGTATCAATTAAATACAAAAATACATCATCTGTACATTGTAGCAGTGTAAAAATAATAACAAAACTAAAAAAATGTGATTTAAAATCAAGTAGAGTGCCCAAAACATGAAAGACATGGAATTTGAATAGCACTTTGCTAACTCTCTTGCAAATTGTGTAAATTTGTGGAATACTACGGAATAAATAAATTATATAAATTTATTTACAATGCTTCAATATAACATGTAGAAATACTCAAAAAATTTGCGAATATAACGTTTCCGTGTTTGTTATAGGAAGAATTGAATTCGCTCAAAATATTTAATATCTAAATATGAAAACCCATTGTTAAATGGTTTCCGACAAACATTGAAATATGATTTCCAGAGTATGAATGGATGTTGTGTTTGTTTTCTGCGCCACTTGTGAAAGATATTTCAGAATTTAATATATTACGAGAGCATCATCAGCACAACGCAATAAGTCGGAAAACAAAAGCCTCGGTCGTACTTTTGTAAGGGATGGTGTTAGAGGGATGGGGTTTGTGTGTGTGTCGTGAAAAATGGTTCAATGGGGTGGTATTCCGTCTCACGTCCCAACACAGCATGCACTCTACCCTAGTTTATTAGATATCAACTACATCAGGGATCTAAAACGAGTTGAAAGAAATAGAAAACGAATGGAATTCTATTTTGCAAATGATTCTATTCTGAGATGAATATAATAGCGAAAATTAATAAAAATTAAATATAATTTTCGATTCTGTTTATTAAATTAACTACTTCAATAGTTTTATCGCCTTGTTAGTTTTCATAAGTGTCATTGTTTAATTATCTTATTAAAAATCATGGTAATCGTAATGAATTTACTATATGAATATATTGCAGAAATTAATAATAATTTTATTATTTTAGGGACGAAGCAAGAATATAAAACACTTTATTTTAGCTACGTTCGGAGTATTCTCGATTTTGCCTCGGTTAAGTGGAGCCCCTTCTGTATCACCTACTTATGTATATAGATAGGATAGAGAATGTACAAATATAATTTTTGAAACACTTGAACTTTACATGTAAAATATCATTCGATAACTATCGTCTTTCTGCACAATATCATAAATTAATGACTTTAGAAAATCGAAGGATATTAACTGACATGTTTTATATACATAAATTGATAAACAATAATATAAACTCCATCGACTTACTTAAATTGGTAAGTACCATTTAAGTTACCAATATCCCATCACATCACACAAGGAATCCACAACCATTTAAGTTACCAATATGTAAAACAAATTATTTACAGAATACATTTATTCACAGAACTTGTAACAATTTCAATGAGTCCTTTAAGAATATACACTTCTGCGATATGTCTATTATTAAATTCAAATCATCAGTAACAAAGTCCCTGAATGCCTCTGTGGCTTCTGGTGAGTAATGTTTTTGCAAGCTCTCCTCTTTCTCTTTCCGTCCAATTCCTAATATCCTTTCCATCCCTCGCCCTATAAAACTGATATTACAATTTACACAAAATTTATTAATTCTGTAAACTTAATTGGTCCTCTAATGGAGTGTTATATTATTCATGTATGACTTGTTATTAAGACTGTATGTTTACAAAATAAAAAAAAAATAATAATTACGGCTCAACGAAAGGTTGCTATGAAATGATATTTCAGACACATATTATGATCGAATATTCTTTGTAATAATTGCATATACGCAAATTAATTTTATTTTTAAAAATAAAAATTAATTTCTTAATTTCTCAGTAGATGGCGATACAAAAAAAGGCTTCTCCGTTACTCCATAGATGGCAAGAGTAATAATGCATTATTTTCAGGCAAAATGTTACACACTGTTCAAATATATAGAACTTTCAAAAAATACATCGATAAGGGAACTCAATAAGAAAGGCATAATTGGTGAACGTTGCGCAAGCGCATAAAGTGATCACGTAAACCAGCCGATGACAGGTCGTAAGCCCTGTAGGTGCCTCGAGTTCCTGATTCTTCTACAATATCCCAACTTCGTCTCTATTGAGATGTTGAAAAAATGTTTGTCAATAAAAATAACATATGATGGTAATTGTCGCACAAAATCAGATCAAATCAAAACAGTTCATCCAATGGGAATCGAAAACAGAAACTTTGACTCGGCATATGAACCATGAAAGCTGACTAGACAACTACAACCTTTATTTTCATATTTTAAATAAAGTTCAGTCGTCTTAGAGTTTATAATAATTATTATGAATAAATGATAATGATTTTAAACATATTATTTACCAAGAATGTAAATATTTACTTCGCTTTCACTAACGGTTAAAAGTCAATAGTTTTTTCTCAGAATTCTAAATTTACATAAGATAAGAAAACAGCTCTTAAGATTTTTTTCCTAAATTGTAGACTATAGGAAGAACAACAACTTATTTTTATTCAATAAAGATTTTTTTTCATTTACTCGTATTTTTATAACGATCTATGTACCTATATTTAATAATAATTGAGCTTTGATTCCGAGTAAAATGTGTCAATATTAAATTGTATTTAAAATATTATATTAAGGTTAAATGATAACCGCTTGCCGTGATACAGCATCATGAAGGTCATTATTTTTTTAATAAATTGTAAAAATCCATTTATCTTATGAAGATAAAATACATAATACATCAAAACATATTTTGCGATAGCGAGTATTAATTAACTAGTTGCATGTAACACATGAGATCCAACTGTCGATAGCGATATTATGTATAGTTGAAGAATATGTACCAAACTATAAACCCATAAATACAAATTATTGAATATTTTAAGATATTTTGTTTTCTATACAACACATGTAGGTATGTATGTGAAGATATGATAGAATGGAGGTCAGTCCTTTTTTTCCTACCCAGAATATGAAAACATCATGATGGTTTGTATGTATGTTTGGAGATAGTATCAAACTATTAAGTCTTCTTAGATATTGTGTATAGACGACTACCGTACAACAAATTGTACGAAGCGATGTCGCCACTCAATTGAATTTTTATAAAAATTGTTAAAAAAAATTTAAGATGTACTACTACAATGTTAATATTTTTTGTAGAAAATTATCTAGTTGGGGTTTTTCGGCTTTTTTTCGATATTTTAAAAACTTTGGAAATATAGGCAGTTAAATACAGAAATTTATTTTAAGTATTTATGGACAATTTACGTAGTAGAATTCCATTTTAAAATTATATTAAAATTAAAACAATTTGTTTTAAATTCTACGTATATTTGTTATTCGTCGATAGCTATTTCGCCTTGCTAGGGCATCTTCAAGACTATGACGGCGTGGAGTTTCTATCGGGTTATATAGGTAGAGGGTTGAGCTTACAGTTTTTTTGATTGGTCAGTATCTACAAACAGAGTAGAATCTTGTGTGAGTAGGTACTCAAAAAGTAAAACGATTGGAGAAAATTGAGCACAAATTCACTAACTTCACTCAGCTACGGAATTAAGTGTCAAGCACCAAACATTTTACTCCTCACTAACCCAAGAGGATATAGTGAAGAATTATGATTTGGCAATTTTAAGGTTATTTTTCTATTGCAGATTATGAACTATCACGAGTAGGTATCATGCTGAGATTGTATTCTAAAAGTTTCATATGAACTGTGATACGTGCTATGTAGGTACTATGTACGGCATGCAAATTCTATTTTACCAGTTATAGACAAAAGTAATTAATTCGATTCTTTACAAATTTTGTATATCTTAGACCCCATTAGATTTTGAAGGATATCTGATCAATGGTTCTCAATTTTTTTAACTGTCAAATATTTCAAAGAAACCCCGAGCTCTGGAGACTCGATCCTTGTTATTTTTATTTTCAAATTGGTAAAAAGGCACATCAGTTTCATAAAATGGCATTAAAGAATTATCAAGTTTTCATAATAAAATATTTAAATCAAAAATAATTTAAAAATTCATTTCATGAGATGCTGGAATTTCCTATGCAGAATTTGATTAGATTATGGAGTTACCTGGTGATGAGGATCATAGCGTTGGCCACAACCCACTCGTTTTGGAAGTTGCGTTTATATATAACTGAACTAACTCATATCTCCTAAAAACTTTCACATTATTTTGATGGCATATATTTGGAAAGATCCACATAAAAATAACTAAACAATAACGGCTTTAAATAATAGATTAGAAGGATAATTCTTGGTAACTTTGAAATAGTATCTTAAGTAGTATTTGAAATTTGTGTTTTGTACGTTGGGTTAGCTTTTGTGATTATTTTATATTTTTTGAAACTATTTATATATTTTTTAATTTACTTATATTTTTACTGTTTTTGTTATATGAATGTAAATATATAATTATGTATTTTTCTTGACACTACTTAGGTTAAGATTTATATGCATAGGGTCGTATTACGGAAGTTATTTGAGAAAATTATAAAAAAAATTGAGGTTTTGTAAGCAGTATTCTCGCAGTACGGGACCTTATCTTTTTCGTACATTTTTCTCTAATAAATTCCGTAATACGACCCTTAGTTTTAGTTAGTTTTGTATATTCTCTTATTGAAGTTGAATAATAATGGCATAATAAAGTATAATATGGCTGAATCATTATATAATCTGTAAATGTCTCTATATATCTGTAAATTGTGTATTTGTATTATTTTAATAAATAAGGAAATAAATGAATAAGTAAATAAATAAAAAAAATAATAAATAAATAAATAAATAAATCAATCAATCAATAAATAAATAAATAAATAAATAAATAAATAAATAAATAAATAAAAATAAATAAATAAATCAATAAATAAATAAATAAATAAATAAATAAATAAATAAATACATAATTAAATAATTAAATAAATAAATAAACTAATTAATAAATAAATATTATATCAATAAATAAATAAATAAGTAAATAAGTAAATAAAAAAATAAATAAATAAATAAATAAATAAATAAATAAATAAATAAATAAATAAATAAATAAATGAATAAATAAATAAATGATTAACTAAATAAATAAATGAATAAATAAATGAAAATAAATAAATAAATAAATACATTTTATATAAATAAATTAGTTAATTAAAAAATATAAAATAAATAAATTTATAAATTAATAATTAATAAATAAACAAATAAATTAAAAAGTAATAAATAAAAAAAATAAATAAACAAATAAATATAATTTGTATAGTACATTGTATTTTAATTTAAATAATTGTGGTAATTTTGAATATATTGATAAACGAAAAGTAGGTTTAAAAAAGGTTTGCCAGTACGATCGACGTTCAAATTGAGTTTGGTGTGAAAAATCGGCAAAGTAAAGTAGTAGAAACCACTTATTCTGTTAGGAGAGAAAATGAAATCGATGCAATATATTGTTGTCTGGTGGAATGTGCAGATATCACACTACCCCCTCCATCTCTACTGGGATTGCAACGGGACCATGCATCAACCAGATAGGTAGGTACCTATGTATGTACATATCTACCTACACTAAACCAAAGCACTGGAAATAAATTTACGCAATCAACTACGAAAATATAATACTCTTTTTAAAAAATAATTTTATTTTTTTTAAACGTTTAGCAATATCAATTTAAAATTTCATTTTAAATTGATTTCAATTTTAATTTTTTTTTTCAATATTAGGCACTGTCACTTCGTGGTAGAACTCCATAATTAATTAAATCTATGAAAAAAAATATATATTTAAGTAGAAAGTAAAATAAAATATAAATTTTTTTTTTCATTTATTTCTAACAAATTAGACCACACTAAAATAAAATTTGATATAAATATAAAATTTAAAGATAGAATTACGAAAATATTAAAATGCAATCTGTCAGCTAAAAACTTAACTAAAGCTATTAATACTTGGGCAATACCGATATTGACATATTCTTTTGGAATTATTAAATGGTCAAAAACAGATTTAGATAGTTTAGAAAGAACAATTAGAACGCGTTTAACTAAATTTCGTTGTCATCATCCTAATTCCGCGATTGAACGAATCAATTTGCCTAGGAATTTAGGAGGTAGGGGTATAATAAAAATAACATCGTTACATAATAATCAAATCGAATCGCTAAAAACTTTCTTTCACAAAAAATCTGATAGTTCTTTAATGCATAAAGTAGTCTGTGAGGCGGACGAAAATTTAACAACATTAAATTTAAATTACGA
This sequence comes from Molanna angustata, assembly GCA_963576475.1. Classification (NCBI taxonomy): domain Eukaryota; kingdom Metazoa; phylum Arthropoda; class Insecta; order Trichoptera; family Molannidae; genus Molanna; species Molanna angustata. Next base: position 28,159,043 of record OY754967.1, on the reverse strand, counting down.
GAATGCCAATAACAATATTATAAATATAAATGACGACCTTCTAAATTCGTGGCTAAATAAAATAATTCATTCTATACATCCAAAATTTCTCAACCAACCTTATGTTGACAAAATTTGGTCAAACAAATGGTTGAGTATTGGTGATTTGGACGCGGATTTAGAAGGTTTTATAATAGCAATTCAGGATAGAGTAATAAAAACTAAAAATTATCAAAAATATATAATAAAAGACATAAATGTAGTTGATGATAGTTGTAGGAAATGTTTGGCTTTTCCGGAAACAATCGATCATATAATATCGGGCTGTTCTTTTCTCGCGCAATCAGAATATACATTTAGACATAACCAAGTAGCAAAAATAATACATCAAAATTTAGCTATTAAATATAAATTAATTGACGCGATAAACATAAAACCATATTATGAATATGATCCGATTTCATTTTTAGAAAATAATAACATTTCGCTTTATTACGATAAAACAATATTAACTGACCGGTCAATTCAACATAACAGACCCGATTTAATAATACATGATAAAATTAAAAAAATAACATATATTTGCGACGTGGCTATTCCAAATTCTAGTAATATTATAAAAACTTTTGATGAAAAAATTAGAAAATACACCGCTTTAGGTAATGAGATTAAAAGACTTTGGCATTCTCGTAAAATAATAATATTACCGTTCATTATTTCAGCCACTGGCATTATTCCAAAATCGTTAATCCGTAATTTAGAAATTATAGATTTATCGAAAAATTTAATAATAAAAATGCAAAAAACGGTAATTATGAATACATGTAGAATCGTTAAAGATTTTTTAAACGTTAATATTCGGGAATCAGTAGGGTTGTTAGGTAGTATAGAGACCTCCTCAGAGCCTAATCCTTTGATATGTTAAGTATCTGGATGGGTGAACTATTCCCAATTGAAAGCTTGATGATGCGTTTGTTGCATTTTATTTTGCTCTTTTAAATAATTTACAATAGACCCATTGATCTGCTAATTCTTTTGAGGAAGTGTATAATGGTAATAATGATAATTGAGTGTTATTATTTGTAGTGCTTAATTGTTATTAATATCATTAGTAAATCGGCCAGCGCCGTAAAAAAAAAATTATTTAATTTTTTTTTTCATTTTTTTTTCACTTCATTTTTTTTTTCACAAAAACCAGTCGATGACAGTTCGTAAGCCCTGTAGATGCCTGATTCCCCGGTTTTCCTTTAAATGTTTATTGCCGCTACGTCTCTGTTGAGATATTATTTTTTTTCAAAAAAACATATATTTTAAAAATATTATTTTTTCTATTTTATTCGGATTCAGAAAAATAATTTAATTTAACTAAATATCATTTTTATGAAAATCATGAATTACATTTTGTTTCTGTGGTTTTAACTGTAGGTTTGATACAAATTACAAAGCGATATAGATAATCTTCAATTAAAAACTTTTCGAAATTACATAAAATACTAAGCCGGAAAAAATAAGCCGGAGGTGCTTTTTCTTGTCTTTTTAATGTATATAATGATCTCGTTTTATGCTTAGTAATCAAAATATTTAAAGTTCGAAAATTACATTTTGTGAGGCTCTCAAAGCATCGAAAAATGTCTGGTTTTTCAAAAGTTAATTTGCAAGAATCACATCTATCATTGGAGTAAGGTAAAAAGACAAAATAATATGAGCATTCAATTTCAGATAGGAATTGAAAAAAAAATTACATTTTGATTACACTCCTCTTTGAATTGCGAGTATACCTGATGAATTAAAAAAAGTATTAACATTAATGTATTGTGATGAGGAAATGAAAAGTTTATTTAAACCGAATACGTTTCCGGTTAAGAATAAGTCATTGGTAAATTTCCGGATAAATATTTATTCAGTGTGGCTTATTTTTGGGATTAAGGGTAGGTATAAACCGTAAAATGTATTTTTCTACGAGCCCAGATTTACTTCACTGAGAATGATAGACACATAATTAAAAAGGTTTTTCATTTGAGTACGAATTACAAAACGTAAAAATGCGTATGATACTCAACCAACGTTTACACTCAAAAACCTGTTTGTCTCAAGTATTTTTTTCGCATTGAAAAAAAAACTTATTAGTGTTTATAGATAAAAAATATATAATATAAGAAAACGATTTCATTATAATTGAATTGAATTTAAATGATTTCCCTTCTATGTTGTTACAAGATAAAATGGAATTTTATCTAGCTCTTTCGATCAATAAAATGCCAGGTTCGATTCTCAGCAGAGGATAAATTTAATAAAAGTCATTTTACAGGCAAATCCTGCATCTCGGGGATGAAAAAAATTTTTTTTTTTATAGGTACCTACTCTAAAATATCCACTCGTTCTTGCTCCACTAACAAAAGTATTTTCTTCAAAGTTGTCTGGATGTTTGTGAATAAATTTAAGGCATTGTTCAATAAATAATTTCTTTATCGGTAAAAGCTTGCTCTCAGAAAACAACAATTGTGAAGGAAATATTCTTGGTTTCCCCTCCATAATTTTTATCACCAGTTTCTGCAACATTTCAAGTGATTGCAAGTGTGAATCACATGCTCCTCCCCAACCAATGTGTCCGTATGTCAATATTATGGACATTGGACAAATTATTTTTTTAAAATTTCTGTAATTATAATTTTGTTACATTGAAAATATGTTAAATACTAAAATATCATGTATAGCATCTAACCGAATCAAATTTAACGCTCAAAAATGCATTATTTCATTAATTACTAGCTTTTATGTCCCGCCGTTGGCCAAGAATGTAAAATTGTGAAAGAAAAAGCAATCGTTTTTATAATATTGTCACCCAATTATTTTGCAATATCAGACTATGAAAAGTGGTTTGAAATTTGATTGAGTTTAAGTATTGTAAAATGTTCAAGTGATGGCCACAACCCATTCTTTTTTATATATTGCTATAAAGTGTGAATGAAGTATAATATTTATACAATTTCTGCTCGCATGGACTATGCGTAATGGTTTTAAATATGACTGTTTATCAACGTTGTAAAGAGATTGGTTTGGCCACAACCCCCATTTTTAAATATTATCATCGAAAACAAATTGTAATGTGTACCTATTGAAAATTTAGTAATTTTGGATGTTGGGATGTGGTTAAAATTTGATTAAACAAACGTAGGTACTGAAAAGATCTAGTATTGGTCACATCCCATTCGTTTTTATATTTTTTCATCAAGTGTGCATTATATTTTTGCTCAATTTGACTGAAAGTCTTCATTAACGAAGAAGAAGAAGACTTGAACTATAGTAAATAGTTTTTAATTTGAATATAAATGTTGTGAAGAGTTCAGTAATGGCCACAACCCCCATTCTTTAAATATTAGGTGTTGAAAATTATTCAAAATAGGATGATATAAATGGTTTAAATTTAATTAAACAAAAGTATTGAAAAGATTCTAGTGCAGGTTATATCGTCACATCCCATATCCCATTCATTTCATATGTATTTTCATCAAGTGTGCATATCGTTAATAATATTTCTGCACAATAGACTATTAGACTTAAAACTAACCCAAAAGACTAAATAAAAAAGAGAAAAATAAGTATAAGACTATAAGAAATAGTTTGTATAAAAAACTATTCCAATGGTCTACATAAAATAAGTAAAAATACATATACCTAATAGAAGAATTAGACTATTGGAAATAGATTGTATAAAAGCTCACCCAAAGGTCTACAAAAAAGAAGAAGAAGAATATTTAGACTATTGGAAATAGTTTGTATAAATACTGACCAAAAGGTCTACATAAAAGAAAATGAATAAGACTATTGGAAATAGTTTGTATTAAAACTCTCCCAAAAGTCTACGTACTTAAATGAAGAAGAATAATAATTAGACTAAAGGAAATAATTTTTATAAAAAAATGACCCAAATGTATACATAAAAGAAGAAGAAGATGAATTAGACAATAGGAAATAGTTTTTATAAAAACTGCCCTAAAGGTCTACATAAAATTAAGAAGAAACAGAATTAGACTCCAGGACCCACCGCTTCAGGCCCTTCAGTACCTCCCGTCCCTTTAATCCCTCATTACGTCCCTTCCCATCAGACCCTTCACTACCTTCCGTCCCTTCAGGCAGTTTTATACCTCCCGTCCCTTCAGGCCCTTTAGTGCATCCCTTCCCTTCATTACATCCCGTCCCATCAGTCGGTTAAGAAAAGTTTAAATCCAGAAACCATCCTGGAAGAACCGCGAAGAGATGAAAGAACATTCTTTTCCCAGGATGCTCTACTTAATAGGTAAAATGACTAAATACACGAAGAAGAAGAAAAAAGTTTAAATCCAGAAACCTGCGAAGAGATGGAAGGAAAATTGGACCTTCATCTCCCAGGATAGTTCATCTTCATAGGTAAGATGACCAAGTACACGTTGAAGAAAAAGAAGAAAAAAGTTTATATGCAGAACCCGTCCTGGAAGACCTGTGAAGAGATGGAGGGACAGTCGGACCTTCTTTTCCCAGGATACTCCCCCTTCATAGGTAAAACGACCAAATACACGAAGAAGAAGAAGAATAAGAAAAAAGTTTAAATCCAAAAACCATCCTGGGCATACGCTCGACAATTCACCAAAGTTTCATTATAATCGGACAAACGGTTGATAAATAAATAAATAAAATAATTTTCCTATAGGAAATCAGTATAGGTATATTATTGTTGATTTGTAAGTAAATAGTATTATTAGGTACCTACCTACAACAACCTTCTAAATAAATTCGATTCCTTACAAATTTTATTTGAATATCACATTCTTTCTGTAGCCATGGAAACGATTCGAACACGTAAGTAATATCGAATGGTTCGGATACATTTTTTGAATATGTAGGTACCTACATTGGTTTGTTCGATGCCATAAAAATGAAAATTGTCCGAAATATCAAATATTATATACAAATTATGCAATTTTATTATGCCCATATCTTTACTAATAATTAACAGACTTTTACAATATACGTCTTAAAACTTGCTGTAATGTCTTGTGTTTCATTTTATTATTTCATATTTATATTTATTTCAAAGGTTTATTATTTTCAAGAACATATTCATTCGGTAGGAAAATGAAATATTGTATGAAAAGATATTAAAATGGCGGCATTTATGTACAAAACGCTTACTTTAAAAATAAGTTAAACATTATAATTATACAAAATATTCACCATGTTTTTCACTTAAACGCTAAGTTATACTTGAAAGTAAATTTTTTTCGTGTAAATACGTACTTCTAACTTTTAAACTAACAGATATATGCGTGCAAAATGTACACTTTTTTGACAGATACGACTTGGAAAATTTTGTATTAAAAAAATAATTATTGAAATATTTTTAAAATTCAGCATTTTTATCGCATTATTTTTAGCGTGACACTGCATCAGGTATACAGGTACACGTTCGCACATAAATTAGATTTTTAGATGCTCTTGGTTTTTCAGAAGGCGTGAGACAAACACACACACACACACATACACACACACAAACACTAACATTTTGATTGCTTTATTACTTTAGATGTTAACGCTCAGCCGGAAAGGTATAGTCTACATTGTATGAAATACAAAATTGTTCAATTTTATCAAAATATCAAATGAATTAAGCTGGAAATAGTTGTAACATATATTGTCATCAGAAATACCTACACAAATTCTGAAAGTTTCAGGCTTTTACTGGTAGGGAAGGTAGTTAAAAATCTACAGTACAAGACAGAAATGAAGTTAAAGAAAAAGGTGTAAAAATAACAACACCATCTTTTTATTTTCTGTCATTCTTAGTTTTCGCAAAGAATGTATAAATTTTCCATATATTTATTAATCACATAAATGAGTAGTGAGTTTATTGCCTAATGGCGATTTATTTCAACTAATAATTTTTTCAGTTTTATTTTTAAGGAAGTAACTTTGTGGCGTCATTATAATTTTTATTTTATAATATATATAATAATAACTTGGTATACACCACTTATGAGCACAAATAACTGTCGACCGGTTTCGAGAACGATGTTCTCATCTTCAGGATGACTTACGTACTAAATTAAAAATGAAAATATAGACTTAACCTAAACTAAAGATGTGGGAGGAGTCAATTCGAAAGTAGTGGGGCAAGCGACAACCCGGTGTTTAGGAAACGCAAGATATAAATTATTTATTAATATATTTATTATTATTATTTTTTTTTATTATTATTAATTTAATCTATGTTAATTTATTTGATAGGGAATATATTTAGTAGCGGACTATTAGGAAAATTAATTTGATTGTTTATTATATCCTGGTTATTGTTTATACTTTTCCTAATTTCTAATATTTACAAATCAGCTAATTTTAAATTTGAATGTCCTGTATGTAATATCTGTAAACCTGTATTAATGTCAAAATGATGATTAAATTCTATAAGGTGTTCAGCGAATTCTGAAAAATTATTATTTTTCAGATAGCGTAAGTGTTCTTGTGTTCTAATTTGAAAATTTCTATTTGTTTTCCCAATATAAAATTGATTACAGTCATTACAACTTAATTTGTATGCTCCCGATTTTTCTAATTTATTTATCTTGTCTTTATTATTAAGTATTATATTTTTCAGTTTAATATTTGTGTAGAAGGCTGGTGAAATTGTGTTCGGGATATTCTTTTTTTTTAGATTTGATATATCATTGTTAAAAAATAATAATTTTCTCCATTTTTTATTGTTGTTATCCTCAATTATTTTTGGGTAAAAGGTATTGGTTTTTAAAAGTTTTCTTTATTTTTTTGTTTAAAATATTATTAACAATTTCATCCTTGTAACCATTGTTACGGGCAATTTGTTTTATAGTGTTCAATTCTTTCAAATAATTATCTCTCGATAAGGGAATTTTTAAAAGTCTATTAATCATTGAATGAAAAGCTGACATCTTTTGTGACACGGGGTGGTTAGAAGAGTTATGTATTATTAAATCCGTGTATGTGGTTTTTCTGTAAATTTTATAATTTAATTTGTTATCAAGTATGGAAATTGTTAAATCTAAAAAAATTATACTTAAATCTTCACCTATATCTAATGTAAATTTAATATTCTTATGTAATTTATTTAGGAAGTTAAGGAACACGTTAAGCTGTCTTTTTGTACCCACCCAAATACAAAAAATGTCATCAACATACCTTTTCCAATAAAATATATATTTTAATAATAAATTATTACTATTAAATATTTTGTTTTCCAAGGAGTTCATGAAAATATCCGCGATCAAAGGACTAGTATTGGACCACATAGATAATCCATCTTTTTGTTTAAATATAGTATTGTCAAATTGAAAAAAGTTTTGGTTTAAAATTAGATTGAATAGGGTGTTTAAGTCATAGGCTAGATTTTTATCGATGTCCGAAGAATTAAGTAAATTGCTAATAATTGTTTTACATTCTACAGTTGGCATACTCGGAAAAAAGGTTAATGACGTCAAACGAAACTAACAATGCATTATTAGGGATTTCCAAGTTATTTAGGTAATCTACAAGTTCAAAGAAATTTTTAATTGTGTATGTCGGTTTAAAAATATTAATGTTGTTAAATACCTTGTTAACTGCCGATGCTATATTGTAAATAGGTGAGTTACAGTTGGATACTACTGGCCTAATAGGAAAACCAACTTTATGTATCTTAAGTAAACTATATAATTTTGGTACTTGTGGATTACTTAAAATTAAATTATTGTTTCTATTCAAATTCACAAAAATATCACTTTTACATCGCTTTAAAGAGTCTTTTACTTGTTCTTGAGATTTATTCACTGGGTTCTTCTTAATTATCTCGAAGTTTTCACTGCTGAGGAAAGTCATGGTTTTTTCTACATAGTCACTTTTATTCATTACTATAACTGTGTTACCTTATCGAGAGATAATTATTTGAAAGAATTGAACACTATAAAACAAATTGCCCGTAACAATGGTTACAAGGATGAAATTGTTAATAATATTTTAAACAAAAAAATAAAGAAAACTTTTAAAGACCAATACCTTTACCCAAAAATAATTGAGGATAACAACAATAAAAAATGGAGAAAATTATTATTTTTTAACAATGATATATCAAATCTAATAAAAAAGAATATCCCGAACACAATTTCACCAGCCTTCAACACAAATAATAAACTGAAAAATATAATACTTAATAATAAAGACAAGATAAATAAATTAGAAAAATCGGGAGTATACAAATTAAGTTGTAATGACTGTAATCAATTTTATATTGGGTAAACAAATAGAAATTTTCAAATTAGAACACAAGAACACTTACGCTGTCTGAAAAATAATAATTTTTCAGAATTCGCTGAACACCTTATAGAATTTAATCATCATTTTGACATTAATACAGGTTTACAGATATTACATACAGGACATTCAAATTTAAAATTAGCTGATTTGTAAATATTAGAAATTAGGAAAAGTATAAACAATAACCAGGATATAATAAACAATTAAATTAATTTTCCTAATAGTCCGCTACTAAATATATTCCCTATCAAATAAATTAACATAGATTAAATTAATAATAATAAAAAAAAAAATAATAATAAATATATTAATAAATAATTTATATCTTGCGTTTCCTAAACACCGGGTTGTCGCTTGCCCCACTACTTTCGAATTGACTCCTCCCACATCTTTAGTTTAGGTTAAGTCTATATTTTCATTTTTAATTTAGTACGTAAGTCATCCTGAAGATGAGAACATCGTTCTCGAAACCGGTCGACAGTTATTTGTGCTCATAAGTGGTGTATACCAAGTTATTATTATATATATTATAAAATAAAAATTATAATGACGCCACAAAGTTACTTCCTTAAAAATAAAACTGAAAAAATTATTAGTTGAAATAAATCGCCATTAGGCAATAAACTCACTACTCATTTATGTGATTAATAAATATATGGAAAATTTATACATTCTTTGCGAAAACTAAGAATGACAGAAAATAAAAAGATGGTGTTGTTATTTTTACACCTTTTTCTTTAACTTCATTTCTGTCTTGTACTGTAGATTTTTAACTACCTTCCCTACCAGTAAAAGCCTGAAACTTTCAGAATTTGTGTAGGTATTTCTGATGACAATATATGTTACAACTATTTCCAGCTTAATTCATTTGATATTTTGATAAAATTGAACAATTTTGTATTTCATACAATGTAGACTATACCTTTCCGGCTGAGCGTTAATATAATTAATGAATTAATGCATTTTTGAGCGTTAAATTTGATTCGGTTAGATGCTATACATGATATTTTAGTATTTAACATATTTTCAATGTAACAAAATTATAATTACAGAAATTTAAAAAAAATAATTTGTCCAATGTCCATAATATTGACATACGGACACATTGGTTGGGGAGGAGCATGTGATTCACACTTGCAATCACTTGAAATGTTGCAGAAACTGGTGATAAAAATTATGGAGGGGAAACCAAGAATATTTCCTTCACAATTGTTGTTTTCTGAGAGCAAGCTTTTACCGATAAAGAAATTATTTATTTAACAATGCCTTAAATTTATTCACAAACATCCAGACAACTTTGAAGAAAATACTTTTGTTAGTGGAGCAAGAACGAGTGGATATTTTAGAGTACCTATGCGGAGACGGAGAATTGCATAAAGACATGCTTTTTTCGTATCACCAAGAACATACAAAATTTTGCGATCGAATGTAAGTAGAGAAAACAAACCTCATACCTTCAGAAAAGAGGTGAATAATTTGCTGCAAGGTGAGAACTTTCCAAATAAATCGGATCAGCTGTTGTAGAGGTAACTATTTCGTGTATATAGCTACATATGTTGTTGATTCTTGTGGATGTTTTGGGGAATGGCTAATGATTTTTCATGTTTTGCAAAATCTTAAATGTTCATATTTACTCATTACGGTAAATCTGAGTCTTTGTTTTGATTTACTTGTTATTTTTATTTTATTTTTATTTTTTTTTATTTTTGTAATCTATACATACATGAGGTATTAAGCCAAGTTTACCTATATATTATTGTAGTCTATACTTAATTGTTTATAATGAGATAAGCGATGAATCGATTTCATCGTTTACAAAACAGCACCTGAAAAAAAATATAATATAACAAAAACTTTTCATGATCCTTGAAAATGTCATGTTTTTTTAAAGTTATTATTTTGTCCGTGTATTATAGATACAGCCTCATACAACAATGCAAATTTTATAAAGAAGATATTCATAAATCAAAAGGAAAAAGTCAGTGAAATGAAAAATCGGATACCGTAGTGTTTTATAACTCTTAACATAAATCTTGCCAACCGAAAACGAAAACCTACAGGAAATAAAAAAAATCGGAATACCAAGACTCGCGTAAAAACTTGTGGGTATAAAAACCGCCGAGGAGCGTTTTGTGGGTCAACTAAGGGTGAACGATATATTATTATATTTTTTGAGTAAATTAAAAACGTCATCCAACTTTAAAATTTTATCTTGTTTGATTCAGATAAGGAAGAGAAAATTTTAAGCTGTAGATATACATTAATAGTTGGTTTTAAAATATACTCAAGTTTTGTAACGCACCGTATTATCAGCAATTTTATTTCTACGCTAACACCCATACTATCAAAAGAACCTGTATTGTGTACAGAAGAAAATCTATAGGTATAGGAAAACTTTCAAGTATTTTTAAACTATAGCAAGTACCAGTTTTTTTTTCTTGCAACAGATAATGTATTTCATACTAAAACCTACATTATATCTCTTTATGTTACTTTACAAAAGATGTGGTTAAGTAGGTAGTATTTTATTTTCCAATCCTGGTTTCTTTCATTTTTTTTCAATAATTATTCCCTCTATCGACATATATATTTCATTTATTTATTTAACTCCTGATAGGATTTATTCCGTTTATCTTTGATATAATCTTAAGGATTATAAATCTTTCAGAAATTTATAATATGATGCTAAAAACTGCAAAGATAATTAACAATTATATATTATTATATAAAATTATTAGTAATTATCCACCATTGTCACATTGTGGTAAGCATTTTGGATTCTGTGCCGACGTCCTGGGTTTAATTTCCAGCAGAGTTGAAATTTGTGAAAAATAAGTTTTCACGCAAATCTCGCTTGCCTGAAAAACACTATTTTTTGTAAGAAATTGTCGTCTTTTACTCAGTGTGTATTTGTTTATTATAATTATGAATTATAACGGATAGCTGGTAATCCACGTCTCACGAGGGAAATTAATACAGGATTATAACGGGGAAAAATGCATAGAAGGGGGAAAGAAGAAGAAAAATATGAAATAATGTTGTCATATTGACGAGTTGCGTGATAGTCAAATTATCCATAAAGTCAAGAAAAATGATATCAAGCTTCTACACGGTGAGATACGAAAATTGAAATAAGGGAAAACAACACGTTATGAATATTCATGAAATGTTGTAATGGTGTTATACCTGTGCAAGTTATTCATTCAAAATATATTGAAGCCTCTTTACATTTACATATTATCACATCGTCAGGACTTTGAATGGCATTTCCGAACTTCTAATTTGTAAAAGAAATGTGACTGGGACAGAATTTAAATTGGGGATGTCGATAAATAATTCGACTAGAAATGGGGGCTCAGGGGTCTGCAAGATTTATTAAATTCGCTTTTTATCTTCACTCAGGAGTCGGGGATAGTATGCAAATTTAATCTAGCCCGAGACACTTGAAAATTCAAAAAAAAAATTGTAAGGTTCGCAATTGACAACGGAAATTTTGATGTTTTCAACCAAACTAAGTAGGTACCTACTAATTCTTTAATTATTTTTAAGAAGAGTAGCAAAAGCGTTCAACTATAAGACTTTTTAAATAATATTATAAGAGATACATATGCATTTAATTTACTCACATATATTTAATGGCCTCTTTCCAAGATTTAGGGAAGTTCAGATTTAGGAACTTGAAGTAAGCGGTTCTTATGTGTTGACTATAAAAAAATTACCTGTAACAAAAAAAAAACAAGATCATCAAAAGACTATACAAAAAGTATGAGATGTACAAAAATATATTTAAAAGGTGCACGATACACAAAAACAATCAAACAAAACTTATAAAATACATACATCCTCTAAGGCTCTCAATTTTTTCATAGTGGTAGTAAAAATGTTAAAGTCTTATACATAACTAACAAAATATATTATTATTTTACGATATCCCATTAAAAAATTAAGTCGCTGATTTATAACAAAATTAATAAAGCGGAAAGGTCAGTTTCGTTCCATGAATAAAACTGGATTTAGTGTATAATATACAAACTCCAGGTTAAATGAATGAAAATAAACAATGCACATATGTTTAACTGAGACTCTGCATACAATATCGTACCTTAAGTACCTAGATCTGTTTCAACATCCTTTAAATTACAAACAAACACGAGCTCGCTGCATATCCAACGGAATTGCAATGAATGAAAGTTTAATTTACTACCGAGACTCTCAACCCTCGTGAGTCTTGTTACAGGGACGACATGAAATTCTTCATTTTCTAGCGGCTGAATCAACCATCCTGCAGTCTTGATGAGATGACACAAAGTAGGATTAAACTAAAATGTACATATACCTACTGGCATAGAATTTGACACGAATAAGTAGCTACTTAGACACAATGAATGCAATTGTTCCATACCTTATAATAACGAAACTTCGTGACATGGAAACATCATTATATGAATTATTTTTGAATAATCTGTCTTTTATAGGTACCTAATGCAAATCAAATAATTTTATAATTGCATATATAGTTTAAATGAATCTGGCGCAGTTCAGGGGTGACATCTGTGCAAAAGCATTGTCACCTCATGTATGGAGACTATTGCTTTCATTGTTTACAAAAAAAATTCTCAATAGAAGGCGTTACAAAATGGTTTCTTCGTTTTTTCATAGATGGCGATGGTGGTATCTTCAGCTTATTTTCAAACATCAGATTTTCATTATCAAAGGAATTCAATAGGAAGGGTAATTTAGGGTAACGTTGCGCAAGCGCATAAAATGATCACGTTAACCAGTCGACGACAGATCGTAAGCCCTAGAGGTGCCTTGAGTTCCAGGTTCACCAATAATATTCCATCTTCGTCTGTATTGAGATACTAAAAATTTCTCATACAATAATATGCAATACAATATGGTATTCAAACAAAAAAAAAAGGAAAATGCCAAAATACGTCGGCCTTCGAGGCTCAGTTGATTGGGTATCTGACTGCTGATTCAAAGGTCCCGGGTTTGATTCCCGGTGGAGACACAGTTTTTGATTGTGATTTCAGTCTGGATCTGTGAGACGATTAATATCGTAAGTCTCCAGCATGTGGCAACTTGTCATTGGGTGCATGTTAAATTAATATTTGACATAGTAGAAGCAAAATTAAATAAATAAATAAAATAAATAATACCCCTTTGACTATTCATACATCGTCTCATACTTATTCGTCCATTGTTCAAATCCCAGTCTGATGATTCTAAATAAAGTCCGATATAAACCCTAAATGCTATAGTGAACGTTGCGCAAGCGCATAAAGTGATCACGTAAACCAGCCGATGACAGGTCGTAAGCCCTGTAGGTGCCTTGATTTCCCGGTTCTCCTACAGTAAATATTCCAACTTCGTCTCTATTGAGATAATTAAAAATCTGTTAAAAAATATCTTTGACTCCCGACAGGGAAAAAAATCCAATGTTTGCGCATATGCAATAATAAAAATATTCGACTAAATGCTATTGTTATTACTAATAATCATTATATATATTAACACATATTTAATTACAAGACAGTTTAATTTAGCTTTTAGACAAAATTAACTTGTTTAACCTGCAAAAGAAGACATTCTTGAACACATATTTAGTCATTTTCAACATAATATTACATATTAAACAAGAGCGTCCTTAAAAAAATATAGCACACAGCATAACAACCTTAGTACGTGACATAATGACGTTAAAGACAATTAGTACATTTTTATTTTGAATAACTTTCAGCCAACACTAACGCATATTATTTTTGAATCAACAAACATGTATTTAACAAGAGACTTAATCAATAAACATGTATTTAACAAGAGACTTAACGAGTTTCAAAGTAATTAATATTGTTAAATAATGCTTTGTAAATAATGCACGACGTTATCAGTTAACAATTTCGCAATAATTTTGCGTTGTGTATTAATTGTTTTCTTCGTTTATTTTGTTTACAACGAAAGTTTTAGAACAAAAACAAATTATCTAAATTTGCAAAGATCACAAATTTTCTGCTTGTTCTGTCGTTGGTCTGGTAGACAAAGCACTATCTGTGGAGAACAAAGGGTCATAAATAAAACTTAACATCAGGGAACAATAAGATAACTTTGTACCTATTGTGATGGGCTCCACCCTAACCTGAACTAAATATCGTCCTAAACTATTTTTCTGTGGATCCATAACCTCCTAAACTAGCTAGCTAAACTACCTATTAAAATCTAACGTCTATTTCCTAGTACTATAGCTAATTTCCCTAACTAGTTTATCCTCTACCTGTAAGGTAAATCTAGAATTTATTACATCTATTTGAATATTCATTATTGAATGATTCTATCATGAAAGAACATCGTATTCTTCTATCTTATTTCGCTAATTTTATATGTTTTTCAACGGATTTTGGCCAATGATCGTCTAGTAATTATTGTTATTATTCACGTTAAAAAGGACCCTCTACGTTGTGTTTTATTTACGAGTTATAAACAGACGAATATTTATAATAAAATTTATATATATTATATTAATAATTAATAAATCAACAGACTCCACGACTGTTGAAAGATAGTTAATATTTACATACAAAATTATAACTACAGGATTATTAAATTCGTATAATGTAATGATAAAACTTCGATTCTCAACCCAAATTATGTAACTTAATTGTTATTCAATTTGATCGATATAAGTATATTAATATACCTACAGAATAAATAGGATGACGAAAAATTATCATAAAACAAATTCATTTGATTCTCATAAAAAAACATAAATAAAATTCAATAGAAAACACGATATATGCTTATTAACGCTTTTTCACACTCATGGAGGTTAGTAAATAACGAAATTCAGTTTTCCTACCTTTTCGTATATCCTGCTGTAATGAAAACATATCAAAACAATACCAAAATACATTATATAACAAAAGGCAACATTTATATGCAATCGACGATATTTCCATGAGTGTGACGTAAATAGTTTTATATCAAATTTTGTTAGATGTCCAATATATCTTTATAATGTTAATTTTCAGGACACGAATTTTCCTTCTACAGTAACAGATTGAAACATGAATATTTTGTTTACTTTAGATAAAATGGTTATTTCAAGACACATAGGGTGATACTTTGATTTCCATTAGCGATGTCTAAGTGACATTTTAAGGCTTCTACAAAATGAGCTAATAAAGTTTTGTGTTTTTCACTCGATTTTCATACTTCATCTGACATTTTAAGGTTAGGGAAATTCAGATTTTCAAGAAGATCATGCTAATTTATCATG
The DNA here is from genome assembly GCA_963576475.1 of Molanna angustata. NCBI lineage: Eukaryota > Metazoa > Arthropoda > Insecta > Trichoptera > Molannidae > Molanna > Molanna angustata. Next base: position 28,143,493 of record OY754967.1, on the reverse strand, counting down.
CTTCATGCAGTTTGAATCGAGCACCTATACCCGCTCGTTTCCATCCTGGTCAACCATTTCAAATTACTTCCAGGTCCGAGTGCATTAACAAGGATTAATTAGACTACCTGTGACATCATGCATTACTATATATTGATATATAATATATATATCTCCAACATACTTCAGCTGCGATAGGGACATTTCGACCCTTTGAAATATCGATAACCCCACAACTCTAGTGTTCATTTATTCATTTATTTATCTATATGACAAATAAACAAATAAATAAACGATATATGAAGTAATTCGAAGAAAGGAACCAATGGTCAGTTGGTTATGTCTTTTGAGACATCAAAGGTAGAAGGACTTGGTAAATTAGATTAGTATTATATTAGATTAGTGAAGTATTTTACCACGATAGTCGATAAATAAAATACTGGTATTAAGGACAGGAAATAATACTTATTAATTTTCTACGAGATAGGATAACTTATCAATTTAACATGCATTTATAGGAAAGGAGTTATTGAGTTTTGTTAGTATTATAATGCTATTAGTAATTTAAATAAAGAAATAATTTATGAATCACTAAATTCTACATGCACACAATTTTTATGGAATTAGGATTATACAAGTTTACTTCATTTCACTCTGTCAGTTATAAAAACACAATACTTCAAATATAAAATTAATAAAATATAGAAAAATTTCAAATAGGTTATAATGTTTTAAAATAAGATTATGTTTATTCAAATTGTACTTGAAAGAAAATTCAAAATAGTTTAAAAATGATTATATTTTCCAATTTATGTTCAATTTTTCATGTATTCTCATCTTATTACGTCAAAAGAAAATAATTAAATTGTTAGTAAATAATAAAAAAAAAGACTCATCGATCTCCAGCGTAATTCTTCTCGTACTGCACTGAATTTAATTTACGGTAGCGAATAAGTTACTGATTATTGTTAATAGAGAATAAAAAGGAAAATATCACTTTACTTCACGATATAAATACACAATTAAATAATATTATTATTTAAAAAAAAAAACAAACTCTTTCGCGTGTCGCGAGCAAACGACCGCCCCCCTTCTCCCCCCAAATGCTATCTTAACGAGTGCATTTAACTCCTTTCAAAATAAGACCCCCCTACCCAGCAACTAACTCCCGATTCTCTTTGAAAAATCGACCGTCTCTGTTCGCGGCTAGAGACTCATTAACCTTTTAAAGTAAGATCAGACCGCTCAACCCCATCTCGTAGGTACACTTACCTACTCTCCTATTCCCCAACAACACCAGCAATAAAAACATATCCCCACACAAATACGCACATATGAATACCTCTCTCAATATGCAGATACCAAAGCCGATAAATTACTCAAACATAGATTATGTGCACCGTATAAAAGAAAACAAATAATAAGCTGAACAAAATTGAGTCATCACATTCTCCCCTCTGAAGTTACGTAATTTTACTAGGAAAATTGTGGAACTTCACACAAAAGAAACTAAATAGTCAACCGAAATTCATAAGTAGTAATTTGACGCGTTGTTCTAATCTAAATAATGTAGTACACATTTCTATTATAAATTTACGATTTCCTCCCCTCCGATTGTTAACCCATTCAACCACCCTGAAAAGTATTGTCGACTAAAATGAACAAACAACACTATTCCTTCTCCCCCCCGACCTTAACTGTCTTTGTCCCTTCAGCGAATTGGCAAATATTAAACAAATTCAATATTAGAACTCTCCCCTCCAACTATAAGTCTTGATATCTATATCCAAACTTTGAAATATAAAGATAATAGTGAAGACATACTTTGAAATTCCATCTTTCATCTATCTTAAAAAAAAGTAATGCGGTCACCCTACCATTTCAGACGAAGAATGTACTGTTCGATAAAAATACTTTGGTCACCCTACTCCTGTTCCCGCGCGTAGAAATAAATTATTACAACACAAGTATATACCATATGTCCTGTTCCCAATGCACGACACTTATATGTCTCGGTCTTATATCAACGAAAAATGCAGCGCTATTAAATCTAATTTACTACTTAACTCGTAAAAGAATCCAGTAAAACACATATTTATATCACAAGTGCCTAACACATTGAACCACTCGAAGTTTAAAATATTTTTTTTTTTTTTTTTAAGATAATGCCATGAAATTTATGACCCATCAGGAATTAACACTAAGTTCCCAAACTATCAACATATAATCAGTAATTTAAAATTTATTTATTCACACAAAACGAATCATATATATAGCATGACAGTATAAAACTAACAGCTTTCAGCATTTATATGAACTCCTTACTTAACATACCTCATATTTCCGAAATTCAATTGTTATATAAATCTGACCAAATATACTATAAACCATATAAAGTCAATAAATACGTCCAATGTATGGAATGTCAATTTAATCCAATATATTCCACATTCCTCCCACAAAACTGACCACATCTCTTAACGCGTCATTTTTTTTTTTTTTTTTTTTAAATATAAATCAAATAAATTATTATTTTAAGTACAATTCAGTACCCCTAAATAAATTAAAACTGCAGAACTACTAAATACTACATCATACAGTAAAATCAATCAAGTCAGATGAATGGTCCTACATCAACAGTTAAGTTTAATTTTGTTAAATATAAACCCACAATAACTAATCTATTCCCAAACCCTACAGTTTAAGAACCCTTGAAACGAAATTTTAACGATGTGAAACAATAATTAAAATCACGATCATAAAATTATTTATTCTATTTCTTAAAGGGGACAGAGAAAACATCCACTTATTTAATATATTAGTCAATAATCACCTCAGTATATATATCTCAACTACGAATCCTCGTTCTAATAACGCTAGAAGAAAAAAAATGAAATCCTAAATCATACATCGTAAACAGACTTATCTTAATGATGCTCGAAGATACACATACCATATTTCTTTCAGTGAAACGATAAATATCCCTTCAGATGAGGATATTAGACAAGAATGTACGATTGAAAGAAATATCGTAAGTAAGACGAAAATAAATGTCCTAAGGTGGTTCGGCCACATAGAAAGAATGAGTGATGACCGTCTGGCAAAAAGTATACAACGCTGATAAAAAAAAAGGAATGAAAAGTAGAAGTCGGCCAAGAAAGAGTTGGCACGAACACACAAATGGGATTTTGAAAAATGGAGATGTTAGAAGTAAGAATAATAGATGAGCGTGTATGAGACGATGCATGGGCGTGAACGAAGCGAAGAATGCATGTCAAAAGAGAGGAGTCCGGCGCTCGGCTCTCCCCGCCCACCCCAACCAGGGAAACAACGTGATGGCATGGTATGGTATGGTATATTAATTAACACAATTTATCAAACTACTCCATTAAAATTTTTGATCTACATTCAATATATACATAATTCTGGTAGGTACTCGAAATAACATTAAAGAACTTTATTCTATTATGAACCCAGCTAATATCTCAATCAATAATTGGTCATAAGTAACCGTTACCAAACAATAAATCCATTAATGCAAAATTCACACGCGCAAATGTTTCAAACAAATAAATAAATAAAACAACTCCCGAATCAATTAATCGATTTAATAAAATTTAATTACAATAACATTACGCCAAAACATATTACTTCAAACCACCATTAATATACTCTCAACACTGCACACGAAAACGTAATATCTCTTTGTTCTTACTTAAAAGGTACATAAAGTATCTACCCTTCAAAAATGTCCGCGACCCCAAAAATATAAAAAAAAAGAAGTATTCATTAACGCATACTGCAACCAAATACATTCCAATTTATTACATCATAAACTGCGCCTATGCGAACCAACAAAAAAAATGTTATGTCATAAACGAAACAAAATTGATTTGTCACAGTAAAATTTCTTAAATTAATTTTTTAACGACTATAAAATTTAACACAACACCTTTTTCCCACAGAACTGAAACTTTAAGTCGTAAAATATAGTCGTAACTAAATATATACTAACAATGAACAAAGAGAAAAAAAAAACTACTATTAATTTGAATATTATGTAAAATCAAAGACTCCGATTCATCCAACAGCAAATGCACTCAAAAATGTATTTTATGAGACCACAAAATTTCATTCCCCTTTTAAACATTAAGACATTTTATTATACCAACTACTTCTAAAACAACGAAGACTGTAAAAAAAACAAACAATTAAGTGTTTCACACCCCTAAATGCGCTTCGAGACAATGACCCCTCTCAGTTACACTTATGTTCAACCAATTTATTTGTTTATGATTCTATACCATTCAAAAGACCAACAAATAACTAATTATTAAACAAAATATAAACATCAATAACCAATTCTCTTGTCATGTGTTACTTCGAGTGTAAATCTAAACGAAACAAACAACTCACCCTCAAATCTTAAATTACATACTACTTGCCGTATTAAATTACCGTAGTCGGTTTTCCACTAAATCAACGAATCAAAAGAATAATATTATCAACCTATCATCTATTTGTCAGGCTCTAAGTATATACCTATAGTCTATTCTAATACGAAATTTTGTAGTATTACGTGAGAAATATATGAGTTTTAATTTAAATAATGTTTTGAAATAAATATTTTCAATTTTTTTTTTTTCAAACAATAAATGAAATGTCCAAAAACTGACCTACATAAATAAACGATAACAATTCTGTACGAATTTGAACCGTTTACTATATACGTACGAGCTGGTATCACTCTCTTCACTGAATTAACAAAAGAAACCAATAGTACCATCTTCCCATCCACCTTTATAAAAATCTTAAAACACAATTAAACCAACAATTATAACATGAATTGTAAAATTACAAAAATATCTCCATTTTTATATAAACAATTGTCAACATCAAGCTAATCTAAAATTAATCCAAATGTATTTGAAATGTAAAATATATAAACATTACCCATTCCACTGGGGAATCGAATCCTAGACACCAGCGTGCAACCAATCGAACTCAACTTATACTTCACCAAAAGTAATTATAAAATACGAATTTCCTATATAATTCTTAAAATAAATAATATACTTATTCCCCACATTTCCTATAATGAATATTTTCACGGCCATCAATTTCAAAATTCCTAATTGATATTTACTATCACTGTAACGAAAAGGAAATTTATGAGAAACCTAAAGAATTGTACTTATCAACCTTAATATACAAATATAGCCACAATAAGATTAATATTTTTCAACATAACATGTATTTACGAAGACAATAATAAAACAAACAACGATGACCACTTCCCTGCACCACGCGCAAACAATGGTTCTACCTTCCAATGGCAACTTCTTCCAACCAACCATGACCCCCAATCCAGAAAAGCAACATCCGCCCGAGAAACGAATACAAACAAATCTTTCCCTCGCTGTGAATCAAACCCAAAGCGCCCGCACAGAAACCTAACGACTCACTTTTCATAAAAAGAATAAAATTTATAATCCAAACTAGTTCAATACATTTTATTAAAAATTATATTCTATAAGCACCTACAATAAACTAATAGGTAGACGAAATTAATTAACTACACATTCTAAAAGTCAATGTCCCAACAATATTCTAAATATCATTTACTGATACAATAAACAATCTGTCTTCAAAACTTTATATTGCATCTACATAATATAAACATTTCAAAATGCCCGCATTACAAAGAGTGTTATTAACCTGACATAAAATATTCTTTATTTAATTGAGACGAATAAAATACAAATCCATTTATTTATCCACCATCAATATATGACCATTCCCGTTTATTTTATGATTTCACTAAAGTAATTAGGTACCAAACATATTCCCATAAAATATTTTCATAATAAGTACCACAGAGCTTCGATGACATGTGTAAACAAACTCTCTCCTCCAAATTCGACCCCAGAATTTAGAATATTAAATATCATGTGAGTCTAGCAAGGAACTTGAATCGGATGACGCCATAAAAAAAACAGTTCTTACTAAAACAAAATATATGGACCTTCCCAAAATTAAGTACCTAAATATCTATCGTAATGGAGTAATTAAAAAAATGCATTTATAAGTTTGGCAAATACAATTCATTATAAGACACGTGTCAAATCATTTTTTTTTTTTCAACAAAACCGGAAATTAATTCTAATCTAATACTTTTATCATCAATTTTATTGAATTACAATAGTCCAACTATGGATTATCCCTGATAGTTAATATATTAATAATTAATAATATGTTACAAAGATCAAAATGACAAACAAACAACTACACACATCGAATTTTAAGCCAGCCGTATTTATAAATTAAATAGGTATTTTCAAAACCAAATCGTATCTAATAAAATAAAAAAAATAACGATTCAACTCTGTATTCTAATGTATCTACAAAGCTAATATAACTCTCTCTGTCATAAAATCTCAAAACTAATTTATACAAAATTAAGCTTCACTTTTACCAGCAAATATTAAATCATATCTCCAAAACATGAATGAAATGTCTCGAAAGAAATTATCTTTCACGTTATGACTCTGATCACTAGTCTAAATTCGTTATTCTTAGTATGGTAATATTTATAACACAAATTTAGGTACCAATATTAATATCAAGATAACTCAAACATATTATTTATGATAAATTATTTCCTAATTTTCATCAATGTACATGATTAAATAATTATATTTATCCCTCCCCACAAATGTAATGGTGCGAGACAAACAAACAAAGCCCCACACTTTTCATTAGGTATAGAGAACCGAACTCCACACTCCTCTATCAAGCATATCAGACAACTTTAGTTCAATAAATAATAATTATAATAATAATAATAATAAACACCTCCTTGCACCCCGCGCAAGTGGCGAATTGGCAACTTCTTCCAACCAACCAGTGTTTCCAGCCCAGAGAAGCAACATTTGCGTGAGAAACGAATTTAAATAAATCTCTCCTCCGCTGGGAACCGAACCCAGGACCATCAATAATGACATCATTATAGTCTCCGTTACTTATTCATTTTATTTATCCATCCATTAATTAACCTATTCAATCATCTATTAAGTGTTTAAAATTAATAAGATTACCGCTCCTAACACTGTTCATTATTAAATAGTTTCAATTTTATATTAAACTATAGATAATATTTTACTCAATGAAATAACCAAAATCTAACATACAGTGGACACTACTAATCCTATACGAAATTTATTTATATGTATCTATAATTTCGACTTTCGCATATATATTGGCGAGTCGGTTTCAAACAATTTATACCAATTTATATTTATTTATGTACCCTTTCAGCGTAAATATTATAATTTGAAATTATGTTTGTCTATAATTGGATCATTTAAATTGTAATCTCCATTGCAACATGCATGTACAAAGCTGTTGACAACAAGTAAATAAACAAAACAAAAAAAATAAAATATATATACGTTCGAATAGCTTATTTCTCTTTTCTGTTCCCAACTACTATATATAGATTATAATTTTCCTAGATTAGCAATTGTACAATCCCTCAAATAAATAATTATTTAATTTATTATTTATAGATAAAGACACGAGTAAATAAACGATTTTCTACCTCTTTCTACACTTATGACAAAACAATTCTCCCCCCAGAGATTTCAGCTCTCTATCAAATTCTGATAACTTCATATTATTGCGAGTTAGGCAAAGAGGATAGAACACCACACTTTCTCCTAGACGAGAATTTAATGATTCCACCGTGATGGTATGAATGAAACGAATGATTTCGTACCTTCACGAGGCAAGCAAAGAGGAGAGAACACCACACTTTTCCCTATACGAGATTTAAGATCCTGCCGTGATGGTAAGAATGAAATGAATGATTTCGCATCTTCACGAGGTAGGCAAAGTGGACACAATACCACACTTTTCTATTTTTTTTTTTTTTTCTATTCAAGATTCGTGATTCTGCTGTGATGGCATGAATGAAACGAACGATTCCGTCCCTTCGCGAGGTAGGCAAAGAGGAGAGAACACCACACTTTTCCCTATTTTCTCTATACAAGATTCGTGATTCTGCTGTGATGGCATGAATGAAACGAACGATTCCGTCCCTTCGCGAGGTAGGCAAAGAGGAGAGAACACCACACTTTTCCCTATTTTCTCTATACAAGATTCGTGATTCTGCTGTGATGGCATGAATGAAACGAACGATTCCGTCTCCTCGCAAGGTAGACAAAGAGGACATAATACCACACTTTCTCTAGACAACTAATTCTAATGCTTCCGTAGTAATCCCAGTCAATATTTAGGTAATAAATACTGATATTGGTCACGGACACCAAATTATGTGATGGGCTCCACCCTAACCTGAACTAAATATCGTCCTAAACTATTTTTCTGTGGATCCATAACCTCCTAAACTAGCTAGCTAAACTACCTATTAAAATCTAACGTCTATTTCCTAGTACTATAGCTAATTTCCCTAACTAGTTTATCCTCTACCTGTAAGGTAAATCTAGAATTTATTACATCTATTTGAATATTCATTATTGAATGATTCTATCATGAAAGAACATCGTATTCTTCTATCTTATTTCGCTAATTTTATATGTTTTTCAACGGATTTTGGCCAATGATCGTCTAGTAATTATTGTTATTATTCACGTTAAAAAGGACCCTCTACGTTGTGTTTTATTTACGAGTTATAAACAGACGAATATTTATAATAAAATTTATATATATTATATTAATAATTAATAAATCAACAGACTCCACGACTGTTGAAAGATAGTTAATATTTACATACAAAATTATAACTACAGGATTATTAAATTCGTATAATGTAATGATAAAACTTCGATTCTCAACCCAAATTATGTAACTTAATTGTTATTCAATTTGATCGATATAAGTATATTAATATACCTACAGAATAAATAGGATGACGAAAAATTATCATAAAACAAATTCATTTGATTCTCATAAAAAAACATAAATAAAATTCAATAGAAAACACGATATATGCTTATTAACGCTTTTTCACACTCATGGAGGTTAGTAAATAACGAAATTCAGTTTTCCTACCTTTTCGTATATCCTGCTGTAATGAAAACATATCAAAACAATACCAAAATACATTATATAACAAAAGGCAACATTTATATGCAATCGACGATATTTCCATGAGTGTGACGTAAATAGTTTTATATCAAATTTTGTTAGATGTCCAATATATCTTTATAATGTTAATTTTCAGGACACGAATTTTCCTTCTACAGTAACAGATTGAAACATGAATATTTTGTTTACTTTAGATAAAATGGTTATTTCAAGACACATAGGGTGATACTTTGATTTCCATTAGCGATGTCTAAGTGACATTTTAAGGCTTCTACAAAATGAGCTAATAAAGTTTTGTGTTTTTCACTCGATTTTCATACTTCATCTGACATTTTAAGGTTAGGGAAATTCAGATTTTCAAGAAGATCATGCTAATTTATCATGCTTCATGCAGTTTGAATCGAGCACCTATACCCGCTCGTTTCCATCCTGGTCAACCATTTCAAATTACTTCCAGGTCCGAGTGCATTAACAAGGATTAATTAGACTACCTGTGACATCATGCATTACTATATATTGATATATAATATATATATCTCCAACATACTTCAGCTGCGATAGGGACATTTCGACCCTTTGAAATATCGATAACCCCACAACTCTAGTGTTCATTTATTCATTTATTTATCTATATGACAAATAAACAAATAAATAAACGATATATGAAGTAATTCGAAGAAAGGAACCAATGGTCAGTTGGTTATGTCTTTTGAGACATCAAAGGTAGAAGGACTTGGTAAATTAGATTAGTATTATATTAGATTAGTGAAGTATTTTACCACGATAGTCGATAAATAAAATACTGGTATTAAGGACAGGAAATAATACTTATTAATTTTCTACGAGATAGGATAACTTATCAATTTAACATGCATTTATAGGAAAGGAGTTATTGAGTTTTGTTAGTATTATAATGCTATTAGTAATTTAAATAAAGAAATAATTTATGAATCACTAAATTCTACATGCACACAATTTTTATGGAATTAGGATTATACAAGTTTACTTCATTTCACTCTGTCAGTTATAAAAACACAATACTTCAAATATAAAATTAATAAAATATAGAAAAATTTCAAATAGGTTATAATGTTTTAAAATAAGATTATGTTTATTCAAATTGTACTTGAAAGAAAATTCAAAATAGTTTAAAAATGATTATATTTTCCAATTTATGTTCAATTTTTCATGTATTCTCATCTTATTACGTCAAAAGAAAATAATTAAATTGTTAGTAAATAATAAAAAAAAAGACTCATCGATCTCCAGCGTAATTCTTCTCGTACTGCACTGAATTTAATTTACGGTAGCGAATAAGTTACTGATTATTGTTAATAGAGAATAAAAAGGAAAATATCACTTTACTTCACGATATAAATACACAATTAAATAATATTATTATTTAAAAAAAAAAACAAACTCTTTCGCGTGTCGCGAGCAAACGACCGCCCCCCTTCTCCCCCCAAATGCTATCTTAACGAGTGCATTTAACTCCTTTCAAAATAAGACCCCCCTACCCAGCAACTAACTCCCGATTCTCTTTGAAAAATCGACCGTCTCTGTTCGCGGCTAGAGACTCATTAACCTTTTAAAGTAAGATCAGACCGCTCAACCCCATCTCGTAGGTACACTTACCTACTCTCCTATTCCCCAACAACACCAGCAATAAAAACATATCCCCACACAAATACGCACATATGAATACCTCTCTCAATATGCAGATACCAAAGCCGATAAATTACTCAAACATAGATTATGTGCACCGTATAAAAGAAAACAAATAATAAGCTGAACAAAATTGAGTCATCACACTATGTACAAGTGAAACAATACAAAGCTCTACAAATCTGAGTGATATGCAACCTCATACCTATATGCATCTACATATTTCAAGTTGCATTTGTAAATTCCTTGCTTTATTAAATTTAAAACATGCTATTTAAATAATGGTACTTATTAGTATAGTTCTGAATCTGTGAAGTAAGACAAAATAATTTATATATTTGAAGATATGCTCAAAAGTGAAAAATTCCTTTTATTGTGTATCAATCGAATCAAAGTACAGTTTCATGTATTTGTACAGTTAAATATTCTAAAATCTAAATAGCTTCTTGATTGGAAATATAAATCTAATAGAACTCAATTTAAGTACACACAAATTAAATGAATATTTATAGTTAGGACTTCGTTGTTTACCTAATTTATATTCTATTTTTTTAATAATAAAATAAAATCTTTTAATATGATTAATTTAATATACCACACTGATAGGACGTGATTACATTAATATATTTTTATGATAATATAGTTCTTGAAGTTACGTACCTACCAACCAAGACCAACTAGAATAATTTAGTTTACATTAAATAAATGTATGTGCGCGGTACTGAAATGTAAATGACGGTGAGTAAAATTTAAAACTTTGGAATGGAATAAAGTTTTAGAGTAAGTAGATTTTTATTTATAAAATTGATATATGAAACGACAAATAAATGCGATATACTTTAAATAACTGATATCTGCCCCCCTAGACAACGTGTCATTTAGCTCAAGAAAAGAAACAAGAAAATATAACTCAATGTATTGAAGTGACAGTTGTCAGTCACGTGACAACTGTCACTTCCATACATTGAGTAATCTTTTCTTGTTTCTTTTCTTGAGCTAAATGACACGCTGTCTAGGGGGGCTGGATAGACAAGATATTACATAAATACGGTGGCACGAATAAAAAGGGATCAATTTTTGATAATCATTCTTAAAACAATGTAAAGTCTACGTGAGATGACACAGAAGTAAAACACTTAAAATGATTGGAATCACGTTCATATACTGAACAAAGAAAATTGTCGAGGATTTGAGTTGTATCTGTGAATGGACAAGAATAAAATATTATGTCAAATATCTATTTCATCTTATTAGAGTATACCTACAATAGTGATGTGAGGGTTCATGAGCGATCCTTCAAATTAAAAAATGGTGTTTACACAATATTCTTTATTTCCACGTTATTTTTTTTTATGAACACGTCATGGTGAAAGTGGCTTGAAACCCGAACAAAGCGACTTCATCCATCATCATCATCGACCCCCATTTACCTACCTTTAGAGGTTTGGGGAATGATAGATATTTAATGTGAGAGTTAGATATATCAAAGGATAGTGCGAAAAAAACGTTTTTCTCTAAATATAGAAATTTGATATCGCTAAAAACCACATTCACATACTTAATAAGTTTTTAAATATTTAATTATTTATTTATTTTATCACTTAACGCCCAGTAAATAAAAATTGGGATGATTTTTATAGCGCCGTCTTTGTGATAACCTCACCTCAAGAGCGCTTTGAATAAAGTGCAGGTTTTTGTAAGACTCGCGGAAGAAGTTAGTTTTCAGGTGTTTTCTGAAAAGTGCTAAGTTGTCGATTCGCCTCAGTTCAGGTGGAAGTTTGTTCCACGAGGCTGGTCCAGCCACAGCAAAAGCACGATCACTGAAGGATGTGGTCTTGACTCTATTAAAATATAGGGCCTTTATACGAAAATTGAAAAAAAATGCATAGTAGGTAAGTACAATATAAAAAAACAATAAATACAAAAAAAAAACAAAATACAATAAACAAAAAGAAAAAATTGCATGAAGAGCCAAGATTAAGCATTTAAATGTACCAAACAACAAACTTTTGTAAGCTCCATAACCCCCGTAAAACTTATTTGCATGCTTTGGAATTCTCTGTATTGGTGAGCTAAACAAATAGTTTGTGTAGGTACATATTTTGTAAGACGAAACATTCACTATTGCGAGTTAGTCTTGATGGTTCACGTAAGTGAATCTGTGACAAAAGACGAGGACAATCTACAACACCATTTATATAAGAAAAAAGCGGTCAACTACTAATCTCCTTATCTCCAACGCATCAGGAGAGCAAAATGATTTCAAAAATTGATAATTTATGTCATTAGTTATTATTGAATTAATGAAAATAATGTAATATGATGCAATAAAATCGTGGGATTTTAGCTTAGAACTATAGTTTATCCTGGGAGAGTTTATATTGTATACAATGTCAGATGTTATATTTTTCTAGACAAATCAAATTCAAAAGAATGAGAACGAAAGAACTTCAAATAATAAAAAAAGTGTTAGAAACGCTCTTAGTACAAGAAACTACAACAATATAACCTACATTGGTGTAATAAAATTATGCGCCTGACAATGAATATACCGTGCTGTAATGCTATACAGTTAGAAAATATTCTTGTTCAGGAGTTACCGTAGTTGACATAATTTAGTATCATACCTTCATGACATAATTGTTATAAAATGGATACTTTGTAAGTAATTCAGTTTATGAGTAGAAACATGAAACAAAGATGCACAAAAGAGATACATATAACAGGAATATTCTGTAAAATATAAGAGATTTAATAATGCTGTATTTCACAAGTAATAATTAGGTACATAAACGATAAATATCGTGAGTCTCCAGAATGTGGCTCCAGAACTTGTTATTGGGTTCGTGTTAAATTAAAATATGACATGGTACCTATGTTTTTTCAATTAAATATATGTTTTTTCTCTACACGTCCTGACGTGGTCTTGTGGGTAATATGTTTCTTAAATCTTTAAATCTCACATAATTAATTACGCGTAATTATTCATACTTCACATACAGCAACAAAAATAAAATTGCGTAAGTTGAACCGAAAAAGCGTCCAAGAATATTCCTAAACTTAATGATAAATAATTAATCTAAAGTTTTGGCATTATCCATTTGAAACAATTCAGTCCTCTCATTTGTTTTCGGAAGCAAAAAGTTGGACATATTGTTAATAGTATCTAACAATGTATGAACAATAACGTCGTATGTGTATACGGTGAGCAAGAAAATTGTGTGTGAATGGCACAAATTCAGAAAAGGTGTTTCGGTTGCCAAGTAAGGAGATACTGTATAATGTATAAAACGAGGTTAAACAGAATAATAAGGGTTAACGATTTTTTGAGCACCGACTAAATATTATCAATTCTGTTTGCAACAATTCATAATATTCATTTTGGTTTAAACCACGTTCGGCATTGTTCAATCACCACTACTACCGGTTCCGTTTATAGGGACTGATAACTCTGAAATATAGACGAAGAACATAATAAGAGCCCAAAATACTCTTGAAACTTGCAGACACTACATTTAATAGTGCCGAAGATCCTGGCGGACTACAATGAAACAGTAGAACTGCAATGTCTACTGCATGGGTTGTTTGTAAGAGAGAACTGAAATCCACATGATGAGTAGGTTATCATCATCTCTTTTGATTCTTGCCACAATTTCTCGGCTCTTTTTGAGTTATCTATCATTTTCTTCTCTTAATATGTCTCCCCATTCACGTAAATCATATTTTTTTCTTAATTAATCATTTCTTTTGATTATATGTTTTCATACTAAATGCAATTTTTAAAACCTTGGAACAAAATTAGAATTTTTTTTTAAGTTATGTATATATTTTGTTAAAAACCTCAAATTTCGGGAGACAATAAGGTACACATCTTGTTTTTTTTTAAATATAAAGCATAAATTTATTTTACATATAGTAACCCTAGTAGGGAAAGCTGTGGATGGGTGGTAAGAAGAGAAAGGTGGATATACCATTGGGGGGATGGAGAAGAACGTAGATTAATTTTCCGGTCTTCAGTGGGTATATGAACAACCGACAAAACAAAATTACTGAATTCAAAGATTTACAGCCTATAAAGTATTTTATTACTAACCTACATTTATGTATTACAACGCTCATAAATATGAATCTTAATAATAAATTTTGGTTATATATTTTCAAATGCTTATTTTACTACTCAATTTTTTTATTAAAAACGCCACCGATATTTTTCATCACAGCATATTTTGACTTCCGTTATAAATGATTCACGGTTACTAACCAACGCTAAACTCCTCACTAACAAGTCATTTTATAAAGTATTCAAATTTTGTATAGAAAATTTTCAGCATTTTCATGAAATGATTTGCTTCAATTATTTTTTTACTTAAATATTTTATTATGAAAACTTGATAATTCTTCAATGCCATTTTATTAATGTGATGAGTCTTTTTATGAGGAAAAAATAACCTTGTCAATTGCGAAATCATAAATCCACACTATATTTCCTTTGGTTAGTGAGGAGTTAAAAAAATAGGCGGTATTTTAAAATTACTTAATATTCAAACTTGGTACTACGAGTATGAGTGTTGTTTTGATGGTTTTGTATGTAGGGTGTATGGAATGCTATCAATTTTTGCGTCTTCTTTACAGCCCAAATTAGGAGTTCGTTCTATTTCTTATTACTACAATTTTTGTAAAATACATTTTCCATACCTTCCTAACTTCTCCCTGATTATTTTATACTGTTATATTGCTTTAAAACTTTGCAAAAAAACTACATGTCCCGAATTCGAAACTCACGTATTTTTTATTAAACCCTACGATCTCTATATTAATTAGTGTCATAATACATACACATGTCAATATATAAAATTTTTCTGACATCTAGGTATTCATGCAAAATTAAGAATTTTGTAAAACGGGAAATAATTCAATATCACTGACAATAAAGTTTCCTATCGATAGTAATTTGCGATAAACATTGCAAAGTATAAATGATTTAATTTTCAATTTATATTCACCGCAATCTATAACCTAATTCAAATCTTCGGCATTGGATAAATACCAATTTAACAACTGAGAAAAGTCGCGTTGAAGAAAAGTTTAGAATATCATTTAGAATCCCCAACGATATGGTATTTCATAGTGTAAAAACATGAACCTATATTCGGAGCAAGGCGTTAACGAAATAAACGAAATTCCATTAAAAAAACGAAGTGAAATTTTCAATTGATCAAATTTGCTGACTCTTGCGGCGACTTTATAAATTGGATAACGAAATTTGCCGGCTGTTTCATAAAATAATTTAGCCTACGATCGATCAAAAAGTTTTTGCATGACGACGTTATATTTTATGAAGTGGAAAATATCATAATATTACCAAAAAATCACATTTGTTGTACGCTTGGTAAATATTGTTTTTTCAGACTATGATATTAACAAAATTTGGCAGTATCTTTTTTTTTCAATACAAATATGAGAGCGAAAAATAAGTAATTTTATTTTACACAAAACTTAAAAACGAGTTAAAATTATAACCAACAATATTGCATTGTCTTGTTTATTTATTTTAATTTTTATTTTTATAATTTGTTTATATGAATATATATTCTTTTTTGTTTTTTCTCCTTATTAAAAGAAGTATTATTAGCTTGTTTGTTTTGTTTGTTACTATACACACGTATATTGGTGCGGTCTGCTAAACGTATTTTTATATTGATTATTTTTTGTCTTTTAGTATTTATTTTATTAACACTTACTGGTACATATGTAGATATACACTTTATATATTAATTATTTTTTGTTGCTTATGCTTATTTATTATTATTTCTTATATTTCCATTCTATTTTATAATTTTATTTTATTTTGAACTTCTACACTTTAAATTAATATGTCAAAAACCAAAAAAACCCGAAAAAGAATCAGAGGTGGTCACGATTCCATACCACTAACCACTGACCCGATCTTCAAATCACCACCCATTGCCAAACTGAGGTTAACGAGTTCTCTTTTAGGGCTATCTGCTCTCTCTGGTGAAGATTTATCTTCGGAAGTGCCTTCTGCTCAAAGCTTTCGAACCGTTGGCATGCCCAGTTCTGCCCCTCTCGTAACCAGTGATGGCCCCTCCGTGTCTGGTGCCGCCCCCCTTGAGTCCTGCACCAGCCGGGTGCCCTCACCTACTCCCTCTGAAAAATCGATAAGCTCCGCGTCTGGCGATTTTTTGAGTGATGTATCAACCCACCTTGAACCCCAACTTGGCGCTACCTATGAAGCAGTTTGCGCATTGCAGGATATCCTCGAGGATGGGCCTTCTAAGCTGACCAAAGACCAATGTTCTCGTATTGGCCGTCAGGTGCAGACACTTCTGACTATTGCAGGAAAGCTTGACACCCGCATTGCTATCTCGGCAGGACGCGAAGCTGTCTTGCAAAATCAAGTCAGATTTCTGGAGAGCGAGAAAGCCGTGCTCCAATCTCGAATCGAGACTCTAGAAACTGAGATGACTCCAGTAATGCACAAGATAGCTGACTCGATTGCTCCCAAAAAAACTGCCCCCACATACGCTTCTAGCATAATTGATCCGCCCCCCCCTCCCCCCCTTTCTAGTTTCGGGTTTCCTGCCTTGCCGGCTAAACCCGCAGTATGCTTCTTTCCGGTTAAAGAGGACATCCAGTCCTCGGTCGAAACCAGGAAAATCCTAAAAACCACTGTAAAACCCAGCGAGGTTGGTGCTCAGATCACGAGTGTTAGAAATATTCGTGGTAGGGGCGTCGTTGTCAACACCGCTACTCTTGCGGATTCATTAAAACTCTTGAATGCTCCAGCTCTAAAAACTTCGACGGATCTGAGTGCACGTTTATCAACGAAGCGGAACCCTCGGATCCGCTTTATGCACGTTCCCAGGGACCTTTCGGATGGTGATTTCCTTCGCCTGGCTTTCAGGTCGGTTTCCACGCTTGACTGTTCTGAAGATGAATTTGTAGATGGTGCACGTTTTAGTCACCGTATGGGTCCACGTACTGGTCCCACCTGCGATAGGATCTTTGAGGTCCCCCCTATCATTCGACACAAGCTGATCGAAGCTGGACGAATCTACGCTGACTGGAATGTGTGCCGCGTTATAGATTTTTTACCCGTGAGCACTTGCCCGCGATGTAGAATGTATGGGCATGGTGAAAAATTCTGTAAAGATTTACAACGCTGTGGTCACTGTGCAGAACCGGGTCATGATATTCCAGCGTGTTCAAAAAAAAATGCACCACCTGTATGTGCGGCATGCACTGTTTTTAATAAACCAGCGGAACACAAATCAGGATCAGTCGAGTGTCCAGCTTTCCAAGCCAGTATGAGTCGAGCCCTTTTGACTATTGATTATGGCTCTTAACCTCAACTTAAGATCATGTCACATTGGGCAGTTGAACCTAGGACGCGGTAGAGCAGCCACCGATGAACTGAAACAACTTGCTTTCAGTTTGAAACTGGATGTTTGCTTAATTCAGGAACCATATTCCTGGGGTGGACGCCTCTTGGGTTTTGGTGCAGACGTGCGCGTGGCCTATTCAAACACCTGCACTACTGCTTTTCCTCCCTTAACATGCATTTCCATCTTTAATCCAGCCCTCAGATTTATTAAATTAGACCATCTCTCTACGAACACCGCTACCGTCGTAGAGTTAATTCTTCCTGGTGAATCTCTTTATCTTGTGTCTACATACTTTACATATAGTGATTCTGTAGATCTTCACTTGCATCACCTGAGAAAAATCCTGTCCCATCTGAAAGACAAGTCCGTCATAATTGGTGGGGACTTTAATGCTGAATCACCACTTTGGTGCAACTCAGCAATTGTGGGCTCACGTAAATATGTTAGGGGAATGGCTTGTGAGGACTTCCTCGCAGGTCGTAACCTGGTTATTTTAAATGACCCACATAGTGCTCCAACATTTGTAGGCACCATGGGCACTGGTCATATCGATGTCACAGTTACAACACCTCGGTTCGGATGTAGGGTTGGAGATTGGCGTGTGCACTCTGGCTCGTCATGTAGTGATCACGAATTAATAACTTTCTCCATCTCACCCATCATACCTGCTATTCCTTTCACCTCACCTGTACCCCGTCGATTCCGCACTAGAGGAAGCCGCTGGATGGAATTCGATGCTGACTTTGTGCGATTCCTAGACAATTTCAATCATGACTTGTTGAATACACAGAACATGGCAACTAGTCTTACTCAAGGCATCATCGACAGCGCCGAAAGAACGTTGGGTAGAACTGTTCCACTAGCAATAACTCCCAATATTTGGTGGCACCCTTGCCTCAACTCTCTCAAACAATCCTCTTCACGTGCTCGCAGGGCACTACGACAAGGAAAAAGCCGTGGTTACGCATCTAGAGTCATCTCCATCTTACACACCGAATACAGAAAAGCTGACAACTTATACAAATCTGAAATTATCCGCGCTAAAAGATCAAGTTGGCAACGAATGGTGTCCGAGGTGTCAACATCAGATCCATGGGGTACAGTTTTTAAATGCGTTTCCGCCAATAAAGCAAACGCCTCACCAATATCTTGCATCCGTGACCCAGCAACGGGTGAGTTGACAGATAGCCTTGATTCCACTGCATCAGCTTTTCTCGCAGCGCTTATAGCTTCTGACGATCCCTCCTTAGACAATTATTTTCATCAGCAAGTTCGTGCTGCCCAGCACACTGTTCCAAACAGTCAAGCTGCAACCCCAACTTCTGCTGAGGAACTTGATATTTTGATCAAAAATCTAAAAAAGAATAAGTCACCGGGTTTCGATCGTATCGACTCAGCCATTGTACAAAGAAGTTGGATCCTAGCCCGCCACGAGCTGACTCAAATATTTAATAAATGTTTAACTGAGGGCATTTTTCCGGATTGTTGGAAGAAGGGTTTGATGACAGTTATACCAAAACGTAGCGATAGACCGAGTACAGATCCAAAGGCGTACAGGCCTATTACCCTCTTGCCTATACTTGGTAAAATCTTAGAACATCTTATCTGCCGGAGAATAGAATTCCACCTTTCGCACACACGTCCCTTGTCCCTCCGTCAATTCGGGTTTCGTCCAGGACTCTCAACCACTGATGCTATAAATGCAATCACTGATTTTGTAAGTGTCTCCAATGAAAAATATGTAATTGCCATCAGTCTTGATATTACAGGAGCTTTTGATAATGCATGGTGGCCCTTAATTCTCTGGAAGCTTAAAAATCGTCAAATTCCGAATAACATATATTCCATTATTAAAAGCTACTTTTCAAATCGATGCGTAGTCACTCCTGGTGGACAACAGCTACATGAGCGGTCTGTGAGTATAGGGTGTCCGCAGGGTTCGGTTCTTGGTCCTCTGTTATGGAATATACTCTTTGACGACTTTCTTGACTTACCCCTTCCTGAAAATTGTGAAATCTATGCTTATGCTGACGATGCCACTATCCTTATTCGTGGAAACTCGCGTCGGGCCATTGAGCGCTCGGCAGATCTTGCTCTGTCTTTGGTTTCTGATTGGGGTGAATGTAACAAACTCTCGTTTGCTCCAACAAAGACATTTGGTATTGTGCTAAAAGGTACCTTAAAAAGGCAACCCACTATTCAGTTCTTGGGAACTAATATTATGTTCAAGAGTCACATTACATGTCTTGGAGTTACTCTGGAGAGGGGGCTGTCTTTTAATCAGCACGTCAGCAGTGCTGTTGATAAGGCAAAAACAGCTTTCTACAAAGTTGCCCATATATCTCGGGTCAATTGGGGTCTGAAATTCCCCACAGCACGGGTGTTTTACAATGCAGTCTTTCTTGGAATTGCATGTTATGCTTCGGGTTGTTGGTCACAATCTTGTAGTCTTCAATACATTCGCAGGAAATTGATCTCTGACCAAAGGTTCGCACTCTTGGCCCTATCCAAAGCCTATAGAACATGTGCGACGGATTCTCTCCCTCTTCTTACGGGACTGGCTCCGTTGGACTTGGAAACTCAGAGGCGTGGCGCTTCTTACCATTTGATGAAACGACAGTCTTCTGAAATTGGTGAGATTCGGCTTCATCCCCCCGAAGGCCCTATTTCCCCCAGAAACATTAACAGCATCACCATGGAAGCTCTGCTGGACTCTTGGCAGGCTCGATGGAGCTCGTGCCCCGTGGGACGAACAACATTCTTGTTTTTCCCTGATGTGAGGACTAGACTTCGTCAATCTTGGGCCGTCCCAGATTTCTGGACATCTCAGTTTATTACAGGACACGGCAGCTTTAATAGCTACCTTCATAGATTCCGCCTTGTAAACTCGTCCTCATGTCAGTTATGCCATCACCCTGACCAAACTTCAGAGCACATCCTCTGGGAATGCTCTCACCCAAATGTGTCCTACAACAGAACGGAGCTCCTCGCGGCAGTCCGTGGGCCTCTTCAAGGTCCCATTGGGCATGCGGATATAGTGGTCTCTAAGAAGAACTTTACAGCCTTCAAATTGTTTTGCCATGGCTATAGTGCCCTTCTATCTGCTGAATAAAAAAAAAAAAAAAAATTAAATTCCAGAGTGTCCTTGGTCAACTCTCTGATGCCCAGTTTTACAGTCACAGGCTTGAAGTACTCTCGCGACAATCCATGTTTGTGAATATTATGTTCACCGACGTTGATTGTTATTTTTTGCACAATTGTGCCGAGACCACGAGTCTAGAGGAGCTTCTAGAGCTACTCTTCGTGCCATGCATTCTTTGTCATTCTTACTAGCGTTCTGTGAAGGGGCCGTTTCAGTCCCCATATGCGGAACGGGTGGAGGTGGGCGTAGCTATAACCAACAATATTGCCTTTATTATACATGAATTATTTAGAACAGTTTGTTGGCGCAGCTTAAAGCAACAATAATTGTTGCTTACATTGGCACCGATACGGGTTCGTTCACAGTGATACGAAATCCAGAAAAGCGTTAATTATTCGATATAGCATGTCAAGCTCATAAAATACCTTTCTCCTGATTGATCACAATAGTGTTTACATTTGTGTTATAACTATTGTATTTCATCAGGAGTTTTTTTTTCCTTTCATTCACTGTGGTTTTCGTAATGTTTTTTTGCATTGACAAAATATTATGTGTATACTGAAAGGAAGAGGAACATGGATTAAAAGGTACATATTCAATGCAAATTAGACATATTTGCACGATACACGATGTGTTAAACGTACCTACATACATTTTCAACAACAAAGCTTAATTAAATTTTTCAAGAAATAACGATTGGCACAAGGAAGGTAAAATAATATTCTATTATGTTTCCACAAGCATCCGGTAGATGTTGTTGAAATGAGACATCTTCTTGACAGTGGTAAAATGAGAAAATAAAAATACCTTGAGTGCAGTCTTCACTATGGGATGTTTCTCTGTAGCATTAAATAATTTAGTAGAAGAAAGAAAAATATGCCGAAGAGAAAAATGCTCTTAATTGAAAATTGCAAGGAAAAAAAAAAACTCAAATAAACTACGACTGAAGAAAGGAAGGTTGGCGAAAAAGAGTACCTAATTGAAAGCTTAGCTCACAAAGAAGATATTTTTATTAAAAAAAAACTATTCAAAAACATAGAACATGGTGCAATATACGACTTACGACTTGCAGGAAAGAAAACGATATTTTTCTTACAAATTATATATTTGCTGTAGTGTTAGCTGGGTGAATGTTTGAAAAACAATACTGTTACATTAATTAGTGTGAAAATATTTGTATTTGGTAGAATTCAATTTTTAATTAGTGTAATTGAAATAAAAACAATATGTTATTGATTCTACATACAATGAAATATGACGGCTAGGGTTTCTGCTTTATCTGCTTGTCTTGATAATATCATATAAAGACGAATTAACTATCAGCGATTCAAAATTCAATAACCTAAACTAATTAACATAATTCCTCAGACAATCTTGAATTGGCAAAAAGTGCGTTTGAAATAGACATTGATTTCAACTGCTTCAAATCCATTTCCAAGATATTTTTTTTAACACAAAGCTCGCGTTGAATTTCCTATTTTTTAATTATATATTTATTTATTTGGAAAACAAACCGGTGCTACTATGGGTTGCAGAGGCTCATGAAGTCTCGTCACCTCACCAGAAAAACTAAAGTCCTTCTCTACATCGGAATGCTGGGCAATCACTAAAACTGATGAAAGAGCCCTGGAAACTTTTGAGAGGAAGGTACTGAGAAAGATCTACGGCCCGGTTTGTGACAACGGAGAATGGCATATAAGATACAACCAGGAACTGTATGATCTGTACAAGGATCCCACCATCTTGAACGAAATCAAAATTGGACTCAAATAGGTCGGACACATCCAGAAAATGAGCGAAGAGGACGTCCCAAGATGAATTATGAATGGTGCACCGGGGGACGAAGAAGAATTGGAAGGCCGAAGCTTCGATGGCTGGACGGAGTAGTAAAGGATGTAAACAACATCGGTATCCATAACTGGCGTAATGCATCACAAGACCGAGAGTCATGGAGGCTAAGACCCGACCTGGGTTGTAAAGCCATAGATAGATAATTGGAAAACAAATAGGATGCAATGTTATTTTTTAATTTTTATTCTATTTTCATAAAAGTTTTACATCATAATAATTGGGATCTCACTAGCCTACTGGCTATCAGTGAGATTCCCATACAAAAAGGTCAAGTACATATTACATTCCTTAAGTTACAGTATTAAAAATATAATATAAGATATATAACTTAAAGAGAAATCCTTAGAATATAATGTACCGGCTTACATGTGTTTTGTCGACCTAACCAAAGCTTTTGACAGAGTGCTCCTGGAAGATGTACTGGATATCCTAATAGAAAAGAACATACCGCATCCTATTATAAAAGCTATTAAAAATTTAAACAGCAACAACAAAATGCGCATAAAGGTGGGAGATGACCTCTCAAAGGAAATTCCAGCTGCAGTAGGTATTCGACAAGGAGATAGTTTGAGCCCTTTTCTTTTTAACATCATTATGGACAAGATTATCGAAGATGTTAAAGCATTAGGAATAGGTTACAAAATGGGAAACAAAAATATACATATAATATGTTATGCAGATGATGCCGTCTTAATTGCAAATTCCGAGGATGATCTTCTATAAATTCCTGAACTACTGTATAAATTCCACTTATCTTCCCAAAGACTAAATATGCAAATCTCAATAGAGAAAACAAAAAGCATGGTAACCTCAAGATATCCAGTACGTTGTAAACTTGCTATAGACAATAAAACTATAGAACAAGTTATGAGATTTAAGTACTTGGGCATAGAAATATCCAGCAGCAATGATCTCTATAACGAAGTACATGAACAAGCAACCAAGGCTGCTGTAGTGGCTGGATGCCTGAGAAGTGCTGTGTGGAGAAATAGGGATATGCTGAGGGAGAGTAAAGTCAGGATCTACAAGACTTGCATAAGACCAATCATGACATACGCCATAGAGACAAGAGCTGACACCACCCGTACAAAAAGTCTCCTTAGAACCACGGAGATGAAGACTCTACGGCCCATCGCAGGAGTAACCCTCCGTGATCAAATTAGGAGCTCCGAAATAAGGAAAATTTGTGATGTTGAGGACGTGGTACGATGGGGTAGAACAAGAAGACGTTTCTGGAGAGACCACGTGGGGAGAGCAAGCTCAGACCGAGTAGTGAGAATATCAGCTGATGAACATCCTACAGGTAGCAGACCTCCAGGAAGACCACCCGAACGATGGAGGGACAGCTGGACGTCCTCCTCCCAGGAACAGGTGCCGAGAACTACAGGACATAGTCCTAGCTGAAGAAGAAGAAGAAGAAGAAGAAGATACAATAAATATATTCCAACTTCGTCTCTATTGAGATAATTAAAAATCAGAAGTAGAAGAAGTTTTTTATTTAATTACTACTTATAAATGAGTCAAATGTTTTTAATTACTTTCTACAGTAAATTTTATAAATACAGTTTTTTACTGAGGATATTTTATCCATACCACTTGGAAGGGTGTTAAATATTTTCGGTATGCTTACTGTATGCTTATAAGTAAAAAATATAATATGATAATATAAAAAGTATGATTAGTTCATTGTACATATCACAATAATATGTTTTCACATAGGAGGAACAAATATAAATTTCACATCAAAGTGACAAATATAATATTGTCGGCCCTCGTGGCTCAGTTGGTTGGATATCTGACTGCTGATCCAAGGGTCCCGGGTTCGATTCCCGGTGGAGACACAGTTTTTAAAATTGTGTTTTCAGTCTGGATCTGTGAGACGATTAATATCGTAAGTCTCCAGAATGTGGCAACTTGTTATTGGGTGCGTGTTAAATAATTATTTGACATAGTACCTGTTAGTTGCCCGAGAAGCTATATAAAATAAAAATAAAATAAAATATTACATGTAGCATATATTATGTAAGTAGGTATATATGTTCAGGTCCGATTCAATAATATTATTTTTTAAAGTCAGTTGTTGTTGATGTATACCGCTGTAAGAACATGGTACAAATAATGGAATTTATGTGTAAATAAAATTTTATTACGAATTATCATATATGCTTGTTCAATTTGTGAATTAAATAATGAGTTAAGATGTAAGCTTGGATCAATTACTTTATCACCTTCCTAATACGTAATTGCTTATGTTAACACAACTTATGTACACTTGAGGGAAGATTGAAACATTTTATATGAATTAAGTTTATTTAATTTTCTTGGGGAATTTTACGAAGAATATATCATATAAAATGATGATAACAAACATAATAAATACCTTGTCAAAGACAAAATAGTCCCCACGAATAGTTTCATTCGAAATAAAACATTTATGCTCTGAAAAGGAAATGATAGGTGCAGCGGCCTTATTCTGGACTCTGGACTGGAATTTTTCACTAAGAACCAACCTTTATAATGGTGAATTTATTTCTCTTAATGAATCGATAGTATTAACCTTGGTCCCGTGAGAGCGAATTGTATGCAGTAGGTAGGTACAGTTTTTGCATGGTTTTTCCAACTTTGAAGTAAAAATACATCAAATTAGAGGCTTCATGGCATACAATTTATGTTATCCAATTGTCGATTTGTTCACCACACATGTATAATTCGTTCCATAAAGCTGCTTTCATATTCGGGGTAGGAAAAAAGGACTGACTTACACACTATCGTATCTTGACATACATGTTTTGTATAGAAAAAAAAAATTTTTAAAATATCTAACAATTTGAATTTAATGATTTATAGTTTGGTATGTATTATTCATTTATACATTCTATCGTCATCGACAGTTGGATCTATTGTGAATTGTAGATAAATTGAATTTACGCAGGTGATATGCAGGTAAATTCTAAACAAAAATTCGAAATCTTGATTAGATTTGACTGTCAAGAGTAAGGCTACGTCACATGCATAAAGCAACCCATACACGGTCAATCACGATCCGTAATCAATATAATCAATGATCACTATCCAGACTTGTACTTGATTTATTAATCGATTGACGGGCTGCCGTTCCATATTAATCTGGTCCGTGATCATTGATTTTGTTCAAGGATCGTGACCCAGATTGACTGTATTAACAACAATCACATTCAATCAAGGAGCAAAACTCATCCCATACTTTAGCATCCCGACTCATTGCCGATCAGACCATCACCTGATTTAATTGACGATGTATGTAACAAAATATAGGTATGTTAGAGGATTTCATTTTTATTTTATTGGTTAATAGAGAGTTATACAGTCATACACATTTTATAAATCGTCAAGGTTAAAAGCTACTTTTATAATAGGTACATATTTTTGCGATTCTTAGTGTCGTTATTCATTTTAATCGATTGTTTTATCGTATTCTTAGTTCTATTATTCTTCTTTCATTTGACAATATAACGTATGTTTCCCTGCTATCTGATTATTATCGAAGAGAATTTTACCCGAAGAGGAAAATTAATTACAACCCATTTTGTTCCCAAATCGACAATTTCACCATTGACCTTTACGTCGTTAAAACAAGTTTAAACGTTATTACTTTCCTACATATATTTCTTGAATAGACGATATCAATTATAAAATAGCTCAACTAATTATTTAGAGTGAAATTAATATTTTATTTTGTTTATTTGGCTTTTCAACAGACTACACATACAAACAAGTAACAATACAAACATAATACAGGGATAAGTCCAATTACAGAAAAGCGCAAATTATACAAAAAACATGGTTATATAAATTCAACAAGTACCTACTTAAAACGAAATGAAAAATGAAAAAACGCAAATCATACAAAAATCATGGTTATATAAATTCAACAAGTAGGTACCTACTTAAAAAAACGAAATAAAAAATGAAAAAGGCAAATTATACAAAAAAAACGCAAATTATACAAAAACCATGGTTATATAAATTCAACAAGTATCTACTTAAAACGAAAACGAAATAAAAAATGAAAAAAGGCAAATTATACAAAAAAAGCGAAAATTATAAAAAAACAAGGTTATACCTATAAAGTTAACAAGTAGGTACCTGCTTAAAACGAAATAAAAAACGCAAATTATACAAAAAACATGGTTATTTTAATTCAACAAGTAGGCACCAAACAAGTAGGTTTAAACGAAAACGAATTTAAAAAATAAAAAAAACAAAAATTATTAAAAATAAAAATATTTTATCATCAATTTATAAGAATCGTGGGAAGAAAATAACACCATTTTCAAAGAACATAAAATTTTCTTTATAAAAATTATATGAAAATTTAAAAGCACTTCTTCACATTGTAAATACATACATTCATACCATCACGCCTAGTCCCATACAAAGTAAGCAAAGAGAACCGAGCGCCATACTCCTCAATTTTTTTTAAACATTCCTCACTTTCTTTTTGATCCGTGTATCATCTCATACATGGTCGCCAATTGTTCAAGCTCCTTATGTTTACTTCTTTCAAAATATCATTCATATGGATATGCCATCCCTTTCTGGGCCAGCTCCTGCTATTCACTCCGTCTCTTACACCATGTATATTTTTTTTGGTCAACTGTTCATCGCTCATTCTTTCAATATGCCCAAACCATCTCGGGACATTCGGTTTCACTTTTACTTATAATATCCATCTTCATCTTTCATTCTCTCCTTATGTCTTCATCTCCACTCGGCGGTACCCGAGTTGATGACGAGACAGGTGCAGCTGACGCTGCGCCTGGTGTAAAAATCGAAGAACTGAAAGTACTACGGGCGTGGCGAAGGCTCCCTGTGGCAGTCTGTTGTTCGTGGAGCTGCTGGGAGGGTAACCCCTGCTATGATTCACGGGCCTTCACGAGTGTGGTTGGACTCTTAGTGGCAGTGGTATGAAATATGCATGGTGGTAGTTCTTGTTTCGTCCGACGAGCAGCCGCTCCGGGGATGAACAGAACACTTAGTTCTATAACGTTCCCTATGGAGTGGGGTAGGTGACTGCGACTTTTCCTCTTCTTATGTCTTCATTTTTTATTCTATCATATATCTTTCTATTACATAACTACTCTACTATTTATTCTACTTTCATGAGTCTTTTGCTATGTCCATATTTCACCGGCCTACATCAAAGTAGGCACTACAATTACATTATGTGCGGAAATTTTGGCTTCCTTTGAGATGCTTGGATTGGAAATTACTGGTCTAAGTTCTCCGTTTATTCTATTACCTGCCATGAATCTTCTTTCAATATCTTTATCGGGTCTACCATTCCGTTGAAACATACTCCCCAAGTGTATATATTTTCTTCTACTTATTCTAGCCATTCGTTCTTTTTTATCTTACATGAAGTTAAAATGTATTATTTTTAAATACCAATAAATATTTACTCACATTCCTTCTCAGCCTCCTTCATATACTTTTTTCACTAAATACTGTTACCCATTAGCACATTCAGCAATCAGCACTTTATCATCTGCATATGTACATCAAATCACAAACGTACACAGTGTTCATTTTTAGACCCATATTTTCATTCTTTAATGTTCTGACACAGTGATCAATATATGTACATATTGAACAGCCATGGGGATAATACGCATCCTTGCTTCAACCCTTTACTAAATGTTGTCAACGCATCTTTGACACGGCAACTGACATTTCACATGGTAAATATGTATATGAAGTAGTATTGAATTAGTTTTACCATTTTAGATTATTGGGCCTTGAAAAGATTGGTTATAAAAAAATCGAGTTGTGGATAATTGCAATTAAAATCACATAACTACGATAGTTAAAATGGGATATTTTGTATAATGAAGAATACTTTTCAGTAGGTGGTATTGTAGTAGGTGGTGGTGGCATTGTGGAAAACCATATGGTTTACCACAATGTTATGAACAGTTTTATTTAGGTAATCAATCACAAGAATCCTTTATATATAAACGTTACGTGACGTAAAATAATATAATAATAATATACAAACTGTTTCCTGTTTAGAAACGTCTGGTGCTTGCAACGTTTTAAGTAAAAACAATGATTGAAAACCACTGAGTATTACAATATATTATTATCTTAGATGTTCGTGTTTCCCGTTTAAAAGGAAGTTGTAAATACAATTAACTTTAAGGACTTAAAGTTCAGTTTATTTAAGGGATAAACTTTTATTTATGCGTACATAAATAAACATGTAAAATATAGAATATATATTCATTTTAATTTATTGAATGACTGAGTAAACAGTATCGAATTACGAGAGTTAAATTAATTAAATCTTTTCCATTCAACGCAATTTAAATAAAATTTTGTGGATGTCGATGTATTCTTAATAATGATCATCCTTTAGTATACAATTGATTTTGTTTATAAAGAATTTTTCAGTTTCAATCAATTGACAATAATTTACAAAATAAAATCTATACCTATATACGAATAGATTTAGAAAACACGCGATAATTATTTTCAATACATAACGTTTAGGTATATGTGTTCAAAAATTTATATTTCTCACAGAAGATCTAAAGGTTAAATATTTCTATATTATTAACATTTTTTCAGAAATGTGAAATAAATATTATATCAGATGAGGGAGACAACGAAGAAGACATTGGAGATACCAAGTGGAAAAATGGACTCCCAAGGACTACTACACCTTATCTTTCGTGGATAATCAGAAGAAGGATGCCTGGAATAACCCACAAAATGTGGAAAGACAGCTCGAAGTCCACATCACAAGAGGCACCAAACTCAGCGCAAAAACAAACCCTGTGGCATTCAAGCCTAGTGTAAGATAAAGATTTAAACAACACAGATTATCTTAATTTTTAGTTATGTTTCGGTGACCGATTTTTGTGTGTATTGAAAAGTATAACGCTACTATCTTAAAAAGAAATGGCACAGGATAGTAAGATGAAGAAGATAAAAGTTTATGTGAAAAAGTTTATGTGGAAAACCGAGAAGTTCTAAAAAGTGTACCCACATCTATAGGTCGTAATTGATATTCGAGATTTCTCAGATCTTGAGGGAATATTTTAGATTTTTATAGAGATGAAACTAAGATTTATCGCAGTTCAATTTCAGAAAACGACGGTAATTTTGCGAGCAATCGTAAAACGTCATGGAAAGGTAATAAAAAACTGGTCCTAAGGCCATATGGGTAAGACGTTCAAACAAATTTATAGAAATGGAATTATCAAATATTTCAAAAAGGGATGTTTTATATTATACATACATACATAAAGAAGAACAGCGAAAAGGGTGGAAAGAGATAATGTCATAATAATGCTGAATTTCAAATGCATTACTTCAAGATATTGAATTAATCATAAGCTTTAAAAATGCGTTATGAAAAAGCTCTCGTCACTTAAGGTTATTTTGAAAAAATGTTGCGCTAGAACCTCTCAAAAAGTATGAAAACTCAAGAGAATAACAATGTTCATTTCGTTTTAAGAAATCATAATTTTTTTTTTTTAAATGAATATGTCCTTGTTAAACAAGTACATATACATCTTCCTACGTTCCCTAAAATAAGCAAGTAAATGCTTGTGCTATAGGTGAACGAAATCGGTCGAGGCAGGATTCGAACTCGCGACCACTGGATTACTAACCCAGCGCGCTAACCGCTCTGCCACCGACCCATCTAAAATATGCATTGATTCCATTATATACACAATATTTATAAAAATTTATTTATACAATAATATATGCATTGATTCCTTTATATACACAATATTTATAAACGGCGACAACTTCTAATACCAATAAACCACAGTACATTGGTCTGATATAAAAAAATGTAGCTTGACTATAAAGTTTTGCTCTTTCAAAATCGGTTATTGAAAACAGAGAAAGAGGCAAACATCGTGTTTTGGGATTTGTTAAACAATAGCAATTAAATACGATTCAACATAAAAACTAATATTTTACAGTGAAAACGAATTAATACAATGGTGTTAATGACATCATTTCTAAATACTTACCAAATTTTAATGAAAATAAATAAAATTACTGTAATATAAAGACTCTAAGGAAGTGTTATTACTCAATTATGCTGACCTATGACTCTTCTAGGACATATTCATTTAGAGGATTTAATTATTTCCGAGTAAATTAAGGTATATTGAAATTAGATTCTCATTTTTTCCAAAATCAATAGATTAATTTGTAGTGTTGCAAAATGGTACCTATCGAGTGAATCAAAAGAATAACAAGTAAAAAAATATATACCTATTACATTATTAAGTGTTTTTATCACAAGAAAGGAAAACTTAAGTGCCAAACAAATACAAATATGTAGATATATCATATTTTCGAGATAACGTTCATTATAGTATCTAAATTATCTTTCATATAAAAACCGACTTTTAAAATAATGTGTGCCGAGATAGAAAACAATGTGGCGTTCGGTTCTCTCTGCTGGGGTGATGGTATGTATTATAGATTGCAAATTCCTTTGCGAATTGAGAAGTTTGATGTTTTTTTTCTATACCATCATCAGAACTCGATGAAACTTATATGTGTGGTCACCTTTGAAGTATTCCCTTCCTATTAAAAAATAATTATTAAAATCGGATTATTTGGTAAAAAAAATAGTATCGCTGAAGTAAAAATTGAAGAATTTGATGATTGTCTCATGGATCCCATCATCAGATCTTGACCAAATTGAAATGGATCGATAGATACCTCATTCTAATAAGACATTTTGGAAAAAAATAGCATACCAACATAAAAAAATCATTTTTTGGAAGACGGTTAGTAAAAACTCATTGAAACTACTTGGATTCCAAATAAAATTTTTCATGCAGCATTTCTGGAAGTCAAAAATCATGGATTTGAAACATAAATAGTTTATTTGAATGATATATAAAATACCTTAAATAATAAAGCTATAAAGGTACTACCGAAGAAGTTAAACGAAGATGCGTTAAAGTATTATATCTCTGATTAATTTTCAACCCCATATTCACAGAACGATAAAATACTTAAAATGCTAATGCTAAATTATGATTTAACCACAGGAAAAAAAACTTTCCGCTTTCTCATAAATGAGTTTGAAAAAGTAGAGAAAAATGTGAACGAAAGGAAAAGTATAAAATTGTTATTTGAATCGGACAAGGTGACTGTTCAATTAGGTAAGTCGGCCACGTATCATCTTAATGGCCTCAGAAGAGTAATTTGCGAACCAAAGGTACCGAAACTTCCAATTTCCAGGTAAGTCATGTCGCTTCAGCCCATATTTCAAAGGATTTGGAATTATAAGCGAAAACGCAGAAGGTAATACGTTCCTAGTACTACACATATTTTTTTCCAAGATTTTATGGTAACATAACAATTATTTTTCATTACTATACACCAATATCTTTTGATAATAATATAAAATAGGTATATATTCGATGAATCGAGTGACGACACTAAAAAAATAAAGAGACCAACTTATTATTTTAATTAAAATCAATAATATATTCAAAAATTAAAAAAAAATTATTTCAAATATTTAAAATATTAAATAGTAGGTATATTAGAACATGGAATTAGCAAGGCCGGACATATAGATAATATGAAAATATAACATTGTTTGAACAAGTATACGGCGACAATATGAAACCAATTATGACAAAACTTTACCATATTGTACCGTCTTCTTCTTCTTCAGCCTGTTTTTATCCATTCTTGGACATAGGCCTCCCCCATGATCCTCCACAACTCCCTGTCTTGGACACACTGCATCCATCTCCCTCCGGCACATTTCTTGATGTCATCAGACCACCTTGCCTGGGGTCTGCCGACACCTCTTCGGTTTGTTCTCGGTCGCCATTCTACGATCTTTATGGTCCATCGTGAATCCTGGCATCTGGCAATATGCCCAGTCCAGCTTCACTTAAGGCCAGCGACCAGTTCCGCTACATCGGCTACTTTGGTTCTTAGTCTTATCATGACATTCTGAATTCTGTCCTTTATTGAAATACCCAGCAACTTTCTCTCCATAGCTCTCTCTGTCACTAACAGCTTGTGCATTATTCGTTTTGTTAGTATATATTGTTAGTTAGTATATGGTACCTATAGATTATTTATCAAACATTGACAAAACAGAAAATTGTGGAAATAATAATGATGATGATGATAATACACTACGTTCCACTTTTACCACAATTTTATGTTCTGAGATAATTATGTATCCATTTTGACTTTATGTATCTACCTAAGTAAGATTAGGTGAAGATATATATAAATATAGTTAGTGGTGTATTTTATTACGAAATGGCTGCCATGATGTAAAAGTTTACAATTATTGTTCCTTCACTTAAGTACTTGTCTACATTAGATAAATTAAACACAATACGAAGTAACTTTTGAACTTTTCGTAATGAAAGTAGGTACAACTCTAAAGTAAAATAAACTTAAATGCTTAGAATTTCGGGACAAAAGGATTGCTGAATGGAAAATTATTATGTAGCATTTAAAGATATTACAAAGGATTCTTTTATCAAACAAACTATTATTTAAAACAAAGGATAACTTTGTAATTAATCATAAGGTTTCATCAAATAAGAATGTTGAAGAAATAAGGTGGATACGTACAAAAAATATCTTGATATGTATTTTGGATTTAGATTAAATTATTATAAGGTAAACAAATGGAAGTTTGGATATAACAAATATAATAATGAAATTCTTAATATAAACATTTTGTAATTCAAGAAAAATATTTTTTTCTATTAACCATTGCGAGAGAAAAGAAATTACATAACTTCATTGTTCTGAATGTTCAATAGAAAATATCTGTCTTGCTCCGTCTAATCGACGTTTTTTTAATGTGGATTTCTTAAAACACCAGATGTTTCCGGGAGAAATTTCAGAGATAAAAAGAAATATAAAGCAAATGAAATTTTAAGAGAGAAACCATTTCGTATAATGCATTAATTTATTGTTGAGTTATACTCGAGTACCTAAAGGGAAAAAAAATCACATTTAGGAGATTACTGTGATCGTAAAAGTAGATCATTTAAGGAATCCATGGAGATGGAAAAAATAACACGCAATGAAAATAAAAGCAAGGATATAATAATATGACAGGCACAAATAATAACAACCGTTGGGAATATTGTGGAAATGTACAACGTTAACAAGACAAGAATATTTTGACAACACATGTGCTCAATTTCCTTAAGTTAATTCTTACATAACAATTTGCCTACATACTAAAACAGTCTGACAAATCAACATGAAATCAGAACAGAGTTGTTATTAATTGTAAACATACTCCACAATGAGAAGATATTTATTAAACAGAATTATTAATAAAATATACATTTACGTTTTAAGATTGTGTGTGGTATGACAAAACCTGAATTTATAATGAAGACTTTTACTAAAGTAAAATCCTTCATTTTCAATATACAAATTAAGTTATACGGTAGACATAGGCAGATGTAGACCACCTAAGAGCTTGAGAGATAGCTGCTGGAACTCGGCATCGGAGGGGCACACTTCCTAAAAAAAACAGGTTTCTAAAACCTATTATAAGAAAAAGAAGAAGAAGGTGGTATACATATACAAAATATCGTAAGAATTAATAACTAATTATATAAATAAAAGAAAATTTAACCACACTGATTGATATAAATTTAATTTATGTTGGTTTTATTAAAAATAGGTATACTTTTTAAGTTTTATTGTTTTTTTTCCTTTAATTATGTAGTTTTTTATTGTTTCTCTTGACTCTATGATGTTATATCAGTATGTGTATTTTTTATGTTTTTAAGTAGGAACCTATGCAAGTTAAAGGCAACTTTTTCCGAGAGTCAGGAAATAAATAAATAAAAATATAAATAAATAAATAATAAATTAATATTCAAAATTAATAAAAACAAACTAAATGAATAAATAAATAAATAAACAAAGAAATAAAAAACTAAATAAATAAATAAATACAAAATAATAATTAGATTTAATTTCAGCTCGTGAGCAGGGGGGTGCAATGCAACACAAACCATATCATATTATACGTAATTCTAAAATAAATAAAAAATAAATAAACTATAAATAAATAATTAAAAAAATAATCAAAATAAAAAAAAAACCTTACCTGAAAGAAAAGAAAAAGATGGTGGTTTAGGAACTAGTTGTTAGATACGAAGACAAAACGTGATAAATGATTTACGCATACTAGGTATATTAGTTAAGGATGGTTAAGAAATTGGCGATATAAATAAAATAGTGTTGTTTTGTGATTGTCAATGCAAATACGTAGCTGATGTATCCAATGAAATTACCAAAAAAGTCTGACGGAACATATAAAAAATTAATGCGAATGTAGAAATCAATTTTGAACTACTTTTGCAAATGTTTGAACAGTGATACTTATAAAAATGAATGGATCAAAAAAATATCACAGACACCAATATAGTCGATTTCTCGAGAATATTCTTTTAAGTTGTTTAGAGTTTTCAAGTGGTTTTCATAAATTAATATTTAAAGTGTGTTATGCCAGCATGGCTTTTAATTATTTTACGACACACCGAGGAAACTTTATGCAAATTATGATAGCTTTGTATATTGTTTGTTTTCGCAGTTTTTGTTTAGTGACCAATGAATTTTCTATGAAGTTGTTACCCCTCGGCACAATAAACGGGCACATTCAGTTTGTATTATTGAAAAACAATGAGTTTGAATGTAAATTAAAAAAAATAACTTCACCGCCAAAATTCCAATTTCCCAAATAAAATGGCTTAGAAATGACGAAGGGTAAAATATATGAACATACCTACATACTGCATACTATTTACGATATTAACGAAATATACAAAGAAGTTTTGTCGAAAAATTTCAATTTAAGCAATAGTTACCAGTGGGTTATGGCCAACACATGATTCTCCACTACAAAGTAAGTATACATTTATTCTTCTTGAAAGGTTGACAATATCTAAATGCATTTTCATGAAGTAAACAAATATTAGTTTCTCAGAGGACAAAAGTTTTCACAATACAACTTTCTACGTCATACATGTTGAGAAATTGATGTAAAAAAAAATGCAATACTAGCAAGATGAGCATGTATGAGACAATGTATCAATGTTGATGAGGCGATGTATATGTGTCAAGAAAGAAGAATGCAGTGTTCGATTCTCACTGCCTACCACTTGAGGAAGATAGAAGTGGAGAGTAAAAAATACACTTATCTATAGAGACACATACAATATCAACATAAAGTTGATCACTCAATTAACCTATAAAGAAGCTATTTTACTTCAGTTACATACATTTTTTATGCAAATATTTAATTTATTATACATTGTTATAACAGACCACATATATTTTTATTCATAAATGGTTGACATTCTCGAAATGCATTTGTAAAGAGTGTATTTTTACTGTATAGTTCAATAAACATAAAAATACATCGATTTTCCGGACCGTGAGAGCATTTTGATAATTTGGTCAAATGAAATCATACAGAAGAAATTAACGGATATCTATGGAAAACTAATCAGCTCTAAGTTTATGGACTGTACATATACATATGTTATTAATATATAGTCAATCGGACTTATAGCTAGAGCTGTAGAAAGGACACAAAAAACGACATAAATGATGAAATCAAACAATAGAAATTATAAGTTGTCTATGGAAAACTTATCAGCTGTAAGTTTATGCACTTTACACATATGATGTAAATGTGAAGTCGATCGTTCTTATAGTTTGGGCTGTATAGATGACACAAAAAGGATACGGCGCATCGTACGTCATGTATACGAATACATCACGACGAAACTCACAGTGTGCACTCCCTACATGATACCCATTGAGAAATTGATATAAAAAAATGCTTAAAAATTGTGAATTCATGACTTTCCACTATTTCATAGTGTGGAGAGAAAAACACCATTTTAAATATAAAACATAAAAGATCCATATGCGCCTACACTAGATTTTATCAGTTACCTACATACTTTCTCACTCTATGAGAATGATCAGATTATTATCAAATACAAAATTTATCGAAACTTAGAGAACCATCAAGACAAGTGTTATTTCAAGCGATCCATTATACATATTACATAATTTAAAATAAATTACCTGTTTCGGATCGAACAAGGATCCTATATAAATAAAAATTCAGATGATAGCATCGTGCTTGAGTGGATGGGTTATATAATTAAATTTATATGAATTCGAACATTTTTTTTTGCTCGCATATATTTAAATTGAGTATGAGAAATAAACGAGTGGATTGTAGCCAATGCTATACTCTCCACTACCGAGTAACTCCACAATGTATTCAAATTTTGTAATGAAATTTTCAGCATTTTCATGAAATAAATTTGTTTAATTATTTTTGATTTAAATATTTGATAATGAAAACTTGATAATTCTTTAATGCTATTTCACGTAAGTGATGTGCCTTTTTGACAATTTGAAAATAATAATATCCCATTATAAGTTTCCTGAGCTTGGGGTCACATTGAAATATTTAACAGTTAAAAAAAATGAGAAGCATTATTCAGATATCCTTCAAAATATAATGGGGTATAAGCATGTACAAGATATACAAATATGCAAAATTTGAAAAGAATCAAAAAAGTACTTTAGTCTATACATAACTGATAAAAAAGAATAAACACGCCGTACATTCATAGCACATACAACACACACAGATTTTTATTTTTATTTTTAATTAACACAAACAACATTAGATAGGTACATTGTGATGAAGCTTTCAGAATACAATCTCAGCATAATACTAGTTGATAATCTGTAATAAAAAATAACCTTGAAAATTGCGAATTCGTAACTCCCCACTCCTTGGGGTATTGAGGAGTAAAAACTAAGTAGGTATTCAAAAAATTACAATCGACACATAATATACTTACATGTAGAATTAAATATCTACATGTAAAATTAATGTATTATATATTACATGCATATTCTTATTTTATATGGAAAATTACTCATTCAATAT
Source organism: Molanna angustata (assembly GCA_963576475.1). Classification (NCBI taxonomy): domain Eukaryota; kingdom Metazoa; phylum Arthropoda; class Insecta; order Trichoptera; family Molannidae; genus Molanna; species Molanna angustata. The sequence goes on along the minus strand of OY754967.1, from coordinate 28,105,332 downwards.
ATATACAAATTGTCACAGAACAGTCTAAAATGTTTGCGTAAATAAACATTTTTTGTAAATAAAAATATAATAAATAAAAATGGCTGGACAGAGAATAGAGTTATGGAAAATATTTCTAAAATCGAGGTTTTTGAACAAAACAAACTTTTCAGAGATCATTCTAAAGTTTTCATCCCTTTATTGTCTCAATTCTCAGAAAAAAAACACGACGGAGTTCTCAAGATGGCAAACCCTCTGAGTATAATTAATTTTAAATATGTATTACAAAAAAAAAAATTATGGTCTTTTCGTGTGATGGCCAGATCTCGCTTGAAAATATATTGAAGATACGAGAAATGTCATTCGAGACAAAATTTTCTATACGACAGAAAAAAGATCTGACTCAGTTTGTCGCATAATTAGTTCATTTTCTAGACACATCAATGAGTGTATAATAAAATAGTATATTCACAATAATTTGGTGCATCCACTTTGAGAATAACGTTAAGTGTAAAAATATAAATAAGCTTATTTTGTGCTCTTCACCAATACATATTTATGTATATTTTTCAAAGAAATAGACAATTAATTCTTATTATACTAAGAATTTTACAAACTATTTTTTTTGGAATAAACCTCAAATATTTACTGCTACACATATCAAGTAAATAGTGTGTAAAAATTGGTTGCACATTCAAATCAGTTTTGGTTCCACCAAAACTAAATAAAACTAGTTAACAAATACATTTTATCAAATATCGTGTTTTTTCGTTGTGGTACATTTTTACAAAAATTAAGTATATTTTATACTCACCACACTATGAAATAGTGGAGAGTCATGATTTCACAATTTTTAAGCGTATTTTTTTTACATCAATGTAGAGAGTGCACACTGTGAGTTTCGTCGTGATGTGTATGTACGGCGGAGGGCGTACGCCGTACCTACGGATTATCCTTTTTGTGTCCTCTCTACAGCCCAAACTATAAGTACAATCGACTTCATATTAACATCATAAGTGCACAGACCCAGAACTGATTAGTTTTCCATAGACAACTTTTGATTTCTACTCTATGAATTCATCATTTACGTCCAATTGACTTCATATTGATATCATATATGTAAAGTCCATAAACTTAGAACTGAATAGTTTTCCATTGATATATGTAGGTACGTTAATTTCTTCTCTATGATTTCATCTGTTCAAATTTTCAAAATGCTCTCACGGTCTGGAAAATGGAGGTATTTTTATATTGTTTGAACTTATGATACAATACAAATGCACTCTTCAAAAATGTATTCAAGGATCGTCACAATTAAAAAAAAAAATCAATGGTCTGTCATATCAATGTGAAATAAATTTCATATTTATATGAAAAATGTATATGACAGAAGTATAACAGCTTCCTTATAGGTTAATTGAGTGATTAACTTCATATTGATATCGTATGTGTCTGTATAGACAAGTGTATTTTTTACTCTCTACATCTTCCTTCCTCAAGTGGTAGGCAGTGAGAATCGAACACCGCATTCTTCTATCTTGACACATATACATCGCCTCGTCAACATTTATACACTATCTCATACACGCTCATCTTGCTAGTAATGCAATTTTAATTAAAATTTCTCAGCACGTATCATGTAGAAAATGCATAGGTACTATGAGTTTCGTGTCAGTGTTTTTGTGTGTATGGTGTATTGTGAAAACGTTTGTCCTCTGGGAATCTTATATTTGTTTAAGGATCTAATAAAAATGTACTTCATAAAAATGCATTAGAGGTTGTCAACCTTTCAAGAAGAAAAATGTACACTTACTGTGGTGTGGAGAGTTTAGTGTTGGCTACAACCCACTCGTTTTTAACTTTGTTTACACAACGTGTAGATTGAATTTGCGACCGGTTTCGGAACTTACCGTTCCTTCCTCAGGCAGAATTTCATCTATATAGATTTAAATAGATTTTGTTTAGCAATGATCAAATTTTATTAATGTTAGAAATGAAAAAAATAATCCGTAATAAATTTAATATGGAACAAAAAAATAGAAATCTTCAAAAAAATATGTGTATTTTTAATATTTCGAAAAAAATAATAATGAGTAAAAGCAATTTTGACATTTAAAATATTTGAACGCCATACATATATTTTTTTAATGTAATGTAAAAAAATATTAACAAGAATAAAATATCTGTAAACAACAAAAAACATTTCTGTCAGATGATAGCAGTTATGATATTCGATTAAAAACAATATTTTTCAGCTTAATACATTTTCAAATGTACGACTATACCTGGAAATGAAAAAAAAAATAAAACAAATATATCGCTGTTTCCAGCTGTAAAAACATTCAACTGAAAGTATCAAGGGAAATGTCGAATGATGATTTCCCATGTGACGTAGTGCGGTCCTGGTGAGAGGAAAAGACAACAATATAAAATGTACGTGGATACGTGTCGGCGAGAGCGAGAGAAAAAATCTTACGTGCCGCAGGGGCAGATTAGTGACTGTTACAGTTTTAATTTCACATTTTTGCTTTTGTATTTTGATTGCTTTTCCTACACCTCTGTGGAGAATACGTCACGATTCTTTGAAGATAACTTAATTTGTTTATTTTGGTTCCGTTCAGGATGAAGAAATTATGTTTATATTGTATCAAACATTAAAAAACCAACCTCATATTTGGTATTATTATTGTTATTATTATTACGAAACGTAACCCTTATAAATTGTTTTATACGTATAAGTCGGTTTAAATTAGGCGTGTCAGTATGTTGAGTTAAACAAAAATTAATACAAGGTGTCTCAAAAAAAAGTTTATATTTGTATTCAGAGCGTTATGTGGAGATGTTAGACGACTTCTTGGTGCCTGAACTGCAAAACTTTCCTGGCTATAACCAAAGAACATGGTTCCAGCAGGACGGAGCAACGTCACACACGTCCAATACATCTCTGTCACGAGTACGTAAAATTTTCCCAGGCAAATTGATCTCCAGGAGACGTGACATTAATTGGCCTCCACGCATTTCTGATTTAACCCCTATGGACTTACTTTTTCCTATGGGGTTATCTTAAATCTAAAGTTTACGCCAATATACCGACTTTTCAGGTGCATTTGAAAGAAAATATCCGTCACGAAATGGTAGCCATCACTGAGTCCACCTGACGAGCCGTCATAAGTAATTTTCCTGTTCGATTAAATGAGTGTTGCGAACACGAGGGTCTACATTTGGACGATATTATTTTTAAGAAATATATTCCCCAATTGGGTACTTTGATAATTAATAAACATTTTTTTTGATACACGGCATACTTTTTTTTAATCGATCCACTAAATATAAACTTCCTTTTGAGACACCCTGTACATAGTAGAGTACAAAGCTGCGGGGCAAAAAGTCCAAGTGATTATGAAGGGCTGCAATAGAGTGACGCCTCAGAACAGGAAGACGCCAGATCTGATGTCATGGCTCCGCAACATTCGTGAGTGGACCGGCATCAGAGACGTCGGCGAATTGTTCCAGACGGCGCGGCGGCGGATAGAGATGCCTTCTCAGCAGTTATCGCCAACATCGAGGGGACTTGGTTCGTACTAATCTTGGTTTATTTTTTCTTTTCTAATATTTTATATCAGTTGAAATGATATACGAAAATATCATCATCATCTACGTAATATGGTACTTTCATAAATACGGAAGTACCTAAAAATGTAACGGAATTACGTAGTTTTTTAGGAGATATAAATTATTATAGGATTTTTATTAAAAAAATAGCGAGTATTTTAGAACCTTTGTATAACTTGTTAAAAAAAGAGACTGAGTATAATTGGGATAATAAATGTCAAATTTCTTTTGAAAAGGTTAAAGAAATATTAACGTCAGATAAAATGAGGCTAGTGCAATTATTTTTGGCTTAAATTTTTTTTATCAATATAGATGGGTGTAACATAATAATTTTTTTGTCATCAAAATATATTATTTTAGTTGTTTACATATAAGAACTATATAAATTGCCACCCATAATTATTAAGAAATTGACGTACTGAAATAGTAATAATGGGCTTTACCAGGCTTATCTTAATTTTAATTGTTTATCTTCCTTCTCTCTCCCTCTCACACAAATACCCGTTTGTCTGTCCCTTTTCCAGTACCTCGTTATGTGTCCGATTTTTCCCTCATTAATAGCATTATATACATACATTTATCTATTTACCTGTTATAACCTTTGTTTAACTTTGTATAAAAGAAATGTGAACTGTGTACTCAACACCAGTTGATTATGGCCTTATAAGCCGAAACGGTTGTCGGGAGTAAAATAAACAAATTGTAGAATCATATATGTGTTCATATTCATCATTATCATCTTTAATATATTTTGTTTTTAATATTGTGGTACTAAATAAATAAATAAAAAAAAATCTATGGACCCAGATTCGGATAGCCCACATTCAATTAACATCGTTCACCGATACCACGAATAGATTATGGGTCATTTGAGATTAATTATTATTTAAAAAAACGAAATTCAAAGTCGCTAGTGTCGCTACATATTGCTTGAAGCCATTATTTTTTCTATAAAAAACATTGTTTCACAATTGAATTTTGTGTCAATATTGTTTCAATGTAACCATAAGAATAAACAAAAACTCCATAACAAGATATGAAATATGTTTGTCGTTATGATTTTAAGAATGCTCATAAAAGAAAACATATCCTTACAGAATTTCAAAGAAAATGTTACAAATAAAATACATGGTAGGGTTTCAATGCCAAACAAATAAAAATAAACGATCTGTATAATTTTTTTCTATACATTCTCAGTTGTTGAACTGTAAAGCCATGTTCTTAAAAGGTTTAACCATTTAATAAATATTAACAACTTTATTTTATGGTCCATCTCTCTGCGCATAAAAGTTTCATTTCATATATTTTATGCGCAGTCGTAAACCGGTGGTTTGATGAAGCATCTGTTTTTTACTGCCTCCAGTTCACATTATCAAATTATTTAGAATTTTGTTTACCACCGAGGGGACTAAGAGTGGTTAAACTAAATTTAATGGCAAAGAAAATTGTGTAAATATACACATGAAATACTGTGGTTAAAATAACATAGGAATTTTTAGGTTACATAGGACAATACATTGTTGGTAAATTAAAACATGTCAAATTGTGATTTTTTTGGTATGTGTATTAAAAATATTATAATTTATTTATTTTACAAAGGACAGCATACAGTACATGTATAGATACAACTATTAAAAGGAAATATGAAAAAATACAAATGAGACATGTACCTCTTACGTACTATACCTAATATCAAAAGAAGACAAAACGCGTGAATTAGTGTGTGTGCGCGCATGAGAGAGTAACAATATGTAGGGGAGACCCAGGCAAAGCGAATGGACCAGGTAAAGCGGATGAATTGAATATTTCCGAAAATTACCACTAGAATGCGCTTATAGTTTCACAATCGGTGTACCGCATCACTACCGACGCCATGACAGTGAATATTTGTCGTTTGGCAGGAATGCACGCTCCTTTTGATAAAAAATTGTTTTTTTAGAATTTTCATGCGATAAACGAAGCTAAGATATTAGTGATTATTATTATTTGGTTATATTTCAGATTAGTTTATTTCATCCAATGTTTATTTGTTTCCTATCTAAAAAACTAAGTTTAGTTCTGAAATATATCAACCACATTGTATTTTTTAACAAAACGGTATTTGATACTGCCTTGGGCAAAGCGAATAGGGCAAAGCGGATGTTTGAAATTCTCTTTGCCCGAGTGAATGAACTTTTTGATTGATTATGTGAAATTGCGTATTACATATTTACAATGTTTATACCTATTTTTATAGATGGTGTATACATACATACGAAGAACAAACCAGGCAAGTTGGACTGAGTCAACGATGGCCAAAGCTATGAAAAAGGTGACTGAAGACAAGGAATCCATCACAGCCGTATCTAAAAAATATGAAATTCCATATGCAACACTCTATCGCCACATCAAATCTGGATCCACAAAGAAGTTGGTCGTTTTTCTACAATTTTTTCCTCTGAACAGGAAAATGAACTCTGCGATTACTTGCTGAAAATGGAGAGTGTTTTCTACGGGTTAACGCGTTGTGATTTCCTTTCATTGGTGTTTAATTATGCTAATGAAAATAATATTCCACATCCCTTTAAAAATGGAAAAGCTGGAGAAGATTGGCTCCATAGATTTCAATTACGAAATCCGTCGATATCGTTACGGTCTCCGGAACCAACATCAATAGCCAGAGCAAGAAGATTCAATCGTCCTCAGGTAGATAGATTTTATGATATTTTGTGGGATCAGATTGAAAAAAAATGACATTTTAGCCACTCGTCTTTACAACATGGATGAAACAGGTATTAAAACCTCAAGTAGCAAGCCTCCAAAGATTTTTTCATTAAAAGGCAAGAAGCAAGTGGGAGTTATTAGCAGTACAGAAAGAGGGCAACTGATAACAGTTATTTGCTGCTGCAATGCAGCGGGATCTTTTATTCCACCGTTTTTTATTTTCGCCAGGAAAAGGATGCAAGATCGATTACTCGATGGTGCACCACCAGGATCTCAAGCTTGTTGTACGGACAATGGATGGGTGAACGGTTCGTCATTTTTATTATGGCTGCAGTTTTTTGTTGAAACTGCAAGACCGTTTTCCAACAGCAAGGTATTACTTCTCTTGGACAATCATGAAGCTCATAAATATTATCCAGCTTTGGATTATGCCTCTAAAAATAATGTGCATTTTGTGTCTTTTGCCCCCCATACAACACATCGTATGCAGCCACTTGATGTTGCTGTTTACGGGTCTATCAAAAAATATTTTGAACAAGAACTAAACATTTTTCAAAAGAATCATGCTGGACGCATAGTCAATCAATATGACATGGCAAAACTCTTTGCACCCAGTTTTTTAAAAGGAGCATCTATACAAAATGCAGTCAGTGGCTTTCAAAAACCAGGAATATGGCCTTACAATCGAAATGCATTTAGTGACATTGATTATGCTCCTGCTACAGTTACAGATCGTCCTGTTGAACCAGAAAACTCTGAAGGCCGCACATCTCCAACGAATCAATCACCGCATTCTGTGCCTGCTATAGAAAAAGCTTTCTTGCCTCCTGATGAAATCATCACAGAAATCATCAATGGAATTCAAAAATCACCGGTCAAATCTACGCATTCATTATCAACGAAGATTAAGTCACCTTTTGATATTAGACCAATGCCCAAAGCAAATTTCAAATCGACAATAAGAAAAAGAAAATGCCAAAAGTCAGAAGTTCTTACTTCTACTCCCATAAAAAACACACAAAAAGACAAAAATGAAGCCAACATTCGAAGAAATAAAAAAAATTAAATCATAAAGAAAAAAAAACTTGGCCCATCTACCAGCGGACTAAAGGTTAAAGCAAAAACAGATGAAAATAAAAATTTGAAATGCATTGTTTGTGACGAAACTTATGTTGAACCATTAACAGAGGATTGGATTCAATGAAGCCAGTGTAAAAGTTGGGCTCATGAATCATGCACCTCATATAGTGGATATGGTTCTTACTTCTGCTACGATTGTGATTCCTAATTCTCTTTGCCCGGAGCCCATGTTCACCTTGCCCGGGTACCCAGGCAAAGTGAATAATTTGAAGATTTTTTTAAATTTACATTATTTTTATAATTCTCATTAATATTACCTTTTCATTTATTTTACTTTTGTAGACAAACATTTTTTTTTATATTATACTTTATAAAGTTTTTTATATTAAGCAAGCATTGTGTGTTTTATTTAATATCTCCCTTAACACATCCGCTTTGCCTGGGTCTCCCCTATGTGTGTGTAAAAGAGATATCAATGTGTGGGTGGATGGGTGTGTATGTGTGTGCGTGTGTTTGAGAGTAGGTGTGCATGTGTGTTTGTAAATAATAGACGAGCATATATTGACAAATTCATTTTTTTTTATTCAGTATACATAATATAAACAGACACATAGTTTTTTTATTTCAAAAGGAACTGTCCCAATAAAGTCTAAAAAGTTGTGCTTGGGACAGGATATCATAAGTTGAAAAGAAAAAGAAAATATATTTCTGAGGGTGGTTGGGAAAAATAAAAATAATAATCACCAAGTTGTATATTGTTATAATGTCACGATGTTAGTTATAAGTTTGTTTTTGAATGCCATTTGTGAATCAAAAAATATGTCTAAGTCGGCATTTTTTTTCATGAGAGTTGATTAATATTTTTTTATGTAATTAATTTTTATGTAAATAAAATAGTATTTTTTTGTGTAATTGCTTTAATCGTTTTTAGTCACCAAATGTATTAAAAATATATTTATTCGAAAATTTATATTTAATCCAAAACTCTTTATATACGCACACATTAATACATTTATCGAAACTAATTTTTACAGAAACATACCAATTACAAAAATTGAAACTATTTCAATTTTATTCTTTTGTTTAATTTTTTTTCATATTCAAAAAAGTACTTATTAGAAAAATAACCAATTTTACGAATATACCAAAATACGAGAATATATTATATTATAGGTTCCTACTGGAAACTACATTATGTACTTTGAATAAAAAAATCTGCAAAAAAATAGCCAAAAAAATCAATTGCGAGAAATAATGATATGACGATAATATATTTTAGAGAAGAAAAAATGTGAAATAATGAAAAAGTGAAGTTTGACGGCGGAGGATTTCTTGTGAGGACGGTGTTAAAAAACTTTCTTAATAACTGGACAAACTTTTTCTTAGTCCGCTGAGGAAGACAGTACTTTTCACATTAGATGCACAGGGTGTCGCTACAAACTCTTACTAATATAATAACGATATAATAAAATTTACATTATGTATTAAAAATGTTTCGCCAAGCCATCGTGTATCAATCAATACAACATGCTCCTCGAGAGGTAAGAAAAAATATTGAACCGCGAAAACAGGCATTATTATCAAAATATTTAAGTAGGTATTTATTTGTTCAAACATTTTTTGTTTCTTTTTTGTGAGTTTAGTTAAAATTATTACGTTTGATATCGTTACAATCCATACATAAAATTATTATGGGTATTAAAAATAAAATAAATTTAATAAGATCTCACAAGACAATAATATATAGGTAGGTTATTAAAGTAGAAAAAGTGTCGTAACTAATACGACACTTGATTGACTCGATATGATACACTATTACTAGGTCACATATTTCTTGGAATCCTTGATTTGACTTTTAGATGCGTGGGAAGATTAAACAATATTTATTGATATATAATTGGCCTATTGGAGACGTTTTTCCCTCATTGCTTGCGTAAGTCTCGGTTTTCTTGCTGGTCTACAAGCTTTGAATCCCTGTTCTGCCAGTCTTCTGCGAAGCGTACCAAGAGATATTGCAATTCCTTCTTCATTTATTATTTCTTTAAGCGTTTTTCTTGACTTTCTTCTATTTTCAAGAACAATATCCCTTATTTTTCTTTCAGTTCGTGGTGTTGTAATACGCTTTCGCCCACAATTTTTCCTCTTAACTGATTGTATGGGCTCATTATTGTCCATTTTTCTCTTAATTCTATCAACAGTTGCTCTGGAAACCTTAAGAGACTTGGCAATCTGTCTATTTGAATGGTTTCCACTCAATATGAAGCCTTGGATCTGACCAAGTTTGGATGAAGAGATGTCCTGCTGTCTGCCCATTTTTGAAAAACTTGAAAAAAATGAGGTTATCAAAAAGTGTAAAAAAAGTATATAAAAAAGCCTTGATAAATGAAATAAATAATGGAATATGGTAAAAATAACTTACTTGCATATAAAAAAAGAAAGAAGTACGAATATTCTTGTAAAATAAAAATTATAAACCATAAAACTTCAGAATAAATTGCTATTGTTCAATATCACACGTGGTGTAAAACTGTGACATTTCTCATTGTAACGCAGCTAACTTCATAACAAACAGTAAAACAGTGTTGTTATTCTAAAAAAATATTCACAAGGAATGGGCGTGATAAACTGAAACAACAATAAATAGCATATCTAAAGTTTTTAATACTGATTATGAACCTGAAACACAATTTTTGTGATAAATTATGGGTGGCTCTAATTTTTTGAGCCCCCACTGTAATTATATGTTAGACATAAATGGGTTACATAAGTAAAGACTGTGTCAGTTAAAATGAATGTAAAGCTATTCCGACACAAGCACTGCTTAGTGGAATAGTTCTTATCCACTTGGATGTTGGTACTGATAGATTGTATTCATTTTGTCAGTGCCAACATGTTATACTAAATTGTCAATTTTTCAAATTTTTTTTTGTTCTATGTTTCACTTTCGTATTATTGTAATTTTTTTGTATGGTTATTGTGGATTTAAATAAATAAATAAATAAAAAAAAATTGAATGTACATAGCGGTAGGTACCTAAACATGAAGAATTTTTTTTCTTTCATTTTTTTATTTTTTTTTATTTTTTTGATAAAGAATAAAAGTGATACTACATAATACAGTTGTTACAATATACCTATAATACAGTTACTTAATATTTAATAACATTACCCCCCAATAAGAGCTTACACTCGGGCTTTGGAGGGGATTCTACCAAATATATAAATATTTATGTATACCTAACTTAGAACATAAAAATCCAAATCTATAAATATTTATATATACCTAAATCGCAATACAATATTAGGTTATGAGAGATTTTATTGTCTGTCTGAAATTTGAAAAACCAGATGTATTATTGAACTTATGTATATCTCCCATTCAGCTCATTATACCATTTAACACCTTGGTAAGTATAGTGTAGTTGTGCGGTAGTAGTCCTTAATAAAGGTAGTTTTATATCACCCATCCTTCTTGGATGACGGCTAATGTTGGAGTTAGGATACAATTTGTACACTAAATAATCCTTGAAAATCTGACAAATTGAGGCTCTTCTATAAAGACCGAATAAATCAGGGACAGAGAATTCTTGGTATAGTTGATTAGTCGGATAGTCGAACGGTTTTTTAAGAATGATTTTAATAATTGAGTTTTGAATTGTCTGTAGAGGCTTCAAATTAGTTTTAAATGCTGCTCCCCATCCTATTATTCCATATTGTAGTAAAGACTGGGCTAACGCATAATTATCTTCATTGTGCCGTTGTAGAGAATAATTGTACTTTTTTCAACGCCAAAATTTTATACTTCAAAAAAGTATGACCACAATCAAATTAAAGAAACAAAAACAATCATTTCACTGAGTATGAATCATATTCATATCAGTCTAATCGTAATCATATAAGTCTCATTGTCAGCCTTTCGAATCTCAATACATAAGATAAAGAATGAATCACAATCATGTCAGTTTCCCTGTCAGCCTTTGAAGCTCAACAAGATCATGTAAGTAAGATATGCATCTTCCTGCTGAAGACACAGTTTATCAATGCGTTTTCAGTTAATTTTTGAGACAACTAATATCATTACAATATCAAGATAAGAAGAAGTTGCAACATTCTAGAGACAGAGTGAAAGCTCACATAACAACTGTGTCTTGACCGGAAACCGAACCCGGGATCATACCCTCAGGAGTCAGATATCTAAGCAACTGAGCAACGAAGGCCGCAATATATATTTTCAAAAGTGTCCTAACTTAGCTGAGATGACTCTCAAATCATTAAAAATATATATACCTACATTATCAATTTAAAATAAATCTGTACAAAATTAGTTTCAGTATAATTTAAAAAAATATAATATAGGTACGATCTACAATATTATTTTTATACCTAAAATTATTATAATTGTTTTATCGTCAGATATAGATACTGCAGTAAATAAATAAATAAATGCAAATACGAGTATATCCTAATAAACTACCGACGAAGTATTGCAAACAAATAGCCATTTTTATTACAGGTTTATGTAAGAGAAGTCAATTAACATTTTGATTAATAAACCTTCATAAATAATACTCGTCCGCTAGTCTAATGCTGAAAAAAAAATCTAAAGAACCGGTAAAAAATTTATTTTAAAAGTACCTCGAAGATAAGGTTTTGATGGCTAAATAATAATACCAAGGAAAAATTATCTGTAGGGAAAAAAATATGAGGCCAATTATAAGGATGAGTAATGTGTACAATCTATTTGACAAATCGACGTCGAAGTAATTTAACCTAACCTACCTGCTACAGTCGCCGTTATTTGCAAAATGAAAAAGTAACAAAGTAAGAGAGGACCTTTCAAAATTGTTGAAAGTTTTTTTTTTATACAAAATAAAATACAAGAAAACATTTGCGCTACGAAAACTTCGCCAACTTCCTTGACGTATAAAAACTTTTTTGATTTATTCATCTGAAAATATTTCAAGATTTAGAAATAATCTACGAGCCTTGAGTAGAAAAAAAAGTATCCGAAGAAAGTTCTATAATATACCTCAAATTTCAAATAAAAAGAATTGAAAGAAAAAGTTTCTTTTGCATCATAAAATGATTTTCTACAATTAAAAAAAATATATCAACTTGAAAACAAAATTTGATGAAAAACAAATTTCAAGATACCTAATTGTAATAACAATGGAAAAAATCGTTTCAATACATTCTAAGAATAAATCGTTACCATTTTTTATTCACGTCGAGAGTTTGTAAAATACCTTTGTGCATATCTTAAATATTAGCCAGTCATTAAAAAACTGATTTTATATAATATTTGAGATTCATTTATTCAGAGACGACATTTTAAACCTGACTTTATAATCCAGAGTGAGAATGAACCCAGATAAAACAATTTTGAAAAACAGGAGATTTTTTGTGACACTTCAGAGGAAAAATAGTCGATGGAGATCCCAAAAAATGGTTTACCACAGGGAAGCGTTCTAGCACCGATACTCTTCAACATTTATTCAAACGATTTGCCTATACCAACAATGACTAGACAATTCTTCCACGCTGACGATACAGCATTGGCAGCCCAAGAGGACACTTTTCAACTAGTAGAGGAAAGACTTACCCACACTCTTATCAAACTTGGAAAATACTACAGTCAAAACGGCCTAAAACCAAACTCTAAAAACACACAAATCTGTGCATTTCATCTAAAAAATAGAGAGGCGGGTAGACAGCTGAATTTTTATTTATTTATGTATTTAAGACACCAACAGAACATTGAAATATACACGCATAAGTTAACACAAGATACAAACACATAAGGTCTCCATAGCAATGGATTGTAAAAACAATAATCGCTTAAGACGTGCTAAATATTTGCAGTAAGATTTATTGATTACAAAATTTAAATCTACATAAAATAAAAGAACATTTTCCGAGTGCAAAATAATAATGTTACCATCACTGCACAGAACGAACGCAATCAGATGTTTAATGTAGTTACATGGTAACATAGCACTGGTTATCATAATGTTATATGGATGGGGGAGAGGATCACACATTGTCAAGCACCCAAATACCTTGGTGTTACGTTAGATAGAACGCTTTCATACAAAGCAAAAAGTCTCCGCCAGAAACAATATAAGAAAGCTCACCAGCACAACATGGGGAGCTTCCCCGAATGTCCTCCGCACCTCTGCTCTAGGTCTGTGTATTTCCGCCGCTGAGTATGCCTGCCCTGTTTGGCAAATGTCATCGCATGCCAAACAAGTGGACATTGCAGTAAACGACATGGTCCGCCTGGTGTCCGGATGCCTTAAACCTACCCCAGTGCATAAACTTCACCCAATTATTGGAATCGCACCACCTGACATCAGAAGAAAGGCGTCGGCTGATATGGAAAGATGACACAAACAGATCGATAACCCTAGACACCCCTTCACAACTACCAGATAGCTGCACCGAGACTGCGGTCGAGAAAGATCTTTCTTATATCAACTACCGCATTGGGAACCTCCACAAAACGGTATAGAGAGGATCTGTGGAGGCAACAACTCGGCAGCAGACTCTGGATGGCAACATCTGAGGAAGTGAATACCGTGTTTGGTCTGGACGTTCCAACATGGAGTACACTTAACAGACTTAACGAGAGTGGAGGTGACTAGATGTAAAAAGAACCAGCAGCAGAGGTGAGGATTTCTGAAGGGAGAAGATACATGCTGCGACTGCGGAGAGGAGCAGGATGATGTCCATCTACTAATATGCCCACGAATGAAGATGACATGTAACACAAGTGACCTAATAACAGTGAATGACAAGGCGATATCCGTCGCCGCCTAGTGGAGTGGCAAGGTCTAAGGTGCGGACCCGTAAAGTAAGTAGTAGGTACTCCACTATTTTTTATCGATGCTGTACTTCGAAATACATTCAATATAAATTGATGAATCTCGGCCATGCCATGATTCGATAGTTTGTCAATCGGTGCTATCGAGTAAAACGACTTATAGAAATATTTAGAAATTTTATGAACTATCGTCACATAAGGTAAAGCAAAATCATAATGGGAGGTATAAAAAAAAATAATAAATGACAATGGTTTTGATGTCAAAAGCAAGATTTTTTTGTCTGTTAGAGTAACAACGCTTAAAAAACATAAAAATAAGGGCGTTTGGAACAAGGCACCATTTCCTATCAAGAGGGCAAGCAATTGACCAGCTTGCCATTATAATCTATGCTCTGAATGGTTCAATGAAAATAGCACAATACTTGGATATCAATATTCTTGGAATAATCCGGAAAAATTAATTGGTGCTATATAAATCCTAAATCTTAAAAAATAGAAAAACTTATCTTAGAAGTTTTGTAATGTCTTTTGAATTGTTCTTTTAATTAAACAACATTGTGGAAAGGTCACGCATTGAATTGTTAGCACTAAAATCGTTGGCATTAACATTCTTTTAAAATATATTCTAATATATTTCGGTAAGCAAGCCAAAAATGAAATAATATTTCTGGCACAGTTCAGGGGTTACATCTGTGCAAGAACAATGTCACCTCATGTATAAGGACTCTTTCTTTCATTGTTTACAAAAAAAAAAACAACATCTCAATAGATGGCGTAACAAAAAGGTTTCTTCGTTACTTCATAGATGGCGATAGTAAAAATAACTTATTTTCAAAACGATCTGTTAATATAGAGATCTTTCAAAATTGAATTGATAAGGGAATTCAATAAGAAGGCACAATTGGTGAACGTTGCGCAAGCGCATAAATTTTTCGAATGCGTTCATAAAATATTTATCCTAAGATAGCTATTATTCTATAATGGCATCTTTGAGTGCTCAAAAGTGTAGGAGTAAGTACAGAAATTTGTTTAGAGAAATTGTCGAAGAGCGGCAACATCCCGTCGGTATTGGAAAAATGTTGAGAGAAAATATTATATGGGAGAGGAGCAGAAACATAAAATCCGAGAGCACATTTTGCACAAGTAAAATTATACAACTTATCCACGGGTCTTCCGTTTATTATCGACATTTACATAAGCAGGTCGGACCTTGGAACGGTGGCTGGACACGATACTAGCAAACAAAGACCCTTATGAAACTCGTTAAGTGGAACTGTTGTCGCCATGAATAGGTAATAAGGATTTTATTAAATTCTACATTGTAACCATATTTGGTTGCTCCTCGCACAGAGCTAAGGGAGGATACTGTTAGTTGATGATAATCAGAAAAGTACGAATCATTTTTAACCTCTCTATAAAA
Organism: Molanna angustata; assembly: GCA_963576475.1. Lineage (NCBI taxonomy): Eukaryota > Metazoa > Arthropoda > Insecta > Trichoptera > Molannidae > Molanna > Molanna angustata. The sequence goes on along the minus strand of OY754967.1, from coordinate 28,089,716 downwards.
ATACAAAGAGAAGAGAGGGTAGGAAACTTAATTTTACGCCATCTTGTGACAAACAAAATTATCGAAAAATATAAAAGTATTAACCAAATAAAAGTGAAGGGGTTTCAGATTTTTACAACATAAAACTTAAATAAAATTTTATTTATATGACAGTACACAGCACATGCAGAAGAGACGAAGATGGGATATCATAGAAGAACCAGGAACTCAGGCACCTACAGGGCTTACGACCTGTAGGTGCCTGATGGAGTTACCTCATAGATGGCAATAGTATACACATTACACATTATTCAAATATATATGTAGAACTTTCAAAAATTACATTGAAAAGGGAACTCAATAAGGCATAATTGGTGAACGTTGCGCAAGCGCATAAAGTGATCACGTAAACCAGCCGATGACAGGTCGTAAGCCCTGTAGGTGCCTGAGTTCCGGGTTCTTCCATGATATCCCAACATCGTCTCTATTGAGATGTTATTGTCAATAGTAATATACGAATTTATTTCTCTAGTTCATGTACGATTTTTCACAAAACAACTCACATTTTTATATTTTTGTTTTACCGAAACTTTTCCCAAAAACTTTTCTTTGTCCCGTTACCATTTCCTTCAAAGAAACAATTGTTTTTATTGTTAAATTACAAAATTCTGTCGAAGAAAAATAACAGAAGTGTCATTCAAACGAGAAAATGAGACAATTGACTAATATTTTATTTTCTTCTTTTCCTTGGGCACGACATCAAAAACAGCAAATTATATGTCAACAACTAAAAGTCTTTGTCTTACACGGGATAAATCAATTAATTTTATCATAATTATAAAAATCTATCAAACCTGCGCCTGCGTCATAAAACGCATAAATTTGCACCTGTTCTCCCGCTATTATACGTAGGTACTTCATTCATTATTATTAGGATAACGTCTTGTTTTTTTAGGTAATGGATATCGTAATTCTAAATTATGAAATTTAAATATGATGCACCTGTACTGTAATTATTATTGTAGGTATACACTTATCGAAAATTTTAGGTAAGACAGACAGACAAAAATCACTCGCACTTACATGAGTTTTTACGAGAACTTGACGAACTCACTAAACACATACCGTCTTACTTATAAACGTAGGTAAGCTATCTATACATACCATCATACATACCATCACGCCATGTCCCTTACGGGGTAGGCAGAGAGAACCGAACGCCACATTTTTCTATCCTGGCACGCATCCCTCGCCTCGTCCACATTCATGCATCGTCTCATACATGTTCGTCTATTGCTCACACTTCTAACATTTCCGTCTTTCAAAATTTCGTTCACATGGTCGTGCCATCCCTTTTTTGTCCTCTCCGACCTCTCATTCCATTCCTTTCCGCTCTGTATATTTTCTTCGTCAGGCGCTCCTCATTCATTCTCCCCATGTGACCAAACCATCTCAATGTGTTTACTTTCATTCTAGTAATGACATCTTTCTTAATCTTACATTCTTTCCTTATATCCTCGTTTCTTTCCCGGTCATACATCGTTCTATTACAAATCCTTCTTAACGATCTCATTTCAACTGCATTTATTCTGCTTTATAGTACCTGGTTATAGAGCGTGTAAGCTATCTATAGTCCCTGGTTATAGAGCGTGATTAACGAAATGGTTAACTTAAAAACCGTGACTATCTTTATTACACCTTTATTTCATAGACGTCAAGTTAGGACAAATCGAGTGGTTGTTTAACGCTTGACTAACGCGTCATACCAAATATTTCAAAATGGCGGATCTTTCACATATTATCCGATGCATATTTAAGATTGACAGAAAAATGTAATGCTTATAACGTTTTTCTTTGTTATTCTTCATTGCAATTGTGTTTAAATTGACTCAACATGACACACCAAACTTTCGTTTTTCGATATCCAAAGATTACATTCATTTATCTATATTTTTTTTTTTGACATCTGTGAAGCCAATGCGGCCATATGAATAAAATAAATGGGGGTGTTCGTAAACAATTCGGTGAACCAGTTAGTCACATCTTAGTATACGTTTATAAGTAAGATTATTAAATACCGATATTAACTATTTTAGTTGTGATTATTTACACTGAAAAAAACAATTGTGACGACCGAACTGTCTACCTGCGTTTTTAGCCAAACTTTTGTTATCAGTAATAAAAATTAATCTATTTATGACTGTAGTGTTTAGCTCAGGGTACAAAATATTTAGTAGCACTAAACGAATTGTTTTGTAGTCACTATAGTTCGGTTAATTTTAACATAACTTTTTTTTCAGTGTAGTTGCACGTTTAGTAAGCTTTTAACGAAATCTAATAGTAAGACCGTTTATGGTGGCCTGTTTGAAGTCAAGTAGACCACAACGTTTAAAATTATAATTTAAATCATCAAAAATATTACAATCTTGCAATCCTGCAGGCAAAAAAATAAATGGTGTGTAATCCAAAATTATTAAATTCAAAAATAACAAAATATTAGAGTGAGAGTTTCGTTTAAGATCTGAAGATAGAAGGTAGAAAGTATGAACAGAAAGAAGACGGTCTGGTGGGGAAAGTAGAGCACCTGTAACAGGTGCGATCGAGGACCCTTTATGATAAAATGAGTTTATAGAGAGGATACTTTTGAGTTGGTTTGGATTCAAGTATTAACTTAAGCTTAATTTTCATTCTTTTTAATCCTTTATTAAACCATTTTGCGAGTAAGGGAGGAGAACATTTTGGAATCCGATTGATTCAGAGAAATCTTAATTTTATGAATACATAATTTAAAAATAAGATGCGATTATATTTCATCAAATACAAACGATGATATTTAAGCGAAAAATTGATAGATGTCTCTAACTTTATTATTGTTGATACATTTTGTACATTCTGGCAAACAATTACAATATCACTTGTGTTTTTATTCCATAACCAACTTAAAGAAACTTAAATTTGGTTAAATCTTAATTTAATGCAAAAGGGAATGCAAGCTCATGGAATAAAATAAGTAACTTATGTGATATTCACCTTTTATTAACTACAAACTTTAGATTTCAAAATGTAACAATATTAAGTATATTCGTATTTTAAATTTCACATTGCGGAAGGTCAAATGACGCGACACGTACGACTCCGGGCGGAACAATGAATCGCGAATCAAGAGAGGGGTATAATATATAGCTATGTGAGCTTCTAGAATATTCCTAAACGGCTTGTTCCACAAAACGTCACAATTCCCTATACATGGCATTATTTTCCGTATGTAGGATTCCAGTCTGAATCTAACCTCTGAACTACTAGTACTAGATTATGAAGATAACCAAATGTGTAGATGAATGCCATTTGCTTTGAATGTATTAAAAACTGATATATTAGAAAATATATTGTTTTTTTTTTCATTTCACACATTAGAATAAACATCATTATGGTGAGTAATTATCAATATCTAAATGAAATACTAGGGACATGGTTCTTAATATAATATACATATTAATATAAAGTTTAATATACCCAAACGTTGTTTACCTCGGGCCAAAATATTCCGTTTAATTATTTAGAAAATAATACGAATTTTCAATGTGCTGATTTACCCGCAAGGCTTTATTAATTATTTAAAAACATTTTAATTAAAGTCAATACAAGTATCCGAGAATAAAGGAAAATATTATTTTCTAAGCGATTTTTAATACAGAATGGCTTCAGAATAAACAACTTAGTGCTAAGTAAGAAGTGAGCCTTGATATCGGATTAATGAAATAATGAAGAAACCATTCCCCCCCGGTTTAATAACCAACATCATAGCCAAAACAAAAACCGAAATTGCTTCGGAATAAGAAACGATAATGTAAATAATTAAACTGTTATTTAGTACTAACGATGAGAAAAGTTTTTATTACGAGTGGATGACAATTACAAATTTTAATATTACGTTTGGGCTAACGAAGATTTAAAATTAAATATATTGGGATGAAGATTTAAAATTATAATTTATCAAAGATGGGAGCAGACAATATAGGAGCTTATTATAAATTATAATTATGTTTAAACTTTCAAAATATTTTTGCATATTATAACATAATAGACAACCATATTACGCAAATATAAACATAGAAATAAACATTTTCAGTCAAAACAAACCTAAAACTTCCATACATGATAGAATGGCTATTTATGGTTCACAAGATCTATAAAGAAGATAAAAAAAAATGGAATATTACTATTTTTGTATCAAAATCTCTAAAAAGAAGATACAGAAAAAAAACAAAAAAACATGACTATTTTTGTATCACAATATCTAAAAAGAAGATACAGAAAAACAAGGAATATGACTATATTTGTACCAAAATCTCTAAAAAGAAGACACAGAAAAAAAACAAAAAACATGACTATTTTTGTATCACAATATCTAAAAATAAGATTCAGAAAAACAAGAAATATGATTATTTTTATCTCACAATATATAATTGAAAGGTACAAAAAACAAAAATAATTTTATAAAAATAAAAAATGTTACAGAATAAAAATATCGTTCAAAATATACATAGAAATTCTTGAAAATTAATTTCAAATTAACTAAATCGATAAGAACTAAGGTAGATATTATTTTTTCGTTTATGTCTCTAGGTACACAGAATAGCCCACTGAAAACGTTTTATTCTCCTTGCAATGGAATCGATGTTTTCAAAAATTCCCATCATTCCGAATTGACAAGAGTGAAAAGAGATATTTAGGAATTCCTTTAGGAGGGATAAAAAATAACTGCGCAGTAAAATATGATAATGTAATCTATCTAAAAAACCTACATATAATCAAACATGCAGTCATCTTATTACATTATCTACTAGCTTTTATGTCCCGCCGTTGGCCAAGAATGTAAAATTGTGAAAGAAAAAGCAATCGTTTTTATAATATTGTCACCCAATTATTTTGCAATATCAGACTATGAAAAGTGGTTTGAAATTTGATTGAGTTTAAGTATTGTAAAATGTTCAAGTGATGGCCACAACCCATTCTTTTTTATATATTGCTATAAAGTGTGAATGAAGTATAATATTTATACAATTTCTGCTCGCATGGACTATGCGTAATGGTTTTAAATATGACTGTTTATCAACGTTGTAAAGAGATTGGTTTGGCCACAACCCCCATTTTTAAATATTATCATCGAAAACAAATTGTAATGTGTACCTATTGAAAATTTAGTAATTTTGGATGTTGGGATGTGGTTAAAATTTGATTAAACAAACGTAGGTACTGAAAAGATCTAGTATTGGTCACATCCCATTCGTTTTTATATTTTTTCATCAAGTGTGCATTATATTTTTGCTCAATTTGACTGAAAGTCTTCATTAACGAAGAAGAAGAAGACTTGAACTATAGTAAATAGTTTTTAATTTGAATATAAATGTTGTGAAGAGTTCAGTAATGGCCACAACCCCCATTCTTTAAATATTAGGTGTTGAAAATTATTCAAAATAGGATGATATAAATGGTTTAAATTTAATTAAACAAAAGTATTGAAAAGATTCTAGTGCAGGTTATATCGTCACATCCCATATCCCATTCATTTCATATGTATTTTCATCAAGTGTGCATATCGTTAATAATATTTCTGCACAATAGACTATTAGACTTAAAACTAACCCAAAAGACTAAATAAAAAAGAGAAAAATAAGTATAAGACTATAAGAAATAGTTTGTATAAAAAACTATTCCAATGGTCTACATAAAATAAGTAAAAATACATATACCTAATAGAAGAATTAGACTATTGGAAATAGATTGTATAAAAGCTCACCCAAAGGTCTACAAAAAAGAAGAAGAAGAATATTTAGACTATTGGAAATAGTATGTATAAATATTGACCAAAAGGTCTACATAAAAGAAAATGAATAAGACTATTGGAAATAGTTTGTATTAAAACTCTCCCAAAAGTCTACGTACTTAAATGAAGAAGAATAATAATTAGACTAAAGGAAATAATTTTTATAAAAAAATGACCCAAATGTATACATAAAAGAAGAAGAAGATGAATTAGACAATAGGAAATAGTTTGTATAAAAACTGCCCTAAAGGTCTACATAAAATTAAGAAGAAACAGAATTAGACTCCAGGACCCGCCGCTTCAGGCCCTTCAGTACCTCCCGTCCCTTTAATCCCTCATTACGTCCCTTCCCATCAGACCCTTCACTAACTTCCGTCCCTTCAGGCAGTTTTATACCTCCCGTCCCTTCAGGCCCTTTAGTGCATCCCTTCCCTTCATTACATCCCGTCCCATCAGTCGGTTAAGAAAAGTTTAAATCCAGAAACCATCCTGGAAGAACCGCGAAGAGATGAAAGAACATTCTTTTCCCAGGATGCTCTACTTAATAGGTAAAATGACTAAATACACGAAGAAGAAGAAAAAAGTTTAAACCCAGATACCTGCGAAGAGATGGAAGGACAGTTGGACCTTCTTCTCCCAGGATTCTCCAACTTCATAGGTAAAATGACCAAAAATACACGATGAAGAAGAAGAAGAAGAAATAAGTTTAAATCCAGATACCTGCGAAGAGATGGAAGGAAAATTGGACATTCTTCTCCCAGGTTAGTCCACCTTCAAAGGTAAAATGACCAAATAGACGATGAAGAAGAAGAAGAAAAAAGTTTAAATCCAGAAACCTGCGAAGAGATGGAAGGAAAATTGGACCTTCATCTCCCAGGATAGTTCATCTTCATAGGTAAGATGACCAAGTACACGTTGAAGAAAAAGAAGAAAAAAGTTTATATGCAGAACCCGTCCTGGAAGACCTGTGAAGAGATGGAGGGACAGTCGGACCTTCTTTTCCCAGGATACTCCCCCTTCATAGGTAAAACGACCAAATACACGAAGAAGAAGAAGAATAAGAAAAAAGTTTAAATCCAAAAACCATCCTGGGCATACGCTCGACAATTCACCAAAGTTTCATTATAATCGGACAAACGGTTGATAAATAAATAAATAAAATAATTTTCCTATAGGAAATCAGTATAGGTATATTATTGTTGATTTGTAAGTAAATAGTATTAGGTAGGTACCTACCTACAACAACCTTCTAAATAAATTCGATTCCTAACAAATTTTATTTGAATATCACATTCTTTCTGTAGCCATGGAAACGATTCGAACACGTAAGTAATATCGAATGGTTCGGATACATTTTTTGAATATGTAGGTACCTACATTGGTTTGTTCGATGCCATAAAAATGAAAATTGTCCGAAATATCAAATATTATATACAAATTACGCAATTTTATTATGCCCATATCTTTACTAATAATTAACAGACTTTTACAATATACGTCTTAAAACTTGCTGTAATGTCTTGTGTTTCATTTTATTATTTCATATTTATATTTATTTCAAAGGTTTATTATTTTCAAGAACATATTCATTCGGTAGGAAAATGAAATATTGTATGAAAAGATATTAAAATGGCGGCATTTATGTACAAAACGCTTACTTTAAAAATAAGTTAAACATTATAATTATACAAAATATTCACCATGTTTTTCACTTAAACGCTAAGTTATACTTGAAAGTAAATTTTTTTCGTGTAAATACGTACTTCTAACTTTTAAACTAACAGATATATGCGTGCAAAATGTACACTTTTTTGACAGATACGACTTGGAAAATTTTGTATGAAAAAAATAATTATTGAAATATTTTTAAAATTCAGCATTTTTATCGCATTATTTTTAGCGTGACACTGCATCAGGTATACAGGTACACGTTCGCACATAAATTAGATTTTTAGATGCTCTTGGTTTTTCAGAAGGCGTGAGACAAACACACACACACACACACATACACACACACACACACACACACACACATACACTAACATTTTGATTGCTTTATTACTTTAGATTATCTCAAAGGTGCGATGGCAAGAGAAGAATTATTAGATTAGCTAAAGGTGGAGATGAAAAAGAGAAAAATATATTCTGATTTATCTGGACTTTTTCTAATTTATATGAATGATCTATTATCTTTTTGTAATTTAACGTATATGAAATATATTTCAATATTTTACCTGTTTTAATACCTATGTTTTTTTAAACATGTCAAAAAAAATTAAAATTATAAACAGTGGAAGGATTTGTCTGTTCTTAAATATATTTTTTTTATGACAAATCTAATTGTAAACATATTTTTTTAGATAATGGAGATTTTGTTTATAAATCGTATTTTAAACACAAAACTTGTCGTTTTTATATACATCTGTCTACTAATAAATGAGCATGCTTAAATTCAAAAAAATTATCATGTCATAATTCAAACAATGTCATACATTATTGGTCAATATTTGAGTTACATGGGTATCGTGTATGTAGGTAAGGAGGTAACGTATATTTTACGAGAAGATATTTCGTCGTTTCTCGAAACATATTTACGTCATGGAAAGGTTGTTGAAATACGTGCCAAAAAATCCGCTTACATAAATATGGCGACATAGGCGGAAACACGACATATGCGATATTATATAGAAAACGCTTCCGTAAAAAAAATATATTTCATAAAGCGAGAGTCGAACTGATTCATAGACAAAGGGTAGGTACGATGGCGACTATAAAAACGAAAAAATAAAGGTACACGCCTGTAAAGCTATTCAACAAACATTGACATGAAAGGGGCGGAATGGAAAAAACGTTAAAACTTGGTAAGTTCAAAAGACACTACCATTTTTCCCCTTCAATGTATTAAAAAAACATGTAGGTATACGCTGAACAGTTAAAAATTGCGACGTAAGAAATATCATATTTATATCTGCTATTTTTGATGGACATGTAATAATACTCGCTTAAACTAAAGGAGCATTATCAGTCAAAGAATACATTTCGACATAGAAATATTTATTAAATATCTATCGTGAACAAAACGACAGTATATTCACAATTTGGCTCTATATTCTTCTTATTTGTAAGAATCAAAAAGGTGCATTGCTCGAATTCAGTTGAAGTCAAAATAACTTTATGTGGAATAATTAAGTGTTGTTTTATTCAATTTATAATAGAAATTTAATATCAAGTTTGATGTATTTTGCAGAAAAATATCAGCTCATTTTGCAGAGAAGTTAGGTAGTGCTGAGTCTATTGAGTTAAATAAATAAAGATCGGATAACGTTACCAATTAACTATGAACCATCCAATGAAATCTATATTGAGATTAATGAGACCAAAAAATACGTGCTATTGAAATTAGGGGACGGATAAACAAACTTGAAAAGCGATATTTAATGAAAGAAATTCAACAGAAAGGAAACCTTTCGATTGAACCATGGACATTTTAATAAAGCATCGAAAAGCTAGGCAATATATCGTCGCCTGAGAACTGTAGTGGGACATCTAAAAAAATCGTTTTTTAGGTTATCTGCTTATAAAATTCGTTATTTTTAATTGTGTTAAGAGCTGGCATGGGATATTTGGTTTAATATACCAAAATATAGTATTGTATAGAATATCCTACCATGTTAAGTGTAATACTGGGATAACATACATACATGTCTCACTAAAGCACTCAAATAATTTATAGAAATACTACGACTTTTATAGAAATGTTTGCAGTGCCTAATTAGTTTTTTTTAGTTAAACCATTTTTTTATACCTACTAATATAGAATGTATGTAAATAACTAAAGAATTAAAATAAAAATTCAGCTTTGAAAAAAAAAAATTATTATGTATGTACATACCTATAATGTACCTACCTACTAAGCATTTATTACGTATGTACCTATTTTCAACACATTTAGAAAAAAAATAGAAACGAGGAAATAAGACGCCGATCAGAGGACACAGACATTGCAGAAAGGGTGGGAAGGCAGAGAGATGAACCCCCAAAATTCTAAATTGGAGACCCTATCATAATTGAAGAAGTGTAGGTAGACCACAGAGGAGATGGACTGACGATATTGTCGAACTGGTGGGACATTGGTGGAAGCAGAGTGCCCAAAATAGAGAGAAATGGAAAACCCAGGAAGAGACCTATATCCAGCAGTGGAGTGAAAGGGGCTGAAAAGAAGAAGAAGAAGAAGGTATGAAATGTGCAAGTATTATTTATAGACGTACTTATTAAGCGTTAAATGGAGATCTTTTTTACACCACCCGCTCCGCATGTGGGGATAAATGGATAGACGTGAATACAAATATTTACCATGTTTGTGAAGTAAACCAATTATAAAAAACTCACATAAAAAATAGAGAATTATTTAACCAATGATTTCATTTACAACAATAATACGTTATACCACGAATGAATTATTAATAGTTAGTTATCATTCGTCCTGGGAAAAGCGGTCGCTTAGAAACCACCTAGGATTAAAAAAAATATTCGCAGTTTAAAACAAAGTATTGTAGGTACCAAATAAAATTGTTTTAAATGTGTCACAACGATAACTCTGATTTTTTTTCGTATAATACACAATATGTAATATTTTGCGTTTATCTATAAACTTATTTCACGATACTTGAAAGTAAATGTTTATCAAAGATTAGCCCAAGGAATATAGAGGGTAGTTTTTTATCACAATACGTATACAGCAGTGTCGTTTCCCTCTGAATATTGAAGAATGAAGATTTTCCATAGAGATAAGCCCCCGGCCTCTTTTAGTAAATATGACGATCACTCACCCTATGGTGGATTGATTGTGCTCTCAAAGTACCGGAGATCAGAAAATAAATGAGTAAATATGAATTCCTTTGATCCAAAGGTGAATTCTGAATTCTGAGGTAGTAAAGATTCAAATCATTTGTTAAAGTGCTGTTGGCAAAATATTTTACGAGAATATTACTTTTATTAAAATTTGAATAAGTAAACAAACATAATGACTTTGTTCACACAATTAAGCATATCAAAATAAGACAAATTCATTATATAAGTGAGACAAGTTGTTCAAAGACAATTCAAATAGCTGAATGTCGTAAGAAAAGGAAATTTTCAGGTCTTTTTGACCTTCTTTTTTTTCGTCCGTTATGATCTCTCAAAATCAGTCATCACTTGGACGTAAGCCTCTTTGTCCCGCGTCAATTTATAGAGCTGTCCGACATCCGCACTCCAGCCTATTCACGGATATACTTCAACCACGAAATCTGCTTTCGGCCCTCAATCTTTCCCTCTAAAATAAGCCGCAGTATCTCGTAATTTGGTCTGCTAATTTATACGACCCAAATATGTCAGTTTACCTTGTTTAATCGTTGACGACGTATTTTCATACTATTTGATCTAAAACGATATATTAATCAGTAATAAATATGATAAAAATGACGACTTCTTACATACCTACAGGGTAGAGATAAAGAAAACATTCAACCCCAATTCAACCCCATCCCATTATTCCCTGGAATATACTTCTTCCTTCACACAAATAACCTCTCCTTTTACGCATTTTGTTTTCATTACCTGCATATTGTTTTTTTTATTCTTATACAGCATACTGTATACTAATTTCATTTCAACTCATTTTTTAATTTTATTTTTAATTTTTTATATAACTTCTCGGGCAACTAACATGTACTATGTCAAATAATTGTTTAACGCGCACCCAATAACATGTTGCCACATTCTGGAGACTCACGATATTAATCGTCTCACAGATCCAGACTTAAAACACAATTAAAAACTGTGCCTCCACCGGGAACGCGGGACCTTTAGATCAGCAGCCAGATACCTAACCAACTGAGCCACGAAGGCCGACGATTTGTATAATATAAGGCTTGATCTGCTGTTCTTCAAGGTGAAAGTCTTAAGTATTTTTTAAGCATAATTTTCACAGGAATGGAATGAGAGGTCGGTGACGTCCAAGAAAGGGATGGCACGACCATGTGAACGATAGTCTGAAAAACGGAAACGATAGAAGTGTTAGCAACAGACGAACATGAATGTGGACGAGGCGAGGGGTGCGTGTTACGATAGAAAAATGTGGCGTTCGGCTCTCTCAGCATACCCCGCGAGGGACATGGCGTGATGGTATATATGTATTTTCAAAAAAAAACTTGTATTTATTTATTTAAATCTTTCTGTACATATGATTATTGCCTTATATGGCAATTTCTTCCAGTTAGCCAGAGTTAATGTTAAATATACAAAACAGTGTGTACTATGGCAATAAATTAATCACATTACAAAATAAATTAAGATTGCAGAAGAAAAGTAAAAAAAAAACAAATAAGAGAGCATATAAGATCAATTCATAGCAAAGATAGGAAAACTAAATGATAAAGAAAGGAAGAGGAGAGGAAGATGTAATCGGGTGCTGTCAGATAAATATTTTTGCTTTAGCCTTTTCTTGAAGATGAGTGAGATAGATGTTTAGTATTCATTCTATCTATTGATATGTATGATTTAACTGGCAAAAACATAGCAATCTATTTTGAAAACAATTTTAATGCAATCATATTTACAGAACTGATATAAAAAATCTGAGTATCAATAACATTTCGAAGAAAATAAATTTCAACACTTGTGAAATATCGATTTTCATAAAAAAATAAATGGAATACCATTTTATGGGAAGCGACCCTATTCCGTATATAAAATTATTATGATTACCCAATTTTACAAAACTTTAGGTGATTCCTTTTTAACGATGCCAAAGGGAGCGCTGCGAAAACTTGAAATTCTCAAACGGCCATGTCAATATTTTCTCATCTTTTGGGTTTATTTCCATTCTTAATTACCCCTCAACCAATTACATTCACGTCTTGGGGACATCTTTCCATCTTCTGCCCGAATACCATGGCAACATCCATACATATATAAGTACTATTGAAGATTCGCTTTTTCGACGATATTCGTTTTATTAAAAATACTATCTGTTACATTTCTTCTCGAGCAACTTACGGGTATTATGTCAAATATTAAATTAGCACGCATCCAATTACAAGTTGCCATATTCTGGAGACATACGACATTGATCGTCTCACAGATCCAGACTGAAAACACAATCAAAACCTGTTTCTTCACCAGGAAAGGAAACCTGGACTTTTGGATCAACAGTCAGATACCTAACCAACTGCGCCACGAAGGCCGACAGTATAATCTTATATTTGACTTCATAATTACTATTTTTGACTTGAATATAACTAGAAAAATTGTCCAAAAACAAACATTTTTGGAACAAGAAAATATAAATTATACCTCTAAAAAACTTCACCTTCAGTTAATTACTTTAGACTAATTTGCTTTGCAAAGTCAACAATTAAGCAAAGGCACCCTTTGAACGATCTTGTATAATAAAATTATTAATTTTATTTTTTCCAAATGTAAGCTTTTCGTTGCCATTGTTTTTAGTAGAGCTTTTGAATATTAAAGATATCAATATGTTTATAACACAAACAATCAAGAAACATTTAAAACATATTTCCTTTCATCTGAACAATTTGTCATCTGAAATTATTGTATAACCTGTCAGACCGATGAAAAATATGACTTAATTCGTTCCCATCGAACAGATAAATCAAATGTTTAATTAAATTTATTTCGTCTTGAATTATTTCCGCAACTCTTGAAAAATGTGCGAGTGAAATGGCAACGTAAAACACAACGGTCTGTTAAAATTAAGATAATTATTTTAAGTTTCAACTTCAGTAACCTTTGTAAAATTGATTTATTAGATAATTATGAGAAACTTTGGCTCAAAACCGCATTTCATTTGACAACCAAGTGGTGTGATATCAAACTGAGGAAAATTCTAAAGGTAGATAACATAATTTTAAAATTGACAAATACAATGTTTCCCGTGCGAATGAAACTGTTTTTTGAGTATCTTTATATGTACTTATCAATACAATAAAAGTAATGTTATCGGTTCGATCCATTCTGAGTATCTTTATATGTACTTATCAATACAATAAAAGTAATGTTATCGGTTCGATCCATTCTGAGTATCTTTATATGTACTTATCAATACAATAAAAGTAATGTTATCGGTTCGATCCATTCTGAGTATCTTTATATGTACTTATCAATACAATAAAAGTAATGTTATCGGTTCGATCCATTCTTAACGTCACTCAGGTTAAACAATTATATTATGCACTTTGCAATTCAGTCTTAGGATATGGTATAATTGGTTGGGGAGGAACTTACAAATCTATTCTGGATCCCTTAGAAAAAGCACAAAAATCAATTTTGAGAGTCATTTTAAATAAACCTTACAGATATCCAAGTGATGACCTATTTGAGGAATTTGGTGTTTTAGATGTGAGACAAGTATACATTCAAAAAATAATTCTTTATGTGCATATCTATTATAATACTATGTTTACAACACAAAATAATGTATACGAAACAAGGTCTAGTAACAGAGGTCTACTATATATAAAAAAAACCTACAAGACTTTTGGACAAAACCATTATACTTTCCTGGGTCCAAGAATATATAACTCCCTACCTAGTGATTGTAAAAGTATGAGTATACCTCTCCTAAAAAAATATATAAAAAACTGGCTTATAAACATTGGAAGAAAACAATCAGAACTAAACTTAACGTATATATATGTTTAAATGTTTCATATACTTTACTTTGTATATCTTGATATATTTTTTTGTGTTAATAAGTGCTTTTCCAGTTGATGTGATCTGTAGTTTGTTTCATGAAAAAAAAAAAAAAATCATTTAATATTTTTTTTTATTTTTATTATTATTACTATTATTATGTTTCAAATCTATACTATCTGACTTAATCTACTAGATACTTATGGTCAATCTGTTTCTTAAGTAAAATATTTTTTTTGTTTTTTATTTCTTTTTTATTAAAAGGTGCAGCATTTAGATATATTGTTTAATAATGTTTTCATCATTCAGAACATATATTTGTTTCGGAAGAAAACTATAAAATAAACAAAAAATAAATTGGCTGCCTTAAAACGGGAATTATTCCTAGTTAGGCAGACAAAGGTAAAAAGTGGAACACACCCTATATACCTACCACAAAAATGTTTTAATTCATTGTATATATTATTATTTTTTCTTTGTATACATTCAATATTGTTCCAATGTAATTTGTTTTTAAAAAGTAAATAAACAATTATTATTATTATTATTATAATGAAAAATAAACCGTCTTCAATTATTCGCCTATACCTGTGTATGTAAACTGTAAGACATACATGCCAAACGCTTTTAAGGATATTTCAGATTTTGATGGATTTCCCATGGATACCATCGTCAAATCTTGACCAAATTTAAATGGGACCAATAATGAGATACTTTTTGTCGGCCTTCGTGGCTCAGTTGGTTAGGTACCTGACTGCTGATCCAAAGGTCCCGAGTTCGATTCCCGGTTGAGACACAGTTTTTAATTGTGTTTTCAGTCTGGGTCTGTGAGACGATTAATATCGTAAGTCTCCAGAATGTGGCAACTTGTTATTGGGTGCGTGTTAAATTAATATTTGTCTACGTTGAAAGAATTATCGCTATAACATACATAAAAAAATCACGTCTTATTGAAATGATAACCTCGTCTTTTTCTGAAGTCGGATAAAAAGAATCGATGTGTATGAAAATATAGACGGTTAAAACTTATTATAAATATTTTTTTCTCAAAAGCAAAATCTAACATATACCATCTTAAAAATCATGTACACATTGTATGAGAGATATATCTTACGCGTCCTTAATTCCATTCATCCATTTTTCATTGTTTTGATATGTTTATTAAAGTCGTATTTTAAGGTAGGCGCGCATGGAAGATAATTTCATCGGCCGATTAATTATCGGTGAGCTACAACATACGAATTACATGTAAGAGCGCGCATGAAAGCTAACAGAATCGGACGATTTAAAATCTGTGACGAGACACAAAAAAATTGGCCGATCTCGATCGGCCGATTTTTTGTAACCAATACTGTTGTATGAGAGGGCGCGCATGGCGCATGCTCACCGATAATTTAATCGTCCGAGCGCAGTAGATCGAGAAGTACGTTGTCAGTGTTGTCAAACGAAATGTCAGAAAACATGGATGAAATAAATATTGATTCAGAACAATTAATTATATATGTTGAAACACGTCCTTCATTGTAGATATGATTAAAAATTAAGCGAAATATTAATAACTGGTTGAGAACAGCTAAATCATAATAAAAGAACTGAATTGGTTATTACTTAATTGATTAATAGTTACATAGGTAATTTAATAAATATTCTACTTAATGAATAAAAAAAATCCATATTTCTAATCATATGTATATTAAAACTTGTGAATATACATATTGTATTTTAAATATGTGAATGTTGACCGCCGTGTTATTTCCAATCGTACGATTCTATAAGCTTCCATGCGCGCTAGAACCGTTCGGCCGATAATAATCGGCCGATGAATTTAAGCTTCCATGCGCGCCTTACCTTATACTTTGTTTCACACGTTGTTTTATAAAGATCGAGTCTACCCGAGGCTTTACGTTGATCAGTTTTGTTGAAAGACATTGCATTATTGCAATGAACTCACCTTCGCACATAATAAAAAATTAAAACATTTCATAACATTTATCCATTAAAACTCATTTAAGTACCTGTTTCTATAGTTTTTAAAAAAATATTTATTCATTTATTAATTGATTTAATTATTTGTTTATTGATTTAATAATTGATTTTTTTTATCAACCATTTTTGAATTATTAATAATTCAAAAATGGTTTATATTAACTACCACAAAATATCCGCCGAATCATTAAATGATTTTTTTTATTATTATTTACATATGGAAATAATTGAAAAATCGGTAATATCGGGAGTCTTCACTGGTCCACATGCTGGTACCTCATTTGTGATTATATTTATTGTAGATATGACATAATAATAATAAAAAAAACATAAATATATTGGATAAAAAAATTGGTTTCTTTTTATTTCAATAGGTATGTTTATCGACATCACCATGCTATCAAAATCGATGCTTGTCGTCACATAAAAGTATAAACATGAAATCGATGAAACTTTGTTAAAATCTACGAGTACCTTACATCAAAAAATTTCGAAGTTCATTTTATCACTCCCCTTCGTTTAATTTCTTTCTGCCGCAGTATTAAAACACCTAAAATGGGTTTAGTTGTTAAAATATCCAAAACTATAATGTCATGTGCAACTATCGATGTCACGATGAAGACACCTCACAAGGGTTTAATGAAAATATGAGGCAGTGGCGACTAACAAAACACTGTACATCACTCGATGTCATTAACATGGCGGTATGAGATGTTAGAATTAGAGTGTTGGTGATAGAGAAACTGTCAGGGGATAAGAGAAAGTATCCTTCATCCATACAGGATGAGCGGACATGTGATTTATTAGACACATGTACCGAGTGATAAACCACTTGGTTTTGTCACCTAACTTGATAATAAATAATTGTCGTATCCATATTTACAAACTTTATAATAATAAGTTTAGCATTATATGTCCTAAGATGGGTCGATGGCAGAGCGGTTAGCGCATTGGGTAAGTATTAAGTAATCCAGTGGTCGCGAGTTCGAATCCTGCCTCGAACGATTTCGTTCACCTATAGCACAAGCATTTATGCTTATTTTAGGGAACGTAAGAAGATGTATAATGTATATGTACTTGTTGAACAAGGACATATTTATTAAAAAAAAAGAAAATTCATATTGATTGTACTCAATAACTTATATAAAATAAAATAATAAGTGACGGGTTTATTGCCATATGGCAATTTCTGCCTACTAACCAGTGTTTCAAGTCCAGAAAAGCAATATTAGCGTGAGAAATTAGTTTTAATAAACTTCTCCTCTGCTGGGGATCGAACCCAGGACGAACCCAAAACCATCGTGGCATAGGGTTAAGTTGTTTGACTTCTGTACCAGCGCGTTGGATTCGATTCTCATTAGACTACTAGAAGGAACATAATCAAATAATATCTCGCACGCAATTCTTTCTTTATCATAAACTACGTAGTGCGTTTCTTCAGAAGAGTAAAATGGACCCAAATCCTAATAGCTGGTGTCCCCTATGTGGACATGTTAAAAAAAACTCTGAGAATGTTTTATAAGCAATTATTGCTATATTATAGACTCTGGTAATTTTTACTAAGCAATTCTTGCTTTATTATAAACTCTGATATTTTTTAATAAGAATTTTTTTTTTATACATAAACTCTGATATTTTTTATAAGCAATTCTTGCTGTATCATAAACACTGAGAATGTTTTATAAGCAATTCTTGCTTTATTATAAACTGATAATTTTTAATAAGCAATTCTTGCTTTATTATAAACTGAGATTTGCAAGAATTGCTTGAGAAAGTTTCTCAAGCAATTCTTGCATCATTAGAATCTTTTTTCAGAAAACATCAGATAGTTGGAAGTAATTTAAATTAGCAATCATTCCTTTTATTTCTTTCCTTTTTTTGAAAAGAATGAATACGGCCTCGTAACACACAGCTAAACCTCATGGTCATCCACATGCACAAACAGGTCATATGACCTAACACAATATGAAGAAGAAGAAATGCTTTTAATTTAAAAAGCATTTTTTATTTTACTTTAATTTTTTCATTTTTTATTTTACTTTAAATGTCAATAAAAACGCCGTTTTATAACAGAAGCATTGATTTTTTTATATTGTTTTCGTTAATAAAATTAAAGAAATATAAAATATGTATATTGACTGCGACATTCATATCTTTGTACTTGCCAAGTATTGTTGCTGTCGACTGCGGTTATAATATTTGGTAGGAACGCTCGCTGCCGGTCTGTTGTTTTGTATTTACCTACCTATTGATTTATGTGTATTTATGTTTTTATATATATAAGTTATTTTCTTTATCTTCTTTATATTTTTTGTACTTATATGTCTTCCACTTCGCTATGTTTTCATTTTATTTCGTTATCTGATGTTATTAACAATATAATTTTGTCTATATTTTAATAGGTATACCCACAGACAGGCTTTGCCTTGTGGGATTTTCGTGTGTACGGTTTCTTTGTTTTGATATTATGTAAATGTGTAATGTATATTAACCGTTTACCAAATCTAAAATAAATAAATAAATAAATAAAATCTTAATGACTTCTTGATGATTGTTAAATAAATTTCAATTAGTAATTTTCTATTTCTGACGTGTATTTATGATACTTAAATCTTTGAAATAAAATAAAAAGGTTATTGATTGGAAACTTTATATTTATTATTAAAAAAGGAACGTTTCGTTGTTGGCCCAATTACTTGAGGTTATAAAACACTGATATTTAGTTATGAATCATAAAACTTTATTAAAATATTTGACAAAAAAATAACCGCCGCGCTGGTTAAGCATGCTACGGCGTAGCTGCGGTGTAGATGGGCGTAGCGGTATTTTGTTTACGACCGCCATGATTGATGAAAGCCCAACGAGAAAAGGAAAACCCTTCACCAGTCAAGTACACACAAGTATGCTAATCCACGGGGGGGTTCTCCGCATTTTCATATAAAAATATTCGTTGTGAATTTCGTATCTAATCACCGAACAAAGAAAACAAAACGAAAAATATCACAAGAAAAAAACTTTAAATTGTTATTGAAATCATGTAAAAATATAAGTCAATGATTCTTTGAAAACAAAAAAAAATGAATACATAATCTAAATACTAAATAGACCAAAAAAAAGAACGGCCTACGCACAAAACCACTATACGTATCTTGGCGTTAAGTGGTTTAACGAACTGTTGCCTGAGCAGAGACATACGGATATTATCGATCTAAAGAAATTTTATGTAGATATAAAGAGGGTTTGTGTATAAAAACTGGTTTTATTTATTCATTGTTGTTTTATATGTAGGTACTTATTATACACTTATTTTATTAATCATAATTGATATTTAAATGTTGTTTTTTTTTATAACATATATATATATGTCTATTTTTAAGTATGATTTTTGTTACTATGATTATTTTACTTTGCTTTTGTTCTATATTATGAAAATAGTTGCAACTCCCTTCAAAGCACGAGTATATCTCTTTTTGAAGGAAGTCATATTATAAAGTGTATTAATTTCTTTTTTGCTATGTATTTTTTTTTATGTAAAATATGTCTTTTTGTAATAAATAAATATAATGCACTATTTGTAATGCACTTTTTTATGTATTTATTTTTAATGTTATTTCTAATTTTGTTATTGCTATTTATATTTGGAATGCTATTTTTGTGTATGTTTTGTTAGTTGGCAATCACTGATAAAAGTATCATTATTTCGAAATGCTTTAGCCCCGGCACAGGTTTTTTTTACCTAGTGGAGCATTGCTGTTAAGAATATTATTTTTCAATTATATATATGTATGAATTAATAATAAAATATAAAATGGAATTTACCATTTTTGAAGTGTAACCATTATTCACAGCAATATTTTTAATGACATTTAATTCTTTATTGAAACTATGTCTACTCAAATTGACAGACAAAAGACAACGAATTATAGAATGAAAGACACATAATTTATGAGCTATATGATAGCGGCTAGTAATGTGTGTAATTTTATCACTAAATGTTGGTTTAAAAATAATATCAAAGCGGAGTACATTATCTATAATATTTATAGTAATATCTAAACAGTTAAATGTATTTTCACCGATATCCATTGCAAAATTTAAAGATTTATTAATCTTGTTAATATCATTATATAAAAAAATTCGGATTGCATCTGGTGCCATTAAAAGTACCAAAACAGTAATCAACATAACGAAACTAACAAATAAACTTTTTAAATTCCGGTAATTTATTTGGTTTTTGTTCAATGAAATCAACAAAGCGAGTGATTGAGCGATACCGGTGAATGGGAGTAGCGTTTACCAACTTAATTGAATAGAAAGTAGATATATTTTTTTTTTCATAATTTTATGTGATTATGGAGTTCTATCATGAAAACATTAATATTCTAACGTATTTGTTTAAAAGCTGACTAAGCTTTTATGTAGCAATAAAGATTTTGATTTTTTTCCAAAAGATAGTACCTAAACATTTTTTTTTCAATCACGAGTCATTTAAAGTATTCCTTATCGAAATAATTATAGAAATATATAATCAGTTAGAGAGAAGTTATTTACATACAATTAAATATTGGTTCAATTGTTTTTTTCTATACACGAGTCCTAATTCTCATCAATAATACAACTGATTCTCTTACGACACAATTTATAATTAATGAATAAATCTAAGTCCCTATTATATCTCAAACTGTTACAAGGTATAGCAACATAAAATAAAATTATTTACTACCTGAAAAGTTAGTGTGAATATCCTTAGATTGCCAGTCAAATAGAGTAACATGTTAAATTCACATAACATTCTAGTATTGACATTAAGACTAATTTATTCCATTTGATTCCAAACTCAATTTCAAGTATCTTCTATTAAATTGTGTAAATTTTAGCAACACACGTAAGCATTCCAAATAAATATTAAGAAACATCAACCCTTTAACAACAGAAACGTATGAGTCATTATTGGATGTTTTGAACTTACTAAACTATACGCTAATTTGTAAGTGAAAATTGTAAAGTTTGAGAGTATATTATAGCGGTTGTATGTGATCAGACAGTTAAATATCTTTCTATATATGTATGTATGACATGTAGGTAGATTTAAAATGAGCACTTGGAAGCTTAATACTGGAATTAGTTTCAGCGGTATATTTAACATTTTCATAGCTGTAATGAGAATGTGGGTTTACGTAGTTGCCTAGCATCACAGCCAGTGAATATATGAACTGTTTAATATATCATTGGATTAATATACATCTATTTGTGAAATTTTAGAAACAGTTTTGAGTTAAAAAGTGAACATCCATATCACCCATCCAATAAATTCATTTATAATTTAAAAAATAACGTACACTACGGCACATGCCTACGGGGTAGAGGAATGGATACATCCATAATATGCCAATGACTCATAACCAACGTTCCCTCTAATTTTTCTATTGTGTGTGGATCTTCGACGCATCTGTGCAGTGGCGGTGCGATAAATTTACACCCCCCCCCCCACCCCCATAAACACATAAAATTTTTCACTAAAATGTATATTTTTAGGGTATTTATTATTCACAGTGATTTTATATAATAACAACACGAACAAAGATAATTTTTGAAATAAATAAAAAAGATAATCAAAATCTGGCAATGGAAACTTTCTTATATAATATTGACTGTGCGGAGGGTAAAACATGTGTGCGGAGACATTATAGTAGGTGTCCACACCTTACAGGAAACATTGCTCTTAACAGTATTTTATTTTTTTAGGTTTATTGTACAGTATCAATATTTTAATACATAACTGGATTTGCAATAAATAAATAACCTGTTCCTACCAAGGTAGCGAAGCAAATAAAATAATATTTTAAAGAAATAACTGACTCCTTTGCATATTGAAAAGGTTGATGATTTTCTCACAAATCTCATCATCAGATCATTAATTTAAACAACACTTGTCGTAGAGAGAACCAATATTTACAAAAATAGTTATCACTTGATCTCATACGTACTAATAGAATATGTTGAGAATTCAACATAAATTACTGAATGGCACAGATTCGATGTTTTGTAACCGGCCATTAAAAAGGTATTTTGCAAACCTTTTTTTGAGTTACAAGTAATAAAATAATGCGGTGTAAAAGTAGGGAAAATAAACAAGAATTGATAAGGCTATAATGAAAAAATGTTATATTTTTGAAAACTTAGAGTTGAATCCACTTTTTGACTCGCTTCAATAATAATGATCGTAATAATATAGGACTTTAACAGGCCAATAGCCCTAAAAAGAGGGGCAAAAGAAGAAGAAATAATAATATAGTACTCTACTAAGTTAATGAATTTCTGTAGGTAGAAATAAAAGTTCCTCCATGTATTATATTACTTCTTAAGTTCGAGTAGTGAGTATTTACTCAACGATTATTTCGAAATATATATATTTTCCTCTTTGTTCTATATTTGAGGGCAAAATAAATTTCCCAAGGCAATATTTTCTTTATCTTATTCACAAACGTAAGGGTGTATGTTAAAATATGGAGACAAAAGAACGGGTAGACGAGCCTTAAAAGGAAAACCAAGCCTTTTATGAGAAAACGAGCAAAATACCAAACCGTTTTCTTTGGAGAGAATAGGTTATATCGAGTGACCAAATAATATCAGTGCCCCATGATAGTACATATTACATATCAAAATATGGTTCATCAAAATATTTTATTTTACGGCTTAGTAATCTTGCACAAGAAATTTACCCCGAAGCGAGGGTCTCGCGAAATTATATAGAATATTTACCCACCCTATGGAGAACAAATGACTCGAAAGTAAAATTGTAGAAAGATCAAAAAACACCACGCAATATATAAAAATCTTTATTTTTTTAATGTTACGTTATCTCAATAATTTAATACAGCAAAAAACACCACGCAATATATAAAAATCTTTATTTTTTTAATGTTACGTTATCTCAATAATTTAATACAGCAAAAAACACCACGCAATATATAAAAATCTTTATTTTTTTAATGTTACGTTATCTCAATAATTTAATACAGCAAAAAAATCTGTATACCTTATAGTATACCTAACTTAGTCAAATTTATTGATGATATTGGAAACTTTGGAAAACGGAGTTATCCTGGAGGAAGCCAGAAAGTACATAATGTCTTATATTTTTGTAAAATGTGCCAATTACAAAAAAATGTAACGATATGTGACAATTTATATCTGTACAAAGTACTGTATCTAAAAGCCTCTAAGCTGCATTGAATTTTTATATTATCTAGCACGAGGATGAGGATGTCAACCACCGCGTCAATGTGGCAGGGCTCTCTCTGGCATACTAAGCCACAAAAGAATGCCTATCCAAACTAAGGGCAAAATATACAAAACAGTAGTAAGACCTGCAATGTTATACGGATCTGAGTGCAGGACAACAAAACAAGCACGCACAACAACTGCACACGACTGAAATGAAGAATTTGCGCTGGGCAGTTGGTGTGACACGCCTTGATAGAGTTCGCAACGAGTAAGTCAGAGGATCCTTTAAGATAGCCCCAATAGAAAAGAAATTAAAAGACGGCAGACAACGATGGCATGGCCATGTCATGCGAAGGGAGGACACCTAATCCGTCAAAACTGTGCTCGATATCCCCTCAAAACCACGAGGAAGAGGCAGACCGCCGGCGACATGGTGCGTGCGTACTTATCGAGAGGGAGCTGGCGGCACAAGTGTCTCACAGGAGACGACCCAGAGGCGCAGATCATGGCGACTGATGATTAGGAGGCCCGACCCCGGATGAACTGGGATAGAGGGCAGAATATGATGATGAATTTATAATATCTAGGACAATTCAACATTAATCTCATTAATAAAGCAGAGATACGTTAAAGGGGGCGCCTGCTGCCAACGTACCTATTTTTTCAATTTGATATTGCATCATTACTAGGTACAAAAAGAATCATTTTGGTAAAAATAACTAAATACTTTGAATGTTAATAAAAAAAATCCTTAACTTTTTAATTATGTTCTGTATATATTCTTCTAGAAAAATAATTAGCATACCCAGATATTGGATTATTTTTAGACTACCTATATTTATTATATTTTTTTAAATTGATGAAGACAAAAATATCTGGAAAAATATATCAAGACATTTTCATTAATGTTTCAGGTTTAATAAAGAAACCTCGAAAACTTATTTTTCCCATTGGCGCTGAATGGAAAATAAATGATATTTTAGGTTTTTTTACTAAACCTGAAGCATGACCGCAAATGTCAAGACATATTTACGCCGGAACCGTGGGGATATGATTGAGACATACAAAATTTACATGGATATTATCACTGCAGAGTTATGGATAACTTTTTTACGTTGAATCACAATCCACAACTGAGGGGCCATCACTTAAAGCTGAATAAAACATAATTTTCCCTGAATCCAAGGAAACACTTCCTGACAAACAGGGTGGTGGATGCCTGGAATAGTTTACCGGATAAGGTTGTGAGTGCTGGAGCACTCAATCAATTTAAAAACAGATTGGATGCATATTACAACCATAAGCACATGATACAGGCCCATCAGCAATAGCTGCCTGCCTGTTAACTAATAATAATAATAATAATAAACCAATAGTAATTTCCACCACAGGAATTATTCCATTAAACTTATTCAGCAGTTTAGAAACCATCAAATTACCTAAATACACAAACGTCACCATGCAAAAAGCAGCCATATTAAACACAAGCAGACTGGTGAGGAAATTCCTCCAAATCGACGACACTACTGACCTTACTAACACATAAATACTACACATGGCACCAACACAAAAAACACCACATTTTATACACTCAGTAAGGATAGCACTTGGCAGCATTGCTCGTGCTACCCCAAATCCCACCAGGTGATAAACCTGAGAAGGTGTTAAAGAGCCCGAAATAATAATATTTTTCCAGACATTTTTATATTCTTTTTGTTTGAAAAAATATTTTGGTCTAAACCTTAATGTTTATTAAAAATATAAGATAAATCAGGGTATGTCATTATTTTTCGACAGTAATTTACACAGAACATTATTAAAAGTTAAGGATTTTTTTTCTTTATTATATATAACCCAAACTACCTATCTAAATTATTTTTTTCAAAACGATTTAATTTGTAATAATGATGAATTATCAAATTGAAAAATAGGTTCGCTGGCAGCAGGCGCCCTCTTAAGTGCCAAACTTTCTATGGTCATATAATTGTGACACGACTGTTTAATAAATAATAATTGTTTTACTAAAACAAATCCGTGTTTCCAGTAATGCAATATCGGATAACCATTTTCGTAATTTAAATATATATATATTTATCATGCACGATGCAGTGTTCGTGCCTCCCTCTAAAGGGTATTTTCTATGAAATCTCCAATAGGATTCTATCTCTCTCTCTATTCAGGAATTGAATTGAATATTTCAGGAACGTAAATGGATTTTTGTGATAAGAGGTGCTCGGATTTTGTTCGTGAAAGGGTATTATTAGGTGAGTGTTTCAATTTTTACTTTAAAAATAGATTTGTACATATTTTCTTCATTCAAACACGAACATACAACATTGTATTTACTTAAAAAAAAATATACTGTGTCAATAAAATTTCCATTGTTTTTAGCGGCATAAATATTTGAAATATAAACAAATGTTTTATGTAATAGGAAAGCGGATGACACGTAGGTGATATCTAATTTATTTACTTTATAATACCTCATTTATACTAAATATTCCGTGGATGTTTGGTTTACGTTGTATAATTAAAAAGCATATTTTCAAAATAGACATTCACAGAAAGGATCAGCGAATAGGGTATTTATTTAGGCATACAAAAATGCATATGCAGTATATATATGTAAGACACAAATATTGAAATCAATTTCAAGTCGAGAAATACGATTCTATCAATAACCTGACAGTAAATTAAATTGAGGGATACTGTTATTAAATTAATTTATATTTTTAATAAATAAAAATAAAAACACTTGTTTAAAATTAATTCCACTATTTATTTGAGGACTACAACCTACGACCGGTTTCGTGCTAAGCACATTTTCAAGTAGTAAATATACATAAGTTAAACAGAGTATTTATACGAAGAGAAGTTAGATTTTTTCATGGATAGCAAACAAGTGAATCTGTAGCTAGGTTATAATTAAAAACAATAAATTAAATACTATGTGAACTAAAAAAAAAAATTGTGATTAATTAGTTCAAAGGAAATTTATCAGAAGATTATTTGCGTGTTCAAAAGTATTCTCAAAACAGTTTATATATATTTCTTAAACGTTATATTTTAATCGTTTAATAAATACAAAATAAGAATGTCGAGGAGAATTCTCTATACTTCAAGCCACGGCACTGAAGATAATCTGGAATGGTTAGCGTAGGTGGTAACAACTGTTTATATCTTCCGCTTGCATTGGTAGGAATGATAATAGTGATGTGCGGACATCATAGGGATGTTCTGCCACACGTTCTACGTCAAAAATTAATAAAGCACGAACCCAATAACAAGTTGCCAAATTCTGGAGACTTATGATCAGGGCCGGATAAATCATAGAACAAGCAGGAACAAGAAGTCAGGGCGGTTGTCTTAAAAAGGGCGCTTAAAATCCCTTTTTACATAGTGTTAATATCTTCTCCGCCTATTATTAACATGTTATTCGTAAACATTGTGATAAACATACACCATATACCTACACAACCTCAAACAAATATATTCATTGTAATAATTTACTTGCTTTAGTGCTAAATTATCTACATAATGAAGCCAGCGACCCCTACAACTAAAATCGCCCGGGCGGCTCACGGTTAACTTCATACTAGATGGTAACAGAGACTTTAAAGGAAATTCCAGATACTACATACTATAGTGATTTTAATGATATATTACACTAAGAACTCTTTTTGCTTGTTGATGGAACTTATATAAGTCGTTTACAATATGCGGAACCCGATATCAACCTATAACACGGTCATTTTGTAAAAGATAAAAAATGTTGCATTGAAATGCTAATATAATTTCAATGATTCCCTTTCGACTTACTTACATATTTTCTTGGTGTCAGACGCCGACACTGTTTAGGAACAAAACTAACATATCTCTTTCAATCATTCATATATTATTGTTTCTTTCTCTCTCTTCTGTCTGGTGTAAAATTCCAAAAAAATGTGGGGGTTGGGGGGGGCGGTTTTAAATATATTGCTACGGGCGCAAAAACACGTTTATCCGGCCCTGCTTATGATATTCGTTGTCTCACAGATCCAGTCTGAAAACACAATTACAAACTGTGTCTCCATCGGGAATCAAGCTCGAAACATTTTCGCTCAGGAGTCACATATTTAACCAATTGAGAGAAGGCCGTAATCAAAGTAATTCTGGAAACATTTATTGTTTAATTCGCATTTAAACATTTTTCCTCCATATTTCTTGAGACACGAGAAATATCGTCGTTTCAATACATAATCATAGTAATGTGCCTTCTGTTTCGGTTGTATTTCATCAGGTGACAAAATTGATGAAATACATCTAGAAGATGCGAGATGCTGGAAACGATATTGACATGAAAAATCCATTATCGTCTATTTCGTTCACACGTATTTCTAATAAGGAACGCACAACATGTGAACATAATATTACAGTTATGAAAGAAAAATAACATATTTCGTTGAATATAATAAGTAGAACATGCTTATGCGTACAGCAAAAATACATCCGACCAAAAAAAAATGTATTTCGGCTAAAATTAGCACGTGGGTGTAGTGCCTAAGTTGATTTTGAAAACAATTCTTACAATCCAAATCGAAATGCGAAATGAAAATATAAGTCCACGTACATACGTCTGACGGTTTCATAAATTTCAAACAGTTACACGTTAAAATTGAAAATTCTCCTATTACTTTTTACACACATGTGACATTTTTATTTAATAGATAATAGTTATAAATTTTTTTTATGTCAAATAAAGTCAGAATTGATAAAATGTTGAAAAAAAATCATAACGTCAAGACTTTTTTCAAGACTATAAATATAATAGGTATATGAACACGTTCTAGTTGGTTTTATTTCAAATAAGCGAAATGAATGTGCACAATGAAAATAAAAAAAAATGACAATTGATGAGTGATTTTAAAAGTAAAATAATGAACACAAAAAAGAAAAGAAGTAAAAAAAAGACTATTTCATATTTTAGTTTATTTATTTTTGAGAAATTTACAGTATATCTAATAAAATTTCCTATAAAATTTATTATATCAAAAAATAACTTCGTTAATATCATAGAAATAAGTGTTAACTCGAGTTTTTGGTATTAAAATCATTAAAATCTTTTAAATACTTGAATTATTCATACATTTTATGATTCATATGAACTAAAATAATTACTAAATAAATGTAAATTTTCAATTGAAATGTTTCAAGATAGATACCTACGTTTTATAAAGCGGACTCCATTTGAGAGAAGCTTCCTTTATCGATGACTAGCATTAACCTGAAAGAAAGGTGTGCCTACAATGACTTCTCTTGAAGGCTCCACAATGTTGACTGGCCTCTTTTGTGTTCAGGCTCTTGTATCATTATTTATTCTGACTAGAAAGGACTTATTATCAAAGTCGGGCAAAGAGATTTATAAAAGCTTAAGTAAGATTGATGGTATTGTTGAGGTTTCTGCGGCGAACAAAAAAAAATCCTGATAAAAATGTCTCTTTTATGAAAAATATTTTAATGTGATTTATGGCGATAATTCTAACCAATTGGCACGGTGGTTGAAAACAGAATATAACTTTAAAGATTACGGATCCGATGTCGGGGATTATTTTTTGTATTGTAGGAAATTATACTTAGGTACACGCAAAAAATGAGTCCGAATAATTTAAAATATGATGAAATGGTGTTAACATAACATCAATAATAAGAGTCCGTATCTTTGTAAAAATCTCTTAAATAAAATATAATTACGCACGCTGTTTTCTCCATCATAATATGGTCAAAAGTATATGAATTGTAAGATATCTTGAAATACAAACACTCAAAATCACAGTCAGTTAAATAGAATCGGGCCAAAAAATCCCAAGTTCCCAATAATTTCGTATTTGTTTATTAATATTTATCCCCGTTATGTGTATAAATACATTACAAAACTTCATAAACTGACAAAATTATAATACAACTCTTGTTTTATTTTAAAACGTTATACTACGAAATTGATTTATGTCCCGAAGTTATAACATATCCATTGAAAATCCTGTGTGAACATGAACTCAAAACTCACTAATCCTTTGCAATGGTTAGAAATGTTTTATTTAAGCTCAGGGGATTATCGCTAAGTCGATCGGGCAGAGTTTTACCGAAAGAAAAAATAAATGTTGTTTTCAACGAAATCTCAAAATAAATGTGAATATGCCGATATAATTTTTTTATGGTAGCTTTTTTAAACGCACGAATAAAAATTATTGATAACGTGAAACCTAAAAATCCCACTTTTCAGTATATTATTCATTAGTAATTGGTATTGATTACAATATTCAATTAATACAACTTTATCCGGATATTCTAATTTACCAAAGGATCTTTGCATGCACCATTTGAAGAAATGCTTTGTCCATAATGGGAACGCAGATAATATTATATGAAAGTCAAAAATCCTACCTATCCTAAAGTGCATATTTTACTTTTCCACACATCTGATGCAGGATTATTTTTTTTTAAATGTGATCTTAATTTGTGACTGTTTTTATTTTCCCACTTATTTCTTCCTTATATTCATCACTCTTTTTACAAACTAACCAAAAGAAATACTCACCATAAAAAAATTAGAAAAATGTCCCAATCGAGGATAGAAACAGAATGTACCCAAAGGTACATGGTCTTTCAATCTCTTTTATGTGTTTCCTTCAAATAAGTAAAGGTGATAACGTAGGTACTTATATTTGAATATGTCGTGTGTTAGTTATACACGGGAGGGAATAAAAAGGTAGGGTTAAGGTGTAATTAAAGTTCTACTGGATTGACGATTGTAACGAAACGGGCACAAAATGCGAAAGAGACGGTCAAAGAAAATCTTCAATAAAGCGTTTCATATAATATATTTTCAATGTAGGAAAAAACTTTTGTAGATGACGTACACATACATAATATATTGTAAGTTAATAAAGCCATAGGCCATCGAGATATATTTTATAACAAGTCAAAGCGACGTTAGAACGACATATTATGTAGAATTGGTATCCGAATATTTTTATTATTGCATATGCGCAAACATTGGATTTTTTTCCCTGTCGGGAGTCAAAGATATTTAAGAATAAGAATATCTTTGACTCCCGACAAGGAAAAAAATCCAATGTTTGCGCATATGCAATAATAAAAATATTCGATTACTTACACATTGGTACAAGTAGGTAAATAAGACAAAAATGACCTTATAAGTCTGGCGCAATTCAGGGGTGACTTCTATGCGAAAAGTGCATTGTCACCTCAGATATAAGAATTGTAGCTTTCATTATTTACAAAAAAACAATTCTCTCAATAGATGGCGTTACAACAAAAAAAATAAAAAAAAAATAATAAGATTGTTGTTCATAATTTCACCCATAGATGGCTGTAGTAAAAATTCCTTATTTTCAAGCGAAAAGAATTTCAGTATTACAATATATAGAACTTTCAAAATTGAATTGATAGGGATCTCATTAAAAAATGCATAATTGGTGAACGTTGCGCAAGCGCATAAAGTGATCACGTAAACCAGCCGATGACAGGTCGTAAGCCCTGTAGGTGCCTTGATTTCCCAGTTCTCCTACAATAAATATTCCAACTTCGTCTCTATTGAGATAATTAAAAATCTGTTAAAAAATATCTAGAATTGGTATATTGATATTCTGAATGAAACAAATAGGTATAACGTATAAACTTGATATGTATAAAATTATATTAATCTAAATGTCATACCTAGAAATCTCTCGCGAGTACTCGATATAACATTTGTATTTTTAATGATTCCATAGTTTTTTCATAAAAACATTGGAAGTTCATAGTTATAAATAAAACTATTATTATATTTATAAAAAAAACACAATGTTTCTTCATATCTTTACACAACCCCATTTGCAATTAATATATATTTTTGTTTGAGTTTTGTATTTAGTATAAATTGTGCTTTTGAGAATGCTCTGTGAATAGCGAAAGTGCTAATTAGGCTAATAAATTTCATATTAATTGTAAATAGAAACTGTGCGTTTTATTTTTATAAATAAAATTATAATTTGATTTAATCACTTACGTAGTTCAATCAATAGATTGAGAGGCTAGCATACAACAGAGATATGTGGAAAGACGAAGTGCTTGGTGCAAACCAATCCTAGTATTGTTACCATGAAAAAGAGATTGATTGCTTATCTACAGTGATTTGAAATACAAAAAAGAGATTGATTGCTTATCTACAGTGATTTGAAATACAAAAAAGAGATTGATTGCTTATCTACAGTGATTTGAAATACAAAAAAGAGATTGATTGCTTATCTACAGTGATTTGAAATACAAAAAAGAGATTGATTGCTTATCTACAGTGATTTGAAATACAAAAAAGAGATTGATTGCTTATCTACAGTGATTTGAAATACAAAAAAAAAATATTTTCCTGTATGTTTCTTTGCTTAATTTGTTTATTTAGTTCGAGATAAAACAACAAAAATATACAGCAAAGCAAATTTCAGTAGGTAGTATAGCAATAAGAAATGAAAATAATTTGAATCGATGTCTTTGTAAAAAAAAATATGAAGCAGAGCAATGAGATCGCTGTATTAACAATCCATTGTACCCTGATTAAAATCTAAATTGAAAAATTTAATATTGAATTTACGTTACTATCCAAATTTCAAAAATCTTACAATACCTACCCATCACCCAAATAAATACATTACTAAATCTACTAATAGGGCAAATTTATACAAAAATTTCATTGAATATTTTCATTTATCCGTCTGTAGTGGTTATTGAAAATATTCTGGTGTACCTATTTCTAAACGGATGGTATTTCATCCGGTAAATGATTGACTTTCTCAGTCTCTGTCAATAAGACAGATAAGTCAGTTCTTAGTGTTAGTGGGTACCTACTTCAGAAGATTACTCTGAGCTAATTGAAAACTGTCATACTCCCCGACCGCGATACTGAAACTACTTAATTATTACTAAAGGTACACAGAATTTCGTTTTAAACTAGTTTTCAATATACTTACAAATTACAGTTGTAGGTATACGTGAAACAGAGAAAGATTTGGACATACTTTAGTTTAAATTTTCTAGTTAATTGTTTACTTTGAATGTATATGAAAACTAATGAAAACATTTATAACATCAGTAAAAGTTAAATAAAGAAATACATTCGTAAATAAATTTTAATTTATTGGTATTTTGTAATTCTTCCTCTGCTTCTTCTTCTTCCTTCAGCCATCTCCCCACTGCGGGAAGTAAGACTCTACTATGTATTTCCGTTCATCTCTTTTTTGGGCTTTTATATGGACCCACTTCCAGCGAAGGGGATAATGTCGTCCGCCCACCTTTTCTGAGGCCGGTCTATTACCCTTTTTATAACCCATGGTCTCCATTTCAGAAATCTGTTTGCCCGTCTTTCCATTTCCTGTTTGGCAGATGGGCACCCAAACAGGGAATATGAACTGCCCATAGCCAATTAAGTTCAACTCGATCAACTCGATTTATGATATCGGCAACTTTGTCTGGCGTTTGATTTACTAATTTTTAATTCTGTCTCTTACACTTTAGATTTCTGGGTGGATTTTAGCGGAATTAATCGGTATAAAACTCATAAATGTCACACCTTCCACAATACATCGCCGCTATTCATAATATTCCCTAGTAAAAACAATGATATTACACTGAATACGACGCGACACAGTCCTCTATCCCCGCCCATATGACTATTCCATTATTCAAACGCCACTTTCCTCTACCCGCGTTCCACAACAATACAGTAAACCTACTACCTCGCTTCGACATTCAGTCTTGACCTACATACTCCACACACCTGCATACAGATCTTCAGAAACATATTGCGAAGTGGTAATTGACAAAATACAGTTCAAAAATGGTTAATTCAATGTTCTTCCCCCACTACCTCCCGTTCTGCTTACGGGGACTAATAACGGCCCCTTTCAAAACTCTGAAAGAACACATAAAGGACACAAAGAGTCCGGAACTCTAAAGCCTTGCAGAAACTGCACTTAAAGTACCAAAGAGAGCTAATAATAAGAAAACAGCTGGCTCACCGATCACTGAAAGTGAAGATGAGAGTGAACCGTATTTATGTCAATATATCTTGAAAGCCCTGAAGTTGAAGTTGCTGAAGTTTGGTTAATAGTAACTACAACAAAACATCCGCCGATTCTATAAATATGTAAACTTTTGAAACAATAAGATAGAATATATTATTTAGATGTGTAAAACCGAATTCAGCACCTGGTTCGTGGTTTTGAATAAACAGGAATAAAGTATGTAAATTCTATATACACTTTGCAAGAAAAGACCGACAACAAAGTGGAAAATGAAAAGTCATGAATTGTTTTCTTCGAAGTATTAAATTCTCTTATAAGAGTATACGGAAAACTCTCGTAAATATAATGATATGTAAAAGAATAACTTTAAAGTAGGAAAATTCTTTAGAAATTAAATTTTTTATTATTTAAGATACTAAGAAAAAGCTGGGTGATTCGACACAGTCAATAGACTAGTGAATCATCCAGGTGTCGAACCGAAAAACATATCACGTACACACTAATGTATCTAAATAGGAACTTTTGATCACTGTATTTTACTTTGTTATTATTTTTTCTATTATTTTGTTTTACTTTTACTTCTATTTTCGTAGTGATTTTTGTTATTAGTTGTTTACCTACATACTACCTTTGTCATTTGTTTTTTTTTTTCATATTTTTGTAAAGTACAGTATGTCGATGAATAAATTATTATTATAATTAAGGCAAATGCATCTTATTGAAATGAAAAATTATAAGTAAATCAATATTTTAATTAAAACCGACTAAAGTTCTCTTAATTTTTAATAATTTAGAAATTAACCAGAATACGCAGAAAACAATAGGTATTTACTTAATGGAGAAATAAAAGTCAAGTAAATTGATAATACGAACATCATACCATTCTAGTAGGTATACAGTAATTTTACAGGCACGTGATCTGGAAAAAATATAAAATAATGATGAGGTGATTTGAAAGGTTAAATGTCAGACCGCATCAAAATGTCAATAGTAAAAGTCTTAGAAAGCGTAAAG
This sequence comes from Molanna angustata, assembly GCA_963576475.1. Taxonomy (NCBI): domain Eukaryota; kingdom Metazoa; phylum Arthropoda; class Insecta; order Trichoptera; family Molannidae; genus Molanna; species Molanna angustata. The sequence continues at coordinate 28,054,934 of OY754967.1, read as the reverse complement.
TTAGGTTTGATAGTGCGATAACGTTGATTGTAAAATAAGCGTCAAAACTTAGGTATCTTAGAGAAGAAGTTAGAATGATAGAAAAAAACATCCTCAGAACACCGATGCAAAATGCAAATGCAAAACCACTAAGCCACGCAGTCGAAATGTGTGAATTTTGTACAAACTTCTTCTTTCTCTCTTTGTTGTGTGATTTTGTCCTTATTGGCCACTTTTAAATTGCGAAATATGACAATTTATTATCTATGATACAAATAAGTTTATTTAAACATATTTTTATGTGTCGAATTAGTTTTTATCGAATTTTTCGCTGGTACGTTGTTCTGTTCGCATCTAACGGGGAAACTGTGTTACTCCAAAAGTAGGAATCGCTGAAAGTTATAAAGTTGGTCGTATACCGTGGGGACATTCCATGTTGCGGAGATAGTAATATAGATACCGTTACTTTCCAACGTTCTCAGAATCAGAAAAGGAATTGTGAATCCTCTGTGACAATACTGAAAATGGCGAATGCCTGCATACTGGGAATTCAAAACTACCTTATTTGCTTTTATTATATTTGGAATTTGACAGTTACATTTCCGAATTAGTTTCTACAAACAAAATATTATCATAATAATTTAATTATATCCCCACCTTAATATTTAAGAAAGCTATATGTATGTATATTTATATGTATGTTATAAAACACGGCCCAGAATGTTGTAATTTGTTATTGGGTGCATGTTAAATTTATATTTGACATAATACCTGTTAGTTGCCCGAGAAGCAATATAAAGAAAATAAAAAAAAAATCAAACACGATTTTTTTTTTCATCCAACTCCATGCTCACGAATTGGCACACCGTAAACAGTTGCCGCACATTTCCATAAAACATTGCGAGGTTTTGTGAAAAGTTGACGCGCGTTGGAGAAAATAATGGCGCCGGAGATGGTTCCCGGCGACTTCCTGTCTGCACACTTCACGGCACCACGACACTTCCGTTACACAGCATCACGGCGGTACGGTGGCGGTGCACGCTAGAGGTTTCCCGCCAAAACTTTTTAGAATCGTATATTGTTACCAACAAGAAAAATAAAAATATTTATAAGAGTAGGTGCTGTTCGTATCGCTATACTCGTTTTAATGCAGGAATACAATACCATTTGATGTAATGGCATAGATAGGTTGTGTTGGTTAACTCTCACCACAGAATGATGTACAATTTCAAGACAAAGCCTATTGCCGACTGCCGTGGCACAGTAGGTAAGTCGGTTTCTGTGCGGGCGCACTGGGTTCGATTCCCAGCAGAGGTGAAATGTATTTAAATTCATTTCTCACGCTAATGTTGCTTCTCTGGGCTGGAAACACTGGTTAGTTGGAAGAAATTGCAATACGGTAAAAAACTCGCACAGGATGCAAGGAAGAGTTTACTATTATCATTATTTATTTTTGACAAAATTTGTTTTGAAGTTGAAAGGTAGGTAGTTACATATTACCTTTATTTCTTTTGTACAAATTTTTAAAACACGAAATACTTTGAAATGAAAACAAACACATGAAAAAAATGAGAGGATTTTGCACTGCTAACAATGAATATTTATACTTCATATACACCTACCTATTATCAAAATAAACGTTATACTAAAACACTACAAATATAAAGAAATGCTATACAACAAAAAACAGCAAGGCAAAATTAATAGATACCTACATTATAAGTAAACATTATCAGTAAAAATACTCTCTAAATTATGAAATAACACCTCTCCTCTATAACCGCAATACTCAGCAGCAATATTCGAAAACCGTCGTGGCACAGTTGGTAAGCCGTTTGGTTTCTGTGCGGGCGTCCTGGGTTCGATCGCCAGCAGAGGAGCAATGATTTTTTTTTTTTATTTATTTATTTTATTTAACTAAGCACAGACACAGGCATGAATGCCCAAATATTTCTGCGCATAATAACTTATATATGGGAAGTACATATCATAATAAGAATTGTTTGTAGGTATATAAATTTCCTACCTACACTACACTATGCAGTGTACGGAAGGTGCAGTGTCTATTTTACACAAAGACCTTATATACTAAATATATAAGGTCTTTGATTTTACATGATGTATATAATTATTATGTTGCGGGTGGATGTTACATAGTAAGTTTAGAGTTGTAGATTTAAAGATTAAACAAATGAAACATGAAAATCAACAATAATTAAACATGAGAATATGAACTCATACTCAATACGCATCCCCAATCTGGTCCCCAAGATACACAACATACAAACAACGCATTGAAAGAATACAAAGATTGTTCATTAAATACTTAAACCGTAAAGCATACCTCGAGTTCCCCAGCTACGACTGCGCGAGAACCTATTATAAAATCGACAGTCTCGAGAATAGACGCACAGTAAATGATATACATAATGCTTCTGTACAACATTATAAATAATAATATTGACTGCCCCTCAATACTCAATACCATTTCATTTAATATTCCTACTCGCAGAACTAGACATACACATTTATTCCACCTTCCAATTCACCGCACCAATTACGCACAAATCATGACTATTCATAGAATGTGCGATACATACAATAACAGATTTCAAGAGTTTGACATCTTCCACCTCAGCTCCACTACATTCAAATACTCTATACAAAAGAAGATCAATAACCGCTTATTATAGGAAACCTTGACGGCATTAATTCTCTTTTTTCTTTTTTCCTTTTAGTTGAATATTATGCGTTGATATGTTATAAAAAAAATATATATATAAATAGGTACTTGGTTAATGTTCTATTATATTTATTGGATTATTGACGCGTTTCGTGCAAAGCACATCGTCAGAATAATGCTCTACAAGACTGAGACTAGTGGTTATATACAACATTTACATGACAGGTGTATAAAAATGTTGGTTTTTGAACGGTTGAAAAGAAGTTATATAATGCAAATGACTCTATACAAATCTACGTTTTAATACAATGAAAGTAGTTGGGTCACTGGTTGTGGTCCCCTGTGTCCATTAGGTCTGTAACAAAAGAAAACGACAGCAGTAAAATTCGAAAGGTAAATAATATTGTATTTATTGGTTTATTGTTATCTTTTAAGTGTGGTTAAAACCAATGTATTTCATAGATATTTGGTAATTATAATTATATAACAGCTTAATTTTAATCTTAATGCATTTAACAACAAAGGAAGGTATATGTCTGTCTAACCCATCGGTTTCAATAATGGTGAATATATATGATCAATTTGTTTACTCTGTCCACTCTGTCCACAAAAGGATCCACAAAAATTACTCATCAATAAACAAATTGATCATATATATTCACCATTATTGAAACCGATGGGTTAGACAGACATATACCTTCCTTTGTTGTTAAATGCATTAAGATTAAAATTAAGCTGTTCATAATTATAACTACCAAATATCTATGAAATACATTGGTTTTAACCACACTTAAAAGATAACAATAAACCAATAAATACAATATTATTTACCTTTCGAATTTTACTGCTGTCGTTTTCTTTTGTTACAGACCTAATGGACACAGGGGACTACAACCAGTGACCCAACTACTTTCATTGTATTAAAACGTAGATTTGTATAGATTCATTTGCATTATATAACTTCTTTTCAACCGTTCAAAAACCTGTCATGTAAATTTTGTATATAACCACTAGTCTCAGTCTTGTAGAGCATTATTCTGACGATGTGCTTTGCACGAAACGCGTCAATAATCCAATAAATATAATAGAACATTAACCAAGTATTTTTATATTTTTATTTTATAACATATCAACGTACAATGGAGTTCTATCAAGAATTGTCGATCGACAAACTAAACTTAGGTTAATATTATGTTTTAAATCATTGTTAACTTGAAATGTTGCTCTTACCTACATACCAACCTATGATCATATTTTTTTTAGATTTTTTGCAAACTTGTATTATTTTATATCAATCATAACGACAAAATGTAATAGGTCTTAATACTTGATGTTACTATTGTATTGTACTATGTCTTAACGCTGTTTATTGTCCAACTTTAACATAAATAAATGAATAAATGAACAGAGAAATTAAATTAAAAATTTTAAATTGATTTCTCACACAAATATTGCTTCTCTGGTCTGGAAACACTGGTTAGTTGGAAGAAATTGCCATACGGCAATAAACTCGCCACTTGCGCAGGGTGCAAAGAAGTGTTTATTATTATTATTAAAAGCCCTCATAATATCAAGTATAAATATATTCATTACATTAAAGTTGTCAAGGACCTTGGAGTCTTTGGTTTCTTGGCACTAACATAATATAATATTACATCATGTCAGCAAAACTATATTCTTTTCCATACTTTCTCTCAACAAATTCAGGAGCTTCCTTTCAATTCGAAGCAAATTATTCCTAGCAAAATAACTTCTACTCTTGTTGCTTCGTTATGCCAATTTTAGTTACCAAGATGCAAATAAGGAGCATTTTAATAAACTTGGATGCCTTCAACATGTCTGTATCCGATTTCCTTTAACGTTATATTCTTTATTGGCACAAGATGCGACAGCGATGCAATTTGTACAATATGCATTGCACTTGTCATTGGTATACAATGTTCTATATAAATATAAAGTAAATATTAAATTTATTTATTTTTATTTTATTTTATTTAAATTTAATTACATATACAAAACAATTCGAGGACCAAAAACTGTTTACAGCTTATTACTAAATAGTGAAGTGCACAATAACAATCATTAACAGACACTATCATATATATGTATATGTACATTCTTAAATCTAAATAAAAAAGTATAAAACACAAAGTTGTCATTGCTGTGTGGTACTTTGAGGAAAATAGGAAAAGGAGGAGATAACGGGAGAGGAAAAAATGCACACAATTCGTACGTCAGCCCACCCTCCCAGCGAGTGAAACCCTCAACACTCTCCTGAACTTGTTAAATGTGGTGAGATTCATATCGATGTTATAAAATATGATTTATAAAATATTATTAAATTGTATTAAATTTATTATTTAATTTATTTTTAAAATATTATTAAATTATACTCATTGTGGATTAAAACGGTGTTTAATTTTTCTTTTGATGAATGAATTTAATATTTACTTTATAATTTTGAACATCCACTGTGTAAACAAAAAAACATTGAAATTATTTCTATATAAATCTTATTACATCCAGTATCTTAAAAACGATTTCACATATAATTTCTCTAAAAAATCAATTTCAAGTACTTTTATATTATAGTTTGAACATGTACTTAATAATAAGTACATATTCGAAGTCATCATCATCATCACTGGCACTGGCATATTCCAGAAATTGTCCCTATCAACATATTTAAACTCATATGGTTTTAAAAACTAAAATGAATATATTCATACATAAAAATTTATATTATGTTTACATCTTACTCCCGTTTCCTCTGTTTTCTTTTAAATTGCCTTTTTTCCTATATTTCTATTGGGTATTTTAAACTAGAAAGGGTTTTCATTTTCTTTATTAACTATTTCTTGACATTATTTTATGAATATAACGTCTATGTAGAATAAGAACATGTATGCATTACTTTTCGGACATCACGTATATTTTTATGTAAAATAAAACATTTCTAGTATTTTCAATGTAATCACCATAAAGACGTATCTACCTATTTATAAAGATAATGAGCATCTCAAGATTTTCTATGTGATCTTAACAAAAAAGTATCTTCTTCTTCTTCAATGGCTCTACAGCCCATATCGAGCCTTGGCCTCCAGCAACTTCCTCCTCCAACCTCTCCTGTCACCTGCTGCGACCCTCCAGTTTGGCACATTCAGAAACTGGGATGCGTCCCTCCCAATATCATCTTCCCATCGCAGCCTCGGTCTCCCGACCTTTCTTTTGCCACCTGGATGCCCCTCTAAGACTCTTTTTGGTACTCGTGATGATGGCATTCTCTGAACATGCCCGGCCCATCTTAGCCTGCTTAGTCTTATATGTTCAGACAGTTTGGGTGCTTTGTAAATGCTGTACAACTCATCGTTGTATCTAATTCTCCATGTTTGTCCATCATTCACGGGTCCCAGGATTTTACGCAGCACTCTTCTCTCAAAGATGTCCAGCATCTCCGCAGACCTTATTGTCAGTGTCCAAGCCTCACACCCATATGACACAACAGTCCTGATGATTGTTTTATATAGGGTTACTTTTGTCTTTCTATGGACACTTCTAGACCTGAACACCGGTAACAGAGAGAAGAATGCTTTGTTACCTGTCATTATTCGTCTTTTTATTTCTAGGGTATCTTCATTATCTTTATTAATAGTAGAACCCAGGTATGCAAACTCCTCTACAGTTTCAAAAGTGTATTTTTCTTTGAACGTTATGTTGCTTTGTAGAGCGTTTCTAGCATTTCTAGTTTGCTTCATTATTTTGGTTTTATTTACATTAATTTGCAAACCTATTTCTGCTGCTGCTGTTTCAAGTGGGTCAAAGACTTCCTGTAGGGCTGCAAGGGATCTTCCGATAATATTGAGGTCATCTGCATAGCCAACTATTTGAGAACTTTTAAAATATATAGTGGAGCTGGTGTTAACAGATGTTTTTCTGATAGCATATTCAAGAGCCAGATTGAACAGTGTAGGTGCCAAACCATCACCCTGCTTGAGACCCTGGGATACAACAAATTCTTCGGTCATCTCGCTGCCAATTTTCACCATGCATTTTGTATTGCTCATTGTGGATTTAACCAGCTTTATGAGTTTTAAACAAAAAAGTATACGAATAGATAAAAAGAGCGTCTTTTACGATTTTCTTTTCATCATAAATGATCCGGTGAAGATCGTATGTATGCAATGTTGTGTCACATTTCAAATGCAATATCGATACAGGATGGATGAATGGATGAACTTTTACACCATATTCATCGGCACAATCTCAAAGTTTGGCGCTATGAAAAATCCATAAATATGAAATGAAATTTTCCCGATAGTGTAATATTTTATCAGACACGAAATAAATCCACACAGTACTGATTACATCGCCAGTTGAACGTTCCGATACAACAACAACAAAAGGTTTATGAGATGGGGCAGATACCTACCTACTCGTCTCTCTCATTTTCATTCGTCCCCCTTTCACTTGTATGATTAATGAGCTAAATTCTCCTGTAAACTTCGCCAAGATAAAAGACAGCGCCTCTAAAATGGTTGCTTAAGAACAAGCCGTTTGTTTATAGCTTTTGATACCGTGACTGGTACATTTGTTGAGGTTGTTATTTATGTCGAAATATATAGGTACCTATATTTTCCTGGTTTATTTTGGCAAATGGAATAATATTTATTATACCTTCGTGGGCCTGATGAAGACAAATCAAAGGAAAATGACTTTTGTCTCGAGCAACAATATCAGCCCACCGATGGATGTTGACATTAAAGTAATCATCACAAGTTCATTAACAATAATTTGAAAACCAAAGGAAGAAACAATTAATGATAATATTAATATAAACATTAAATTATTACATTACGATTCAATGCGTTCCCAGCTAAATCTGGACTTCAACTGGGATGAAACATACCTGAAAATAAAGAAACAATAATATATTAGTTACACAATAGATAACAATAGAATATTATTAATTTATATATTTTTAATTGAAGTCATCATTTATGTCTTAATGGCATGTAACCTTGCATTAGACGGGCTTAGTTTTGTAACGTTATTAGTCGCGCTATAGTCTTTTCCCCGTAAAGGAGGCTAAGTAACACTTTATTTTTCAGTATAAGAGTTTTTCATAAAAAAAAATAATGCCGAGCCAAAACCAATATAATGTATTTATGATAACAAATTAAACAAAATATATTTTAAAACATTGTTTTTAAAAAATACAGCTCTCAAGTATAGAAATAAAAATTAATCTCAAAAAGCACATATCAGGCCACAAGATTGTTTCAAAAATAATTATTTTTTAACAAACTTTTCATTAATATCTTCATCATTTTTATTTATGTATGTGTTTTCCTCCACAGAATTGATTAAATATATTCTGGATTGTTCTGCTTTAAATGTACGCATGACGTATTATTTTTTTTTTCGCAAAAAAAATTCAGAACTCTAATAAAAAAAGGCAAAAGATTTTTATTATAAAATATAAAATTTCATTTCATTTTTGTTAATACAAGTATATAATACAATGCACAATTCAATAAAAATATACTGCAGTAAAGTGAGAAACAAAATATGGTTATAAAATGGTTTTATTTACGAAAAAAGTATATTCTTTTAGTCGAGCTATGGTCTTTTCGACGGAAGCGTTTTTTAACAGTCCTTACTGAGAACTCTCGATCAAAAAATCTTAACTGAAGTAAAAATTGCAGTTCACCACTATCATAGTGCGAGCGAGGAATACACGAAGGAACGAAGGAAAAAAAAAAGAAAACTGATAAAATGTGACGAATTTTTATTAAAATGACGGGGAATGGGTAATAGCGTAATAAATTCATGGTCAATTTATTTTAGATTTAAGTTTTCTATAAAAAAACAAAAAAAATACAGTTAATTTCATCATACTCATAACACATGGCCTCTTTATATTATGTTTATTTTTTATTTTGATCATTGACATTCAGTCGACCTTCGTGGCTCAGTTGGTTAGGTATCGTACTCCCGATCAAATGGTCCCGGGTTCGAATTCCGGTGTAGACACAGTTTTTAATTGTGTTTTCAGTAAGGATCTGTGAGACGATTAATATCGTAAGTCTCCAGAATGTGGCAACTTATTATTGGGAGCGTGTTAAATTAATATTTGACATAGTGCCTGTTAGTTGCCCGAAAAGTAATGTAAAGAATTAAATAAAAATAAAAGACATAGTACCTACATGTCCTACACATTGTATTGCATATGTAAATTAACTTTGAAGAAATGTGGTTGGAAGAAATAACCCCGCCAGTGTACAAATTGTATGTACAAGAAATTACAAATAAGTAAAGTGAGTTTACTACAAAAGCTAAGCCAGTTTATATTATGAATTCTGTCGTACTTTCTATAGAATATAGTTAACTGTTTTACCGGGATTAAATCCGTTATAACAGTAATGAAAAGTACATCCAAGTAGCATGTTTTTTTTTGTAATATTTAACACGCTCATTGCAGGGAAAATTATTACATAAACTTTTGTGTTAATTTAGTAAGGTAAGTTTCAGGATATTCAAAAACAGGAAACACCCTAAAATATACATTTCGAGCAATGAATAAACAAAAGCGGAAAATTTTGAGTAATGGTTTCCAGTTGAAACTTCAACGGTAAGTACATAGATATCTACTTCATTTAGAGAAATTGAATGATATTTAAAAAGTCCCAATTCATTAGCAGTCGGAATGAAAAATTTTCATCGGCGAAGTGATTAATCTCCAATACTACACTCGAAATCTCTCCAATTACAATTATCAATCATTTGGACTTCTTAATCTGAGAAAATCCATCGTAGCAAATGAGCAAGATGAATATGACTCATTTAGAACAAATAGGTTAGGTAGGTACTTATTAAATAGGTCAACAACTAAAATGTATATATCAAACATACTAATTATTGATCCTTTGTTCTGTGTTAATATTTGAATAAATTAAACCATAAAATATCTAAATCATAAATACAAGAGATTTATTGAGAGATAAATTTTTCAGTATTCTAAACTGCGTACGAATAATAATAACACGAAAGACTTAATAAAACCATAAAACTTTCCCTCACGATTTGTGTGCGTATATTTTATTTCAGGTGAGATAATAAAAGGAATTACTTATAATCCAGTATTGATTATTGATAACATTTAAACCGCATTTATGTTTTTCCTAATGGCAGTTGGGGTATTTATTCGGAAACAATGTATCAAGTATAATCGTTTACGGTCTGTAAAATTTACCTATAAATTCGCGTATTACTTGCAGGACACAAACATACGTAAGTACCGAATGATATATACAATTTTAATTCTCCACGTGTTGGTAAAAGGTAATGTTAATGTATTTTTCATCCTAAAGAGGCAATAACACAGTTTTACGAGTAAAATCCCCCGGAATTCAGAGGCCCGCCCTCCATTCCCGTTTTCAATATCAATGGAATAATAGGGGCAAGCTCTAACAATTTGCCTAATCCCTACCGATTGCGGTCTAAAGCTCCAACCACTATTTCATAACAAATAGTACACTTTTTATATTGCATGCTTAGTCTCGAAAAAGAGGAAATATTTACGATCTGTGAAACGATTACTTTTTTTAATATCTCAACATAGAATTCGCAGAAATAATACGAACAGGGGGTATTTTTTTTATTTTCGACTACTAGGAATAGTGCAGAACTACAATGTATTTTTTATTTAATACTAGCGGACCCGACAAACGTTGTCCTGCACGAACGTTGACTTGCCTGTTCTTAGCTGGTTTAACAAACATAAAAAGGATGGATTACCTTGCACATGCGTGTATACCCACATATCAGTCTTGCCTCATATAAAAAGGCAACATACATAATGGGTAATGAACTATATGTGTAAGATGTATTTGTTACCTATTATAATTTCGATTACCCGGCCACACACTCATATATTTATTTATCTTATGGTCACAAAAGTTAGTATATCACAACAAACAACAATATGTCGCACTGTAGTGCCCGTCAAAAGTTAAAAAATAAAATCTAAGTTTTCTAGATAATTGGCCGCTGCTTCACTCAAGACCATAAATTCCGAGGGGTCCCCCCACACACTCATATTCACTCTCTCTCTCCCTCTCTCTAGTCACAAAAAAATCGAAGATTCAGAACCCCTAATAATTGATTCTTTTATTTGAGTTGGATATTGAGAATATTGGAGAAAGACTTTAAAAAGAATAATCTTGGTCTATTTTGAATTATGAAACTTAAATTAGCTATCATTTACATTAAAACTTGATGTTTTCTCGACGCTGTCTGCGATATTTGTTTTCATATTTTTAATATTTTATGAAATTATTAAGTTAGGTATTTGTATATTTTTATTATTATTATTGTATAAAGCTATTTAGTTTTTTTTTCAAGTAAATTCTGTGTTAAATGGTATTATGACGATAGGTATATCAAAGTCATCTTCCGAAAATATTTATAACAATTTCCATTTTTATTGTTCTTTTATTAAATTCCTTTTTGTGAATATAATCCATTCAGGGACTCACACAAACACACACAAAAATTTTCATCAAAATCGGTTCAGCCGTTTAGGAGGAGTTCAGTGACATACACACGTACAGAAGAATTATATATAGAAAGATAAAATAATCGAAGTACTTCTCACACGCTCAATCGCATTTAATATCTCTGTTCGTTATAGTAAGACATAAAAAATGTAAAGTTAATACTATTTAAAAATACAACATTAAGGCATATTTGTAAATGTGTTCTCATTGTAGAAAATAAAATTGATTTATCGTTTATTCTCTAATGAGAAAATCGATTCGGCTGTCGGGGCCTTTGTCAACTGTCACAATGGCCGATCTTCTCTAAGTCGAACTAACAAATAGGTCTGCCGAGAAAATAAAATGTTTGAAAATCAAATTAACTTTTAATTTTATTCTGGATATAAAAGTAATTTTTATAAACCGACTCCAAAAACGGCTACAGTGAAACGACGATAAAAATTCACTAAAAAGTATAAAATAAATATCAAATTTCATAAAAAACATGTTAATTTTACATCTAACACAACATATCATGTGACTAAAAACACAAAGGTAATTTGCAAAATATTTATTTACATCAAATCATTTTTTAAAGTCGGCGTCAAACACAAACAAACCCACGATCCATCGAGTGAGTTCCATAAAATGTTTTTTTGGTAGTGCCCTCGCCACCGACTTCAAAAAGTTATTTGATGCAAATAATTAAAATATCTTCCCAAGACTGCCCTATATGGAAGCGGATCATTCGATGGATGTAATCACCACCCTCAGTCATGAGGTCGAGGAAGAAAAAGATGAAGTAACTCCTTTCCAACTTTTTGGTAAAGAATTATTCGCCTAGATAATCGTAATCTGTATGATATGTTTGTCATACAGATCGCTGGCGCCGCGGCGCGTCGTTGCAAATTGAAAACTTTGATATTTTTTTCTCCTAAAACCCATCAAAAGAACTCGATGAAATTCATGTGTGATTATGTCTGAATTACTACCTTCCTATTGTAAAATTAATCATTATAATATTACAATTTTCTCGTGTATCTCGTGATCAGTTCTTGACCAAATTGATATGGGACCAATCGGAACATATCAGAAAATGTCGTTAAAAGTAAGTCGGTTTGTAAAAAAGAAAACAACGAAAAAAATATAAATTTATCCTCCACGGTAAGTCACACAAAACTCAATTGAGAGCAAAATTTTATTTATGGCACGTTATATCTTCACATACAGCCATACGAGGGGTCGGATTCAACATTGTGAATTTCATAAACACTCATAAAAAATCATGATGCGTTATGAGCTTTCTTTGATACATATGTAATTATCATATTTTATCAAAATTCCAAAACCTTTGTTTATTTTTTATAAATCTATCTCGTACACAACGCTACTTGTGTCTCGTAACTTGTATAACCTACATTAATTATAATATTTGTTTAGTGAGAATAAATGTGTTCATAATTATGAAATGAAATATTTTATGACAAGCAAGATAAAAAAGTATTTTTAAGAAATTGAAAATGAGTAGGTGATTGGATATTCGCATATGCACATTTTGGATGTGTATATTTTTCATTAAGAGGCTATTTATTTTACCTTTATCACACCATATTTATAATGACAACAATAAGTAGATTTCTGCTGCCCAACTAGGAAATCCTGTTCTAAGGCTAGCAGGTTACAATTTTTATTGACAATTATATGCAATTATGAATCAGGTTATTTTTCCTGTTCCACACTAAATATGTACCTACACAATCTCAACTTTCTGCAATCACAATCATTACCTCAACAAACATATAGGCTCACACAAAACATAGTACCTATATATAGTATATTTTGAAAATAATTTTCCCCGTATCCTCAAAAGATACGTCTTTTAAATAAGGAACAGTTTGTATGAACATCGTCATTCAATTGCATGATTTTTTTTCAAATTTGAATTCGTTTAATACTTTTCTTATAAAATTAGTTGTAGTAAAACCATTTTTTATTTTTTTATTGTAAGTTACTAAAAAACTACAAGGCCTTTGAAGTATACTTTTACTTCAATCGAAAGAGAATCTAAAAATCCACCGGCTGAGTTTTTTTTTATTATTGTAATATTTTAATTATTATTCTTGCTATTTAAAAAAAACCTTACAACTTTACCTTTTCTTCAAGATGATGATATACAATATTTTTTCGTGTTTCATGCATAAGAAGGTAATTTAGATTGTTTTTTTTTTGTGTATACCCAGGGTATACAAGGTCCTTAATTTATGGATGTAGGCTCAAAATTTCTCATCATAGATTTCTTTCTTTTTCTTTTAAAGAATACGTATCAGGAACAAACAGGTACACAAACATTCAGGAACGTTCTCTTAATTAAGCAGCAGCTTTAAAAGTGTTGAAAATTGCTATTTTAACACGTCAATCATAGTATTAAGCGTCATGACTATTAGAAATCACGCCTTCCATTTACATTAACACTTTGGTTGGTGTAAGCCCCCAGAAAACAATTTATTAAACTGAGAGTTTTTGCCTGCAACGTGATCCAATTATCCAAAAAGGTGATCCAATCGTCGTTACCTACCAGGGTATCCTTTAACAGATAATAATCAGCCTTTATAATATGAATGACATAGATTTTGAGTCGCTGGTTCTTGGTCTATTTACTACGAACCTTGGTCTATTTTATATTGCATAGTAAAATTAAAAACGGTAAATATCAAAGAATCAAATTTTGAGAATATTTAGAATAAATTTGGGTTTAAAATGAATTTCAACGCTACTTATAATTTTCACTCAAGGGTTCATATATAAAAAAACTAGAGGTAATATTTTCTTATTTTTACAACGATTAAAAATAATTATAATTTTATAACACGAGTGTTGTCATCTGATAATAAACCTAGCACGCTCGACGAGAACGTACTAAATTTAATGTAGGTAAGGTCCTTTATTTACGAAAAACCTCCTTTTTACGAGGTGTAAGCACCATTATCTCCGAGGTGCAGGAAACAACGCTCTACATCTCGATTTCGCTGATCCAAAATTATTTACGTATTTACCAGACCAGGCAAAATATATTTTATAAAATCATGCGAAACCATACATTTTACTTCAAATTAAATCTTTTAGAATGATTACGGCGGTATTTTTACGGTATTTTGACGGGTTAATTCATTGCCCCAACTTCTTTATGAAAATAATTTTTTTCTCTATACCTCCTCTAATTTAACGCATTTTTTTTACATATTTCACAAGATTTCAAGTGGATAGTGTATTACGTATTGAAGGTTCCACAATATTTTGTGGCATGTGTACAACCAAAACTATAATATATGTGGATAGTGTATTACGTATGGCGAAGGTTCCACAATATTTTGGGGCATGTGTACAACCAAAACTATAATTAATGTGGATACTGTATTACGTATTGAAGGTTCCACAATATTTTGTGGCATGTGTACAACCAAAACTATAATATATGTGGATAGTGTATTACGTATGGCGAAGGTTCCACAATATTTTGGGGCATGTGTACAACCAAAACTATAATTAATGTGGATACTGTATTACGTATGGTGAAGGTTCCACAATATTTTGTGGCATGTGTACAACCAAAACTATAATATATGTGGATAGTGTATTACGTATGGCGAAGGTTCCACAATATTTTGTGGCATGTGTACAACCAAAACTATAATTAATGTGGATACTGTATTACGTATGGTGAAGGTTCCACAATATTTTGTGGCATGTCTACAACCAAAACTATTAATCCGACCGACTTCATATATTTTTTTAAGAATGAATATGTCCTTGAAACAAGTACCTACATCCTCATACATTACCTTAATTTAAAATAAATGCTTGTAAATAAATATAAATGCTTGTAAATAATATAGTAAATTAATATAATAATTTCATTTTTATCCCTGGCCCCTAGCCAGTTGCACAAATATACAAAAATTTCTATTGAGAAACGCTCGGATTTTTGTACAGATATTTACGTCGTCACATTACATATTTAGAAGTCAAATCACATACAAAAAATTAACAAGAAGTCTCCATTGACAAAAATGTTTGTATTTGCAACTTGGATAAGGGACTTTGTATATGAAATACTAATTTCGTATATGTAATAATAATAATAATGAACACTTCCTTGCACCCTGCGCAAGTGGCGAGTTTATTGCCGTATGGCAATTTCTTCCAACTAACCAGTGTTTCCAGCCCAGAGAAGCAATATTTGCGTGAGAAATGAATTTAAATAAATTTCTCCTCTGCTGGGAATCGAACCCAGGACGCCCGCACAGAAACCTAACGGCTTACCAACTGTGCCACGGCGGTCGGCTTACTTACGTCGGCGGTACTTATTGTAGGTACATGTTGAAAAAAGTTTGACTAGATATATTAGAAAATAGATGCTTCATTTGGAATTGTATAAAAAATACTTTTGATATTTGTTAAATCATTCTAATATACATTTTAAATCCTAGTTAAAATATAACTCAACATGGGTTGGCGGCAAATGAGTTAGTCAGATCTTTACAATAGGCTTTATCTTGTGTCTAGATAGGTAGGTACTTTTAAATAATGCCCAGGGGTCACAAGGAGCACTGAGACTAGGCATGTAGGTACATTGCACAATTATATTTTGGTGGCGTGCCAAAAGTCATTAGTACTGCGAGTCACAGATAGAGCACGCCACTGCGGGCTATTCCCGCTAAATCCTAATTGGGTGACAATATTCCAGCTCTTGAGTCAACGTTGGGGAAGATGGCATCAAAAGCGCATACAATTGAGGTACTTTATCTCTCTATCAGTCATTAAGGATTATGCTCTTAGCAGCGCAATACTCTGAATAATCTATTCTATTCGCCAACCTATAGATTAACTTTCTTTATATATATGGTACCTACGTTACTAAAATTAAGTGGTAACTAACTATACAGAGGACTTCGATTAGAGTTTGTCTACAATTAACCAAAAACAAATCTTAGATATTTCATATTCATCGTTGACTTACTTTAATAATTGTATAATATACACATTCGTACGTATTTATAAAACGAGTGAGTTGTGGCCAACGCTAAACTCCTCACCAAACAAGTCATTCTATAAAGTATTCAAATTTTGTATGGAAAATTTCAGCATTTTCATGAAATGAGTTTGTTAAATTATTTTTTATTTAAATATTTTATTGTGAAAACTTGATAACTCTTCAATGCAATTTTATGAAAGTGATGTGCCTTTTTACCAATTTAAAAATAAAAATTTCAAATTTTAAGTTTCCTGATCTTGGGGTCACTTTGAAATATTTGACAGTTAACAAAAATGAGAAAAACTATTCATATATCTATCAAAATCTAATGGGGTCTAAGCGAGTACTTTAGCCTATAATCGATAAAGTAAAATAAACACGCCGTACATAGTACACAGCACATAGCACACACACAGATACACTGTGATGAAACTTTCAGAATACAATCTCAGCCATGATATCTGCAATAAAAAAATACCCTTAAAAATTGTGAAATCATAACTCCCCACTATATCCCCTTGGGTAAGTGAGGAGTAAAAAAACCTTTAGTGTTTACCAACTATTCTATCAGAGATGCCACTAATTTGATAGCATTCAAAAATCTCTTCGTTTCTCCTCTCCTATCCACCATCCAATAAACATATTTTTTTTATTCTTATTTTTGTTCTTATTTATACATTTATTATTTTTTGTTTTAATATTTATTTTGTATTTTTAATTTATGATTTATTTATTTACTTATTTTTTCTATTTGTATTCTTCTATCCCTGTTACTGATTGTATTTACCATGGTGGTTGACTGGTAGAGATTGCCTGCGGGCAATAAGTCCGCCACGTTGTATAAATTAATAAAAGTCATTTATTTTTATTATTATTGTTATTATTCTACTTGCTCAAAGATTACATTATAAAAAAAGAAAAATAGATAAAAGGATAAAATTATTGAAAACGATTAACAAAATAAGCGTCAAATGTCTATGGAATTGAATGAATTGACTAGCGCAGTTTTTGTAAACATCTCAACTCAAATATAGTCTTACACAAAAAGACAGGTAGATATCACAATAGTATGGTATGTATTAAAAAAAGTGGTTTTCATTACCAATGTTACATAGCAACACTCTTCTTTCTGGCCTCAAAGATTTTTACTTAAAATTGGTACTTACGTAGTTTTCAAAATGTATTTCATATCAAAATATGACTATTTAGAGCAGTGAAACTTTATGAAGCGTTAATGTTTTAAATACTTGCCAAACATCAACATACGATTTATGAATATTGATGATATCAAAGTAAAACCATATTGTTTGGTCTCGCAACATTCACATTCTGGTTTTAATTATTCACAGCTAGGCGCATTAATTTCATATACACGCTATGAAATGACTAATTTAATTAATATTTTCATATATACCGACGTGTAAAACCCCACCATTTGTTAAGTATGATAAACGAGATCTTAATCATTAGATGTTAATATTCACAGTGTGATCGTTGGAGCTTTAAACAAGTGATTATTTAACTAACTCCTCGGTTTAACGAGATTCCATCATTTTAATATTATATAACTTCATATACCTACATAAATAAATCTAGTAATCGAAATTAAAAACCCCAATGAATACGAAACAAGGTAGGGAGGGCACCTCCATGTGAATGGTATTTACATACATACATACCATCACGCCATGTCCCTCACGGGGTAGGCAGAGAGAACCGAACGCCACTTACTTCTATCTTGACATACATTCATCGCCTCGTCAACTTTCATACATCGTCTTATAGGTACATGTTCGTCTGTTGTTCACGCTTCTAACAATTCCGTCTTTCAAAATACCGTTCACATGGACGTGCCATCCCTTCCTTGGGCGGCCCCGACCTCTCATTCTATTCCTGTCCGCAATGTAAATTTTCTTCGTCAGGCGTTCCTCATTCATCTTAATGTGTTCACATGTGATCATTCTTTATCCTACATTCTTTCCTTATGTCCTCATCTCTGACCCTGTACGGTATTTTGAAAGACGGAATGTTAGAAGCGTGAACAACAGACGAACATATATAAGACGATGTATGAATGTCGACGAGGCGATGAATTTGTGTCAAGATAGTAAAAAGCGGCGTTCGGTTCTCTCTGTCTACCCCGTGAGGGACATGGCGTGATGGTATGTATGTATTATGAATATCTATGGCTAAATAACATTCCACATATTTCAGAGATTCGCCATCTTTTCTGAATGCTGGCTTTAAGGTGACGGGATAGGCTCCAATGTACTTTTTGGATGCTCATTTCGCCTTACTCTTAAAAGTTACGTCTTCAACAAAAATTATTTTCTCATTATTTGTCTATACATTGGCTCGATACACTTTTTTTTTATTTTGTGTACTTTGTTCATAGTATTTTTTTAATAGTACCTGTTTTCTCAGATTTTTTATCCATAACTCAAAACTTATAAGGCTTAGAAACATGAATGTTTCTTTAAATGATAGATATTTCATAAATCTAAACATTCGCTCGATACGTTTTCACACATTGTTCTCACTTTTTTTGTAAAATCAAATAAACCAAAGTATTTTATGTAATGCTCAATTCAAATTCACTAACTTGGGCGCACACGATTGTCATCTTTAAGGACGTACATTCTCATACAATAGTTTCTAATTTTGCATTTGACTCGCCTACATTGCCTTACCCTGCCCCTTAAGATGTAACTGTCGCTGGTGACCTTATACTGTGGGAGTATTCTGTGATGGTATGTATGTTTGTAATGATGTAGTTATCTAGAAATTAACTATTCAAATAATTGGAAAATTCATGAAACATATAATGGTTTATCGATTTAATACAAATTACCATACCATCACAGCATTTCCCTTTTTGGGATAGGCAGAGAGAACCGAACGCCACAATCCTCTCTCTTGATATACATTTCTCGCTTCATTAACGTCCATGCATCGCCTCATACACGCTCTTCTGATATTCTTTACTTCTATCTTCTCCATCTTTCAAAATTCCAGTTATGTGATCGTACCAACTTTTCCTTGGCCGACCTCAACTTTTCGTTCCTCTTTTATCAGTCTTATATATTTTTTTTGTCAGATAGTTATCACTCATTCATTATATGTGGCCAAACTAATATAGGTCATTTATTTTCATCTTACTTACGATATTTCTTTAAATCATACAAATTTGTTTTCAAAAAAAATTATTCAGAATGAAATATAACTAAAAAACCTAAAATACTTTAAGGTGTTTATAAAAACGCTCATTACTTAAAATATCTCGGGGATAAAAATAATAATGAAACATGATTAATTAAGATTCTTGAAGGAACACAACGCCTGGGCATTAAAGTGTCAAAAAATAAATCGACAGAGATTACCGTCAAACTTGGGAAATAAATATTGTCGCAAATAAAATGAGAAAAAAAGGAGCAAAGTCTCCTAAAAAGTGAAAAGAAAATGGAGGGATGTCTGTTGTCTTAACTTTTGGTTTGGACAGTCATTTAAGGCTGTGGAAAAGACAAAGAGAGTGAGAGAGAAGGAAAGCGATAAAATCCTCTGCCATGACGGAACCGATGCCAGGGAAAAAAAAGAAATACTTTAAAACTTATTGTTTATAGAAATTTATTGAATACATCATGCAAGTAAACATGATAATATAGTGATGGATAATAAACAAAAGTCATGGTGAAAAAGTCGATTAATAACATCACATTGTTTCCTTATTCAAGGCAAGCAAAGATAACCGAACACCAGATTCATTTTTCTGAACATACACCGAAAAAAAAGTTATGTTAAAATTAACCGAACTATAGTAACTACAAAACAGTTCGTTTTTTACTACTATATAAATATTTTGTACCCTGAGCTAAACACTACAGTCATAAATAGATTAATTTTTATTACTGATAACAAAAATTTGGCTAAAAACGCAGGTAGCCAGCCAGTTCGGTGGTCACAATTTTTTTTTCAGTGTATCACACAGGTTATTTTATTGTTCCGGTTTCGTACATTTTCATTCTTTAAATTACAGTAACGTAATATAATAGAAACCTTTCAAGTAAGATGGGAAGATTGGTTTGATCGTAATAAAAATAATAAGATTTTAATTTTTTTACGCAACAAGTAGGTAGGTATATAAGAAGAGAGAAGTAAAACGCATAGAAAAATCAAGAAAACACTATCACGACTCTATAAATGTTGGTCTGAGTGATAGAATTACAAATATTCAGAAATCAGACGCCGAACAAAAGTCGCCGATGTAATGGATCGGATCGCAAAATTGCAAAGGCAATGTGCAGGACAAAGACTTAAAGTGGAGGCCATGGGAAATCGAAAGGGGTGTCGGTCGGCCACAGAAGAGATGAGCCAACGATATTGTTGTGTTGTGGCGGAATGAAATGGATTTAAACGGCACAGGTTAGGAAACATGGAGACAGATGGAAGAGGACTACATCCAGCAGTGGAGGGAAGGCTAGGAAGAAGAAGAAGAAGACGATTACTATAAAAATGTAATTACAAATGTAATGAGAAAACACTGCAAATTTTTTTCGTACAATTAGTTGACGGTGGTTCTGGGCTGTTGGTGACTGTACTGTAAACTTGTATCGGTCCTGTACACGCCATAAATCTTTGAGAAAGTTTTCCAGCACGTCCACCCATAATTCTCCGCGGGCATGTGAACACACGAGCCAGGCTATTCCTGGTGACGCCTACTTTCAAAATAGGCACCACACTCACTTCCCTTTGCCCCTTACAGCTCCTGTGGGAGACGCGTTCAATTTGATTTTGAAACACGATAAATGCTCATTTACAAACGCTGCTGCTCAATAGAGCAGCAGCGTTTACCTGCATATTTCAGGAAGGCAACTTTACTTATTCCACAAGACCAATAAATGAAAATATTGTTTTACAGTATTATTATAATAATTATTAAAATAACCGATTTGCTCGTAACATTAATAATAGTCAACCATATAAATTTATTTTAATAAGCATTTTTTTATAAACAGCAACACTTTGCTTCAGTTCTTGATGTAAAGTCTGGTTTTCACTTCCCGTTGGAATGCTTTTTCATTCATAGTTGTTCGTTGTTCTGGCAAATTATTGTAGTCAAAGAGTCCACAGTCACATTATTCTTTCGTGTCCAATTTTTTGAAGCTTTTTAAGCTAGGAAGTAATTATTTGTACGTGTGTTTTAGTTGTGGATATGTGTTCTCTTATTGTCTTAGTTCAGGGTTTTGTGTATTAGTTTTAATATTTCATAATGTGCCATCTTCTGTATGTGTAGCTGTTTAGTTTCTTTTGTGTATAAGTATTTCGATGGTGTGTATGCATTTAAGCCGTGATTCATTTTTTTATTCTGTTTTGCTTTCTATTTGGGTTTCAAAAAAAATCAATATCTTTTTCTTCTTTATGTGCCATGTCAAGTCCCCCGACGTCGGCTACAACTTCGGTATTAGCATCTCTGTCTTGTGCTACCCAAAAAGCTCCTCCACTCTGTAGACTCCGGTCGATTCCCTAATGTTTCTTAAGCTAAGACATCTGACTCCTACTCACACCGCGACTACCCTCAATTTTTCCTTTCGTGATGAGGTGCAGTAGACTATATTTAATGTTACGGAGAATGTGTTCCAATAAGTCAGGCAAAGATTATCTTTCTACGCCAGCTCTTCGGAATATTTCAGTATAAATTACCATATCGGTCCATGGGATACGTAACATCCATGAAGCCACATTTAAAATCCTTCAATTCGGTTCAATGTATTTACTTTTAATGTCCATGTCTCGATTCCATAAAAAAGTATGGAAGTTTTTTTTTATTTTCCATTGCTTTTATAATTTGTAATTTTAAAAAATGATAGAAATAAATCATTTCATTTGATTTCATATGTAGTACCTATTATTATCTGTCATAACTGAGATTTTCATTACAGAATACTAGTTTCATATACCTACTAAAATAACGTTTAGATGGTAAACGTTAAAAATATCAATATTGCCAACCTCCTGAGTACATTTGTCCTTTGTATTAGTATTTTAAAATAAAAAAATATACAGTCATTGTTTTAAATGGCAACATTTAAAATATTTTCACCTGTGACATCTTTTGAATTTTTATGTAATAAGAAGACTATAACTTCAAATGTCACCTGTCATTTTTTTATAAAATGACGTCATTGTCTAGCACTGTGCTACAAGTTTCAGAGAGAAACTTCAAAAAAATTAAGTCTGGAACTCAGGAGTTTAAAACAAAATAATTTACCACAATTCCGAAGAATGTTTAGAATTCTAAATTAATGACTCAAAATATACGTAATTTGGAAATACTTAGACACCTACATAGCCGTATCATTAAGGAAAGACCTTTATAAAATTGAGAAGGGTGTTGTTAGATTACATTCCTAAACAAAGCGATTACTATTGAATTATAGGATTAACAAAATAAAATTAATAAACAAAATAATTAATCCTCTGAGAAAGAGCGATTCCTTCCCATTATTTTCCTCCCTGTTTATTTTTAGTTTGACACAAAATCCATAAATATGTATTAATATTTGCTAGACAAAATAACAGAATTAGCGTTAAATCCTAATAAGAAATCAGCGCTAAGAAAATAAAGGTTTACTTTGATAATACAATCGGCCTGTGATCCAAATAAATGTTTTCAAAGGAAAACCTGGTTCCCTTTTCAAATAAATGGAAACAAAAGGAACAAGAAATAATAGACTTGAAGAAAAATAAACGACAACATTCTCAATATAAACCAACTTTACCAACGTAATAAAATGGGTACCTACCGAAGAAAAAACTATCGACACCGGTAGCCCTATTAATTAATTGAAAAGCTCAAAAGAAAAATACTGTTCCTAATACACACATGCTTTAACACAATATAGTTA
Source organism: Molanna angustata (assembly GCA_963576475.1). Lineage (NCBI taxonomy): Eukaryota > Metazoa > Arthropoda > Insecta > Trichoptera > Molannidae > Molanna > Molanna angustata. The sequence goes on along the minus strand of OY754967.1, from coordinate 28,031,801 downwards.
AAAATAAGTCAACAAAAGAACTTGCAAGTTTTTTGATGTTGTGTGAATTTAACAAGGTTTACGTATTGAGAAGTATATTCCACTAACAGGACAATCGTTTCGCCCTGAAAAGAATATTTATAGCTCAAGTAGAGAAAAGATAAAATCCTTTTAGTCATTATATAAGTGTTAGGAATTATATATATTATATTTAAAATATTTGTAAGACTGCTATGCTATATGTCCCGGGTACAATTCCTGCTGGGACCACAGTTTATTTCTGCGTTTTTTTTCCTGGATATGAAAAGTCTCTGAAATGTCGCAACACGTTAATGGGTGGGTGTAAATTAATATTCGATATTCAGAGCAGGTACTTGTTAGTTACCCGAAAGTTAATTTAAAATCAAATAATAAGATTGATGGATTTGGCGGTAACTACAGAGTATATTATAATTAATAAAATTAACAGAATCTACCACCGACAACACATAGGTAAATTGGAGGAGTGCTCTCCCGAAACAATTGGTGATTTAAAAATAACTCATTGTGTGGTATTCAGCAAAATATTTACATCGTGCTTAGTGAAAAAAATGTGTGAAACCATGACTCTCCACTATTACAAGTAGTGGAGAGTAAAAATACGCTTAGAAAAACCACAGATTATTCATAAAAAACTCAATGGGTTCAATTTCGAAGACGAATTAAAATTTGAATGAAAGTTTAAGTTATTAAAAAAATTGTGTTCACCAGAACTGTCTGCACATTAAACTATACTCATTTTTTTATTTTTTTATTTATTTACTTATATATCAATTTAATATTTACTATTCATTTTATATAAATTTTATAATGCACTAGTGACTTTCTTTTGTAATTAACTTTAAATTATTTTATTCAATCTTCAGAGTAGGAAAAAAATACATAAGATGAATAAATTTGACAATTCATTAAAATTATAGTGTATTTTCAGAATGGAGCCCATTGTTTATATAAAATTGAAACAAATAATAAGTGCAAGCTAAAAAATCTGTGAATATATTATTTTAAAAAACACTGAATTTATTAAGAAGAACTTATAGACAAATGGACAAAACTTACTTGATATTAATATTATTTGTTAAAGCTGCCTTGCAACGTTTACAATATACCTACTCGTTAAAACCGATGCAAACTCAAAGCGAGGATTTCTAACAATTCCAAGTGTGCTAATGTCCGTTCCCACTTATGGGAGGCTCTTACGGTGATGAATGCGTCGGGCTAATGGCGAGATCGTGGTGACTCTGGGCGGACTATATAGGGAGGTTGGGGGTGAGAAGATGTAGCGAGATCGGACGGCGAGACAAGAGGAGATGGTCTGCGGGCGTGGCGAGCCGGGTGGACAATAGATATGCTGGATTTCGTTCAAAGTAACGAATCGTTCAGTCTAATGCCACTCATTGAAATTGTATCATTAAATCGATTGCCAAAATTACCGAAAAAAAAACAATTACGAGAACGAGAAAAAAAAACATGAAAAGAAAAACTATAATATAATAATAAAAGTTCATAGATATAAAAGAATTATAGTAGAATTTTTGGATAAATTTTGGTTTGTATTCTATATTCACTAAAAAAAAATAAAAACTTTAATCATCTGTATGTATTAGCTGTAAGTTGATCTTGATTTACAATTTATTAAATGATTCTATTGTTATAAGTAAAATATATGTAATATCTAGTAAATGTAGATATGTTATTTGCTCCTGTCCCAAGCACAAGTTTCTAACTTTATTGGGACAGTGCCTTTTGAAAAAAAAAACTGTATTAATTTAAATTTTTGTAAGTACTTACTATGTGTTTATATTATGTATACTCAATAAAAAAAATAAAAGAATTATGAAAGAAAAATTAAATTGGAATAAAGTATTTTTTAAATAAGCACAGAAAGTAATTTTGAAGACACAATTCCCTTGGTCATAGACTATTTCAGTCTTGCTAAACGTAGAAATTCCCTTGTAATATTTCCCTTGGTCATAGACTATTTCAGTCTTGCTAAACGTAGAAATTCCCTTGTAATATTTCCCTTGGTCATAGACTATTTCAGTCTTGCTAAACGTAGAAATTCCCTTGTAATATTTCCCTTGGTCATAGACTATTTCAGTCTTGCTAAACGTAGAAATTCCCTTGTAATATTTCCCTTGGTCATAGACTATTTCAGTCTTGCTAAACGTAGAAATTCCCTTGTAATATTTCCCTTGGTCATAGACTATTTCAGTCTTGCTAAACGTAGAAATTCCCTTGTAATATTTCCCTTGGTCATAGACTATTTCAGTCTTGCTAAACGTAGAAATTCCCTTGTAATATTTCCCTTGGTCATAGACTATTTCAGTCTTGCTAAACGTAGAAATTCCCTTGTAATATTTCCCTTGGTCATAGACTATTTCAGTCTTGCTAAACGTAGAAATTCCCTTGTAATATTTCCCTTGGTCATAGACTATTTCAGTCTTGCTAAACGTAGAAATTCCCTTGTAATATTTCCCTTGGTCATAGACTATTTCAGTCTTGCTAAACGTAGAAATTCCCTTGTAATATTTCCCTTGGTCATAGACTATTTCAGTCTTGCTAAACGTAGAAATTCCCTTGTAATATTTCCCTTGGTCATAGACTATTTCAGTCTTGCTAAACGTAGAAATTCCCTTGTAATATTTTTTTTTTGTACTTCAAATAATTTTCAAACAATGTATATACAATCATGCCATGTCCCTTACATCGTATACTGAGGAAAACAAGCGCCATATACCTCCATCTTGCAAAAATTCGTGGCTATCTCTATATTCTTGCTTCGTCTCGCTTCTTATGATTCCTTCTTTTAAAATATAACTGATATGATCATGACATCCCTTTTTAAAACGACTCTCGCAATTCACTCTACTTCCTAAACCTTTTTTGGTCACATTCACTTTCATTATCCATTTAATATCTTTCTTTATCTGGCATAATATACATTAAAAAATCATTTATGTTTTTAAGTGCATTCAAGACAAGAATCTATATAGGTAACATAAAAATTATGGTCGTTTAAGACTATTCGAATAAATCAGAAGGTACTTATTAAATAAATATTCATATTTTAAAAAGTGAAATTTTGTTTGTGGGAATACCTACTAATCGTTCATAATGAACGAATCGTTGAAACGTGCAACATTAGTGGACACGTTGTGTCTGATGGGAATGTGCTCAGGAGGGGGAGCATTTGACCCTCGTGATAACGTCTTAAACGACCATCCAAACTGACTTACAATTCAATTTCCATTAAGTGGCTCTGGCTGCTTCAGTCATCCCAGCCGACCGATACTTAGTACAAAATATAAAACAACCCCCTAGGGATTAACTCACAAAAATCCAAAACAATCGTGCTTGTACAGTACACGGTAGGTAGTAGATAATATATTAAACCTACTCAGAACTATATTCAGGGAAAATAACTTTGCTCTTTGTCTGTAAATAAAATACCTTTTTTATGAATGAACTTTGAATAAATTTTCTTAAAACGACACAAAATTAAATGCAAATACCCATGATATAGGCATGTAAATGAAATTATTTGAGTGAAACATCGAAAAGGTTTTGAAAATAAATAAAAACATTTTGTCAAAAAAAAAATCTAAATAAATAGTTAGATACACATTTTTTAACTATTTTAACCATTTTTTTTTCAAATAAATGTGAAATTTACATTCTTTTTCTTAAGCGTATTTTTTTATATTATTTACATCCTTGAACACTTATTAATGATTATTAACACTACTTATGACTACGACTAGGCCAAAATAGCATCGAAACATTATGGCTAGTTTATATACATACTAGCTTTTATGTCCCGCCGTTGGCCAAGAATGTAAAATTGTGAAAGAAAAAGCAATCGTTTTTATAATATTGTCACCCAATTATTTTGCAATATCAGACTATGAAAAGTGGTTTGAAATTTGATTGAGTTTAAGTATTGTAAAATGTTCAAGTGATGGCCACAACCCATTCTTTTTTATATATTGCTATAAAGTGTGAATGAAGTATAATATTTATACAATTTCTGCTCGCATGGACTATGCGTAATGGTTTTAAATATGACTGTTTATCAACGTTGTAAAGAGATTGGTTTGGCCACAACCCCCATTTTTAAATATTATCATCGAAAACAAATTGTAATGTGTACCTATTGAAAATTTAGTAATTTTGGATGTTGGGATGTGGTTAAAATTTGATTAAACAAACGTAGGTACTGAAAAGATCTAGTATTGGTCACATCCCATTCGTTTTTATATTTTTTCATCAAGTGTGCATTATATTTTTGCTCAATTTGACTGAAAGTCTTCATTAACGAAGAAGAAGAAGACTTGAACTATAGTAAATAGTTTTTAATTTGAATATAAATGTTGTGAAGAGTTCAGTAATGGCCACAACCCCCATTCTTTAAATATTAGGTGTTGAAAATTATTCAAAATAGGATGATATAAATGGTTTAAATTTAATTAAACAAAAGTATTGAAAAGATTCTAGTGCAGGTTATATCGTCACATCCCATATCCCATTCATTTCATATGTATTTTCATCAAGTGTGCATATCGTTAATAATATTTCTGCACAATAGACTATTAGACTTAAAACTAACCCAAAAGACTAAATAAAAAAGAGAAAAATAAGTATAAGACTATAAGAAATAGTTTGTATAAAAAACTATTCCAATGTTCTACATAAAATAAGTAAAAATACATATACCTAATAGAAGAATTAGACTATTGGAAATAGATTGTATAAAAGCTCACCCAAAGGTCTACAAAAAAGAAGAAGAAGAATATTTAGACTATTGGAAATAGTTTGTATAAATACTGACCAAAAAGTCTACATAAAAGAAAATGAATAAGACTATTGGAAATAGTTTGTATTAAAACTCTCCCAAAAGTCTACGTACTTAAATGAAGAAGAAAAATAATTAGACTAAAGGAAATAATTTTTATAAAAAAATGACCCAAATGTATACATAAAAGAAGAAGAAGATGAATTGAAATAATTTTTATAAAAAAATGACCCAAATGTATACATAAAAGAAGAAGAAGATGAATTAGACAATAGGAAATAGTTTGTATAAAAACTGCCCTAAAGGTCTACATAAAATTAAGAAGAAACAGAATTAGACTCCAGGACCCGCCGCTTCAGGCCCTTCAGTACCTCCCGTCCCTTTAATCCCTCATTACGTCCCTTCCCATCAGACCCTTCACTACCTTCCGTCCCTTCAGGCAGTTTCATACCTCCCGTCCCTTCAGGCCCTTTAGTGCATCCCTTCCCTTCATTACATCCCGTCCCATCAGTCGGTTAAGAAAAGTTTAAATCCAGAAACCATCCTGGAAGAACCGCGAAGAGATGAAAGAACATTCTTTTCCCAGGATGCTCTACTTAATAGGTAAAATGACTAAATACACGAAGAAGAAGAAAAAAGTTTAAACCCAGATACCTGCGAAGAGATGGAAGGACAGTTGGACCTTCTTCTCCCAGGATTCTCCAACTTCATAGGTAAAATGACCAAAAATACACGATGAAGAAGAAGAAGAAGAAATAAGTTTAAATCCAGATACCTGCGAAGAGATGGAAGGAAAATTGGACATTCTTCTCCCAGGTTAGTCCACCTTCAAAGGTAAAATGACCAAATAGACGATGAAGAAGAAGAAGAAAAAAGTTTAAATCCAGAAACCTGCGAAGAGATGGAAGGAAAATTGGACCTTCATCTCCCAGGATAGTTCATCTTCATAGGTAAGATGACCAAATACACGATGAAGAAAAAGAAGAAAAAAGTTTATATGCAGAACCCGTCCTGGAAGACCTGTGAAGAGATGGAGGGACAGTCGGACCTTCTTTTCCCAGGATACTCCCCCTTCATAGGTAAAACGACCAAATACACGAAGAAGAAGAAGAATAAGAAAAAAGTTTAAATCCAAAAACCATCCTGGGCATACGCTCGACAATTCACCAAAGTTTCATTATAATCGGACAAACGGTTGATAAATAAATAAATAAAATAATTTTCCTATAGGAAATCAGTATAGGTATATTATTGTTGATTTGTAAGTAAATAGTATTAGGTAGGTACCTACCTACAACAACCTTCTAAATAAATCCGATTCCTAACAAATTTTATTTGAATATCACATTCTTTCTGTAGCCATGGAAACGATTCGAACACGTAAGTAATATCGAATGGTTCGGATACATTTTTTGAATATGTAGGTACCTACATTGGTTTGTTCGATGCCATAAAAATGAAAATTGTCCGAAATATCAAATATTATATACAAATTATGCAATTTTATTATGCCCATATCTTTACTAATAATTAACAGACTTTTACAATATACGTCTTAAAACTTGCTGTAATGTCTTGTGTTTCATTTTATTATTTCATATTTATATTTATTTCAAAGGTTTATTATTTTCAAGAACATATTCATTCGGTAGGAAAATGAAATATTGTATGAAAAGATATTAAAATGGCGGCATTTATGTACAAAACGCTTACTTTAAAAATAAGTTAAACATTATAATTATACAAAATATTCACCATGTTTTTCACTTAAACGCTAAGTTATACTTGAAAGTAAATTTTTTTCGTGTAAATACGTACTTCTAACTTTTAAACTAACAGATATATGCGTGCAAAATGTACACTTTTTTGACAGATACGACTTGGAAAATTTTGTATGAAAAAAATAATTATTGAAATATTTTTAAAATTCAGCATTTTTATCGCATTATTTTTAGCGTGACACTGCATCAGGTATACAGGTACACGTTCGCACATAAATTAGATTTTTAGATGCTCTTGGTTTTTCAGAAGGCGTGAGACAAACACACACACACACACATACACACACACATACACTAACATTTTGATTGCTTTATTACTTTAGATGTATCGACACTGTGATTGATGCTAATGTTCTCAAATGATGAAGTTGACTTAAATAAAGGGTTATTTGATTCAAAGATTTAGTTAAAAAAAATCATATAATAAGGAAATTAGTTATAACAAAAGGGTTGACACGAGAGTTTTTAACTTTTGGACGTGATAAATGCTCAAAAAATGTCTTGTTTATTTCGACGAAAGATTTTATTTTCTGCTTTTGGGAGAGATAAAAAAAACACTCTCTTGATAAAACGTTTATAAATTCCTTGGACTTAAGGACTGTGTTTGTCGCACTGGGAAGTGACCAAGTGGAATAAAGGACGGTCTGCTAATAGAGACGAGTGGTGACAAATCCTGGGAACTACTGTGTCCCATCCAGACTTGATCGTATAGCAGGTAATAAGAATATATTGTTTCAAGAGATTACCATCAACAACTCGAACAAAACTATTTAACAAGCAGATATACCTATATTTAATTAAAGTCAAGTCGAAATTCTTAGCATAAGTTTAATAATGAACAATTCGATATTAAAGTTTGATTATACTCGAGATCATATTATTACAATATAGTACTTATACATTATATAGTTTTCTTGATTAACTATAATAAAGTAATTTTCTCAAATATTTCCATCGAGGATAATTGCAAAAATAATTAGTCTATATAATTCAATAATTATTGATACATAATGTAGACGAAAATAGGATTCATACATTTTTTTCTCTGAATGTTAACTAAGAACTTATAGATAGGAGATTGGAAAATGTCTTTTGAAATGAAAAGAAGATACTACTATACTATATAATTAAATATTCCATCATTTCCATGGTTTCACAATAAAAATGTCCAAAAGAAAGTTCTCTAATATATCGAGAATGAGATTGTGTCATTGCTCAAACGCTACTCAATTATATAAAATACAAATAAAAGAAAACCCTTATTGTGCATGCGGGGCAGAATTGGAAACACTCGATCATGTGTTATTTGAATGTCCGAAGCACTACGAATATGACATCTATCCCAATTTAAGAAAAGTTCTTCTACACAGTAAACACGTCTCATTTCTTATCGCTTAAATCTCTTCCTGTTTATATAACGCAATGACTTAATGTGTCCTTCATATCAATGGTATCAGTCTAAATATTCACTAACAATTTTTTTATTACTTTTTCTTCCATTTGGCACAAATCACTCTTGTAAGAGTGGGTTGACTGATATAATAAAAAAACAGATATGTTTATTGTTTACTGTGTAAGTAAAAAAAACTATTCATAAAAAAGTAAAATATAATTATGAAAAGATATTTTGACTTAATTGAGTAAAGAAACTTGAATAATTATTTAGTTTTACCGGTTTCTTATATTCTATTTATTTCTAATAATTCTTGTTCACATTACTCAATTTGTATTTATCTCTCACTAATGTGTTTAATATATTTAAAATTTTGAAAAAATCTCTATACCAACGACACATTGTATGTTTTGTATTTGATTGTGAAATTTACCAATGCACGAATAAATTACCATATTTTTAATTATATACCTACATGTGAATGAATAAAGTTGTATATTTTCATAGACCTTTGTTATGAAATATACCTGTGCAAGAATAAAGTATCTACATTATATCATTCGCATATCAGGTGCAGGATCATTCATTAAAGTAGAATAAAGTACATAAGTATTTTAATAAACCTATATTATGTTGTCATGATTAAAAATTCTTGCCATATTTTCATAGACCTTTGTTATGATTTAATATAGCTATATTACCTATGCATAAAATGTAGGTATAAAGTGCCATGTTTTCGTATAGGTACCATTGTTATGAAATCCTGTGCTTGAATAAAGTACCATATTTTTAACCGAGATAGCCATCACAATACAAATCTCCAAATTAAGGGTGTTAGTATCGAAAGGGCAAAAGAATGCAAGTACTTGTGCAGTATAATTACTAAAAATCTATATCCTGACACTGAAATAATATTCAGAAATGCGCCCCAATCGCCATTTTACAAAATGCAAAATCTTCTCCTGGACATGTCAAGTGTTATGTGTGATCAGTGCTGCTTTATGGGGTGGAGGCGTGGACTCCCAAAATTAATATTATAAACCGCCTTGAAGTATTTGAAACGTGGATCCACCGCAGAATGCTGAGAAAGAGGTATTCATTTTTACAATATACTAAAAATTAACATACATGAGAGATAGGTATTCATATACAAATATTTCCGGAGTATTTAAATATACCTAATTATGTGGAAATAAATAGGTAGCTGGGGTTTTTTCAGAAAAAAATATATTTGATAATAACGATGAAGTATTTTGGCTTTGTGAATTCAACGAAGGATATAATATTTAATGAGATGGTTCATAACTTCGTATTTCAATACAATCAAGCGATATTATGATCAGAATAGAGAAAATTCATTTCAATTCAAATAAATCGTCCCAGATTTGATATTTACCATCGAAAGGCATAGAAAAGGACCTGTATTGACATTCAGTATTTCGATCTGCAATGAAGTGTTCCGTATATAAAAGGAGAGAGCAGGAAATACGACCAATAAAAGTTTATGTTATTGTTATGGTTTCCTTCAGGGATGGGATGTTTCCTTTTTCAGCTTTCTCTTTGCTGTGGAAAACAATCCCTGGGAACACAACCACCTCTTTACTACCTACGGCCTTATATTTCTCGCATTACAATATTCCCATTATGAAAAACAAAATATTCCTATAATTTCGATTTTCATCACTATTATATTTTGTACAAGCCATACAAATACAAACATGGACTATGGTAGATTGTTTGTGGGTTATTTGATTTTACCACCTACTTTATACCCATACTCAAAATCGACAGTGGTTTTCAAATAATTAGGTATTCGTTAGAAAAATGAAGCCCTTAGTCTGAAGTATAATTAAATAATACCTGATATAACTGATATTTATAGACCAACACTCATTGATTATAAAATATTGTGTTATCCAGTTTAAAGAAGAAAAAAATAGGATATATTACAAAACTGCAACATTAAAATACGTCTATTCTAAGCAGCATACTTATGAAATAAGCAGCTTACGAAAAACTTGTGGATGTGCGCATTTGACAAATAATACAAAAAATATACCATGATTTTTATTTGATGTTTTCTTTATACACATCAGAATATGAAATTTAGATTATCTACCAACCTACTTGATGGATGCCATTTTTATTTTATATTAATATAAAAAAATCACTTTTCAATTATTTATAATTTATTTATTTATTAAAAGAAACACCAACAGAACATAGGAATACACATAAAACATAATATAGATAGTTAGAATCATCATAGTAGTTCCAATGCTCCAATAACAGGTGTTTACAACATAATGTAATAAGTATCACCAACAGAACATAGGAATACACATAAAACATAATATAGATAGTTAGAATCATCATAGTAGTTCCAATGCTCCAATAACAGGTGTTTACAACATAATGTAATAAGTATCACCAACAGAACATAGGAATACACATAAAACATAATATAGATAGTTAGAATCATCATAGTAGTTCCAATGCTCCAATAACAGGTGTTTACAACATAATGTAATAAGTATCACCAACAGAACATAGGAATACACATAAAACATAATATAGATAGTTAGAATCATCATAGTAGTTCCAATGCTCCAATAACAGGTGTTTACAACATAATGTAATAAGTATCACCAACAGAACATAGGAATACACATAAAACATAATATAGATAGTTAGAATCATCATAGTAGTTCCAATGCTCCAATAACAGGTGTTTACAACATAATGTAATAAGTATCACCAACAGAACATAGGAATACACATAAAACATAATATAGATAGTTAGAATCATCATAGTAGTTCCAATGCTCCAATAACAGGTGTTTACAACATAGAATGAATATATTTATATCGTTTAATTGAAAATTAAATATAGGTATATATTACTAAAACAAACTCTTATAGAAAGGTGAAGCATTGCGCATCGATACTCTAATGTAGTGCATTGTTAAAACACGCTTCAGAGAAGCAATTATTATGGGAAAACATCTCATATTGATTGTTGACTTGCTTGTATCAAACGCTTGAAGGTGCTGAGGCTGTTTGAGAATATGTCGAGGTTCTCAATTTTTGTGTATAAAGAATTATAAGAGCGCATCATTCTATTCAGTGGACTGAAGTGGCCTACATTGTTGTAGTATCTATTTAAACGAAATACTTCCGGGTTTCTTAGTGTAACATTGGCATGGATGGTAATTTTCTCTATAATATTGGTATCGACGATACTATTTAGTATCTTGTAAAGAAATATGAGCTCTGATGTTGCTCTTCTATCTGACAGTCTTTCAATATTAAAGTGCTTTAGACGCTCAGAATAGGACATATCACCGCCAATACCGGCCCTGAAGGAGAGAACTCTTGTAAAGTACCTCTGGACTCGCTCTAATTTATTACTATGAATTAATTAAAAATAATAATAATAATTAATTAATATTAAAATAATTCATTGAGACAACGACCGGCTTCGTGTAATTCACTACTCGAAAATGTGCAATACCCAAATCCAGTCGTAGTACCTAATAGATTTATAGCGGAATCGATGTTTTATTTAATATTTTAAATGTCATTTGAAATAAAAAATAATTATTATCGTACTAATCTACAACGAACGTCTTGGTAAACTTTGATTTCAATTGTATTTTTCCCCGTGATAAACTGGAAACTTTCCACAAAACAACCCAATTGTCCCAAAAATCCTCGAGTTTCATACACAAGAATATGGTTATTGTAATGTGTTCGTGTCCTAGAAATAAATAATCGCCTGATAGTGGTCGGGTCACACACAAAAGAAGGTGAAATCTCATTCTCATTTTGGGTAGATATATAATTCTTTTTGCAATAAAAAAGATTACACTTTTTTTATCCAGGTCATTGCTTTTGCCGAAATTCAAACTAATGGATCAGTAACAACGCGATAAAATGGTTTTCACCCTTTTCATTCTTATAAAAACACCTCGTATGTATGTGCTAGTAAACAAAAGGGGTTTTATTATTGAAGAAACAAATGTGCATGTTTTGAATTTTGCAAGTTGTGCCCAAAAAAACAAACATATTTTGAATACACAATAAACAAATCGAACCTTCATCTAAAAAATATTACATTGATCGATTTAAAATGCTATTAAGTAAAAATTGGTTTGATGGCTTAGGAGCAAATTAAGCGAATTAAAAAGAATCTTTGCTAACCTTTGATTTTTGATTCAGTTTTTTTATTTAATTTCATCTAACATTAGCTAATAAAAGATAATGGTGGGTACTTCAAAAACCTAATTATTTCGAACATTAGTCGGGGATTGACCTCAATCATAAAAATATTTAATCAACTATTAAAAACTAAATTCAATACAGTTGAAAATGGAATCTTTATATTGAAAAAAAAATCATTAGCCGTAATCTGCCGTAATATTATTTGATTTTCCTTTGATATTTATTTAACTTTGTATTTTAATCGAAATTAAAAAAAACAAATAATTTTGATTTTCAACTTATATTATTAAAGGTTTACCTTATCATGCTTTGGCCCTTATCAAACAAAAAAGTCACGCACCATTATTTCTTTCTAGCGATGATTTTTTGTGTTTTTAGGAGCAATGAAACATAAAGATATAAGTACCTACTATAGGTATTTTTTTTAAACATCTCGATAGAGATGGAGTAAGACATTATGTATGAAAACAAGGAAAATCACAAAAACATTCCTTCATTCTTAGCATAGGTTTAATGCAAAAAAACAAATTCCATGACATGTTTTTTTTAAGCTTTGGTTGGTTGAAAAATTTTCTGGGTGTAAAAACAACGCATTTTAGTGTTGTATCATAAACACACGAATACCTTGAATTTTGCCAAACGGAAATCTCTTCCTACCCGTTTTTCAGCCATGAAAATCTTGATGGATTTCCCGATCATTTTGAACTACTTCATGATTTTATTTATTTTATTAGTCGATAGAGGTCGATGATGAACTATAATCACAATGCTAATTCCTGGTTGAAAATAACTCAAAAAGAACTTTTTGTAAAACTAGTAGATTCTGACGACTATTTGTTTTATCGACAAACATATTGTATAGTGTACAACTAACCCTTTATAATTCATATGTCGAAAAGGAGGGTCCAAAAACTAAACAAAAATTGTCAAATATTTCTCAATGAATTTTTTTTTTAATAAATTTTACAAATAAATTTATAAAATACATAATCATATTTACTATGGTAAAATTGTTGCATTACTTCATCAAAAAGATTAAAACCTTGTGCTTGATGAGGGAATCATTTGATATTAGATGATACAATAAATAGAGTTATACAATGGTGAAAAAAAAGCTATGCACAAACAATAAAGAAATAAACATAAAAGAAACAATAGAAAACGAGTAAACCAAGACAATATTGGTAATATATAAAAAAAAACGGTAATAATGAATACATGGAGAATTGTTAAAGATTTTTTAAACGTTAATATTCGGGAATCAGTAGGGTTGTTAGGTAGTATAGAGACCTCCTCAGAGCCTTATCCTTTGATATGTTAAGTATCTGGATGGGTGAACTATTCCCAATTGAAAGCTTGATGATGCGTTTGTTGCATTTTAATTTGCACTTTTAAATAAAATAAATTACAATTTATGCATTGATCTGCTAATTCTTTTGAGGAAGTGTATAATGGTAATAATAATAATTGAGTGTTATCATTTGTAGTGCTTAATTGTTATTAATATCATTAGTAAAAAAATATTAATACATACATTACTACATACACCACGTTTAGATTGTGAAATGTGTTTTCAGTCTTTGTTTGAACCTTTTAAAATCATTTATGTGTTTTATTCAAAGTAAGTAAGTAAGTAAGTAAGTAAAATTTTATTAATAAGAAAGTATAAAAAGGATACATTTTGACATATTATAAAAAAAAATATATACATCACAAATAAATTTGAAATTCTCCCCGAAAAGAAGGAAACCTTGTGCTTCGGGGAGAAGTTCACAAAACTTAAATTAAACAAGATACATAAAATACATAGAAAGAGTTCATAAAAAAAATATATATATTATTTTAATTTACAAACGTGGAAAAATAAATTAAAAAAAGGTAACAATCAATAAAGATATACTCACACACACAATACAATACACCAAAATTAATACATTCATATGGTACAATGAGGAGGAAAATTATTTTAACTTTTTTTTAAAAGTTGACAAGTTGTCAGTATTATTTATTACTTTATATTTCTATCCAGTGCATTGTACCATTTTACACCCATGAATGAATAATGGCTCTGTCCCAACTTCGTTAACCTCATGGGGAGTCTTATATAGCCCTCAAGTTGTCAGTATTATTTATGACTTTATATTTCTATCCAGTGCATTGTACCATTTACACCCATGAATGAATAATGGCTCTGTCCCAACTTCGTTAACCTCATGGGGAGTCTTATATAGCCCTCAAGTTGTCAGTATTATTTATGACTTTATATTTCTATCCAGTGCATTGTACCATTTTACACCCATGAATGAATAATGGCTCTGTCCCAACTTCGTTAACCTCATGGGGAGTCTTATATAGCCCTCAAGTTGTCAGTATTATTTATGACTTTATATTTCTATCCAGTGCATTGTACCATTTACACCCATGAATGAATAATGGCTCTGTCCCAACTTCGTTAACCTCATGGGGAGTCTTATATAGCCCTCAAGTTGTCAGTATTATTTATTACTTTATATTTCTATCCAGTGCATTGTACCATTTTACACCCATGAATGAATAATGGCTCTGTCCCAACTTCGTTAACCTCATGGGGAGTCTTATATAGCCCTCAAGTTGTCAGTATTATTTATGACTTTATATTTCTATCCAGTGCATTGTACCATTTACACCCATGAATGAATAATGGCTCTGTCCCAACTTCGTTAACCTCATGGGGAGTCTTATATAGCCCTCAAGTTGTCAGTATTATTTATTACTTTATATTTCTATCCAGTGCATTGTACCATTTTACACCCATGAATGAATAATGGCTCTGTCCCAACTTCGTTAACCTTAATGGGGAGTCTTATATAGCCCTCAAGTTGTCAGTATTATTTATGACTTTATATTTCTATCCAGTGCATTGTACCATTTACACCCATGAATGAATAATGGCTCTGTCCCAACTTCGTTAACCTCATGGGGAGTCTTATATAGCCCTCAAGTTGTCAGTATTATTTATAACTTTATATTTCTATCCAGTGCATTGTACCATTTTACACCCATGAATGAATAATGGCTCTGTCCCAACTTCGTTAACCTCATGGGGAGTCTTATATAGCCCTCAAGTTGTCAGTATTATTTATTACTTTATATTTCTATCCAGTGCATTGTACCATTTTACACCCATGAATGAATAATGGCTCTGTCCCAACTTCGTTAACCTCATGGGGAGTCTTATATAGCCCTCAAGTTGTAGTCTAGGAGTTACATACAATATGTCATTATTTAAAAGTTGACAAGTTGTCAGTATTATTTATTACTTTATATTTCTATCCAGTGCATTGTACCATTTTACACCCATGAATGAATAATGGCTCTGTCCCAACTTCGTTAACCTCATGGGGAGTCTTATATAGCCCTCAAGTTGTAGTCTAGGAGTTACATACAATATGTCATTATTTAAAAGTTGACAAGTTGTCAGTATTATTTATTACTTTATATTTCTATCCAGTGCATTGTACCATTTTACACCCATGAATGAATAATGGCTCTGTCCCAACTTCCTTAACCTCATGGGGAGTCTTATATAGCCCTCAAGTTGTAGTCTAGGAGTTACATACAATATGTCATTATTTAAAAGTTGACAAGTTGTCAGTATTATTTATTACTTTATATTTCTATCCAGTGCATTGTACCATTTTACACACATGAATGAATAATGGCTCTGTCCCAACTTCGTTAACCTCATGGGGAGTCTTATATAGCCCTCAAGTTGTAGTCTAGGAGTTACATACAATATGTCATTATTTAAAAGTTGACAAGTTGTCAGTATTATTTATTACTTTATATTTCTATCCAGTGCATTGTACCATTTTACACCCATGAATGAATAATGGCTCTGTCCCAACTTCGTTAACCTCATGGGGAGTCTTATATAGCCCTCAAGTTGTAGTCTAGGAGTTACATACAATATGTCATTATTTAAAAGTTGACAAGTTGTCAGTATTATTTATTACTTTATATTTCTATCCAGTGCATTATGTGTAAGTGGAGACTTAATATTATCTACGTTTTGCTTAAGAATTTCTACCGTGACATTATCAAAACCAGGAGAAGATCCGCCTTTCATACCTTTAATGATTTTAATGATTGTTTCCTCATTTATACATTGGAAATTGCTAAGTTTAGTAACCATTGACAATTGATTTTCATGAGTTTCTCCTACTTGTTGCGGACCGATTGTTTTCGCTAGAAGCTCTCCGACTTTAGCAAAATAATTATTAAAAATATTAGCAACCTCCTTAGGAGACTCTTGCACGTTCAACACTGAATCGTTATGTTGGATTTCGCGGATATCAACTCGCCTACGTTTTTTATTTATAATTTCATTGATAGTACACCACACCTTTTTGGTGTTATTATAACTATTGTATTGCGATATTTTTTTTGAGTAATATGAAATTTTTGATTTTTTTACTAACAGCGTAAGAAGATTTTTGTACTCACTAAATTTATGTTTACGGTTATGATCATTAGGGAATCTTTTCATCAGTTTATATAATTTATCTTTCTGTCTTATTGAGACAATTATGCCAAAAGTAATCCACGGTTTAATTATTCTGTATTTAGATTTTCTCGGAGTAACCCCCTCCAAACATTAGAATATGTCTTTATTCCTACATTGCTTAGTTATAATAATAATTGATGCTAAGCGTGACTATGTTTTATATCTGTGTATCACTTGTATTTGTCCAATCATTGACTGTGTGCTTTGAATAGAGTGAAATAAAATAAAATGTAATAAATACATACATATGTAGCTGATAATTATAAATCAATATTTTGGCCTTTATGATAGCTACACACGGCCTCCACCTACACAAGCATTGTCAGCTTCAAGAGGGAGGCGATGTGAAATCATTACTAAATGATTATAAACACTTCCTTGCACCCTGCGCAAGTGACTAAATTATTGCCGTATGGCGATTTCTTCCAACTAACCAATTTTTCCTCTGCTGGGAATCGAACCCAGGACGCCTGCAGAGAAACCGAACGGCTTACCAACTGTGTTGTATAAGATTATGTTTTGTATATATTATATGTTTTGATATATGTATTTTTTGTATTGAAATACATAAATAAATAAATAAATAATAAAAATATATACAATGCAATCATAAAAAAAAACATTCGATAAAATTGTATTGTTGAAACACTAAACAACACGATGAAATTCACTTTGCAAAAGTAAAAAATATCTCTTTCAATGAATGATGTAATAGGATGATGACATATTCGTAGGTAGGTACCCATTTATTATATCCGCATTGACATTCATACCAATTGATACTGGATGAATTACTCAACGAGTACACTTTTGTTTCCATTTAGTTTAACATCCGTTTCCGTGCAATTATTTTCACGGTATAGTGCTTTCACTGACACGATCCCTTCGCGGTCCAACTCGACTCCGCTCGGATCAGAACGATTCGTTATTAGTCTTCGTCTGCTTTATCGGGTGAAGCCAGATCGAGGGAGAAATAAAAAAAGCGAATAAATTGAAAAGAATTACGCGAATTGGAATTAATCCGAATGAAATTTCAATGATACAATAGCACACGACCGAGTTTTTATGATATACATAAGTCAAAATGAATATAATTGAAAAATCTTAATTACTAAGAATAGATTTTGATAATTTTATAATTTTGTATTGATAATGGAAAATCACAATAAACAATAACATCTCACATAGTTCAGCTACAAGGTCAGACCCCGTTCTCACTTGTCGTGTGTTAGATAACATGTCGTGTGATCTATTGGCAATACATTTTAAATGGAGCTGTTCACACTTATCGTTATCGTGTAAATGGAGCTGTTCACACTTATCTTTATCGTGTAAATGGAGCTGTTCACACTTATCGTTATCGTGTAAATGGAGCTGTTCACACTTTTCGTTATCGTGTACATAAGTGTGAACAGCTCAATTTAAAATGTATTGCCACTAGATCATACGACATGACTTGATATCGTGCCTAACACACGACAAGTGGGAACGGGGTCTCACCAAGTATTCTAAATGTAGTGCTTCTTTAGGTGAAATGAGAGTGGTGTGTGTGTAGATACACGTTTGTGTCGGGTTTCTTTTTTTTACTAAGGTTATGCACTCCCGCACACCTGTAGCTGATCTCCCCACATTGTGGGAAATGCTAAAATGGTATGAATGATTAAAAATAATGAAAAATTTGTAATTGAATTAGATTTTACTTTTTGATAGTCAGTTCCATTTAGATTAATTAATATTTTTAATAAATAAAAATAAAAAAACTTTTTTAAAAATAAATTAAACACTTGTTTTTCTTTCTACATTTATTTTTACTCTCCAGAACGACCGTTTCGCCTGGTGAAGGCCTTTTCAACTGGTGATAATAAAATAAAATAAAAAATAAAGAAAATAAAAAAACTTGTTTAAAAACTTGTGTTTTGTTATTGAAGTTTTTCGTTTAAGTCGAAACCAAAAAAAAAATATCCTTACTTTGAAAAACCTTGTCGATTTGGAAACGTTTGATCGCGACTAACTCTTGTAATGTAATATAAGTATATTACAAATATTCAATGATTTTATTCATAGAAATTTAACAAATATTTATTATAATTATTACCCAACGCCCCCGCACTGTGACCATGTTATGCACCTCCCTTTAAGGATGTCATTTCAATAACAGTCCGGTTTCTTAAAAAAGTTCCATATTTTGCTAATTCAGATGCCTCACACGTCATTGGGTCTTAGTGTAAAGGCTCACTAGTGTCTGTTTCTGGATTCCATCAGAGCTGGGCACTCACAGATCACATGTGAAGCTGTTTCTTCCTCTTGTTGATACTTCCTACAGTTTGATTCATCACCGATCCCCATTTTGTAATGGTGTCTTTTCAGATGACAGTACCAGTGAATTTATGTACTTATGCTACTTCGAAGGTGATGATCGTGTTGCTGACTCAGCAGAGAAAAACTCGACCGAGCGTTTAACTTCAACAATAAATGAACTCAATTGCACCTAGTGGTTCACAAAACATTATAATATACATAGATCAAATTTAATAATCTGATAAAAAATAAACACATTCATTATTTACTTATATCAACACTGTGGCAAGAAATTGCGATAGTGTTATGTTAATTCGTATCGCATTAATGTCATTTATTAGACTGACCCCAAACGTTAGACCATTTATATCCTAAATCGTTCACACAGCGATTGTGTTGTGATTAATCTGGTCCGAAGGGGAAATGCGGAATGGTGTGACGTCACCCAAACCAAAACCAGCAAAAGATTTATTTTCAAAAGTGTGTTGCAATTGAAAATCACCCCCATTGCGAATTAAATTCTTTGCTGGAGTGGAATTAATTTGCGATTTAGCACAAACCCAGGCGTTAGATAGAGTAGAAGAAGACATCCAAAACAATCCCTCCTCGATAAAACTGAATGGGCAATAAGACCTTAAAAGTTTTAATGAAAGTAAAGAGGATGTAAGTATATACATGTATAGATGTGTTGATTTAAGTAGGTACCAATATATTGTATACAAGGTGTTCAATAAATGAAATGAAAGTATATAAATAGAAAATAGAATAGAGAAAGTAACTCAATAACAAACTTGAGAATAAAGACCCCCCCCCTCCTTATAACATTTGATCCGCTCAATTTACAGACCCCAAAATTTCAGAATATATATACAATTTATTATTATATAAATAAAAAGTTTCTGAATCATTTTGTCTTATAAAAAACTGTGTTCAAAAGTGAAATGAAGTAAGTATATAAGATGAGAGTAATGTTTTGATCAACAACTGAACTCATGATAATATCAGGAAATAAAAAAAATACAAGAATAAATATTTACCTCGCAAACTTTTGCAATGGCAGGTCCATCTTAATGGAACAACCTACCCCACAGACATGTTAATAATATTATGACTTTCAAAAAACAACTAAAGAAACACCTTTTTATAAAATCACATGAAAATAACTCAACCACACCAACTGACCTGACTAACTGACCAACTTCAAATGGTTTTGTGTCTAAATGTCTCATGGCATTAAACTAGTAACATAGAATTTGTATGTTTTGATTAAATTTAATATTAAGGTCACTAACCTAGATTTTAAGCCACCACTAACCCATGAAAAAACCAATGTAAAGCGCCCTTGAGGTGAGCTCGCACGAAAACGCGCTATATAAATCATCCAAGTAATATACTTGTAAACCTTACAGGAAATTAATTTTCTATACAAATTAAACTTACATAATTGGAATTAGTCCAAACTGGCAGGGTATTTCATTCAAAAGAGGACAAACCTGAAACAACAAGAATATTTGGTTTAATTAATTTGGTTTGGTAATTACAAAATACAGATTTATTTAATCTATTTTTATTTATTTTTTTATTTATGGTTACAAACAGTCACAATTACAAAAATACATTAAATAAGACAAGACATAAGGACCAGAATATGTAACACTAATAATACAAAATTAATAAAAACACGTGAATGATAGTGTATCTGAATCAAAGCGACAGTGGACACTAGAGTGTACAGGGGCGCGGATCTGGAGACAGATCACTACTTGGTGATATCAAGAATTGTTCTGTTTACTGGCTGGCGCTCTAAAACCCACCGAAGTGAACCACCGAAGCGAACCAAAGTAGAAAGGCTGAGGGATGAGAGTGTAAGAAAACAATATGCGAAAGATACGGAAAGCGAACTTCTTAGAGCAATACACAGGAGTGAAAATATCGATGAAGCATGGACGACACTGAAGGGGACCGTATGTAAGACAGCGAAAAAGGTATGTGGTATTGCTAAAAGAGGTGGAATGAAAGGCGATACATGGTGGAATGAGAGAGTTAAGATAGTTGTGGGTGAAAAGAAGAAAGCATGGATGGCATTAATAGCCGCGAAAGGATCGAATAATGAAGAAAGAGCAAAAGAGAATTACAAAGTATGTAAGAAGGTAGTCAAAGACACAGTAAAAAGGGAAAAAAATGATATAAAAGAGAAAGAAAGCCTGAAAATAGCCAACGACTTTCCTGGAAACATGAAAATGTTCTGGAAAGGCGTAGCGAAAAGAAAAAATGGAACTGTGAAAGCTTCGAAAGGAATAAATGATAAAGATGGAAAAATATTATGGACGAAGACGGCGTGAAAGAACGATGGAAAGAATATTTCAAGGAACTGTATGATGGCGGAGTAAGTGGGGATGTGAGTTAGAGAACATGGCAAGTAAGCGAAAGTGATAAGGATGAAATAACGCAAGAAGAAGTGTTTGAAGCAGTACAACACGCGAAAGCGGGGAAAGCTGCCGGGTATGACAGTGTATCAGCTGAACTTATAAAATATGGCGGCAAATTTATTATTTTCAACAAATGTTGGGAAGGACACACTCCCTCAGACTGGAGAAATGCAGTCGTGGTACCATTGTATAAAGGTAAAGGATCAAAGCTCGACTGCAAAAACTATAGAGCCATAAGTTTGCTAAGCTCAGTTGGTAAGATGTATGCAAGGATCCTGGATCAAAGGGTGCGAAAGATTACAGAAAGCAAGATAAGGGATGTCCAACGTGCGTTTGTGGGCGGCAAAGGATGTATAGACCATTTTTTTCTCTGCGCACGGTCACAGAAAAGGTTCCGAATAAAAATCAGAAAATTTTCTGTGCCTTCATAGACCTAGAAAGCGTATGATAAAGTTGTTAGAGAAAAATTATGGGATATACTAGCAGTGTATGGAGTGAAGAGCAAACTAATACGCACAATCGCGTCATTATATGAGAACAGCGAAGCATGTGTTCGTGTCAACGACACAGTGACAACGTGGTTCTCTATAAATAATGGCGTTAGACAAGGGTGCGTGCTATCTCCATGGCTCTTTAACTTGTACATTGATTTCTGCATAAGAGCCCTTAAGGATGAAAGCAAGGGTCTGAAATTGAATACCGTAATGGTGCTAGATTTGATGTATGCAGACGAAAATTTTGAAAGACGGAAATGTAGGAAGTGTGAGCAATAGACGAACATGTATGAGACGATGCATGAATGTGGACGAGGCGAGGAATGCGTGCCAGGATAGAAAAATGTGGCATTCGGTTCTCTCTGCCTACCCCGCAAGGGACATGGCGTGATGGTATGTATGTATGTACCTATGTATTAACAATATTACAATATTACTACATGCCACCATGGTGAGATATCGATTTCGCCATAACGATTTATCATAATAATTACATATTGACATTGACATACAAACGCATACACACACATACATTAGAAGTAAGTTTATTGTAATATTTAAAAAATCTAATCACTTATAGAGAATAAAAAACTAAATTTATCATAATAATTATAATTTTTCTTTGTTTCAAATCATATGTAATCATCCTGTCCAGTCCGCATCCGGGAAGCGCCAGCATATCTATGCAGACTGCACAGGACTGGACGATGTGAATTCAAATGTAAGAGTCCTTTGTTCAGGACTGGACGGAAATAGGCTGAAGATGAAGAAGAAGTACCTAGTAATCGTCTGTTGAAATAAAATTATGGAAGGTGATATATGATTATTAAATTTAATATACTTAAATGAAATAATTTACAAGGCGATCCAAGTAAAACAAGGGTAAGATATGGAAGATACAAAACGGAAAACACAAATCACTAAAAGCCGCTGAATATATTTTGGATTTAAATAAATCCTCTCATAAACCTCTACACAGTTCTATAAAAACAGCGTTTCTGGTACAGACTACTACAATAAATACCCAGAAACATTCTCGATATTTTAAAAAACCTTTTGTAAAGCGGTTGAAAAAAATATTATGATGACCACAAAAATTATATTCGATAAACTATTTTAAAAATAATAGATAACGGCTATTCCGAATTCTAGTAATATTATAAAATTACATTCATACATACCATCACGCCATGTCCCTCACGGGGTAGGCAGAGAGAACCGAACGCTACTTACTTATATCTTGACATACATTCATACATCATCTTATACATGTTCGTCTGTTGTTCATGCTTCTAATATTTCCGTCTTTCAAAAGCACCGTTCACATGGACGTGCCATCCCTTCCTTGGGCGGCCCCGACCTCTCATTCCATTCCTGTCCGCAATGTATATTTATTTCGTCAGGCGTTCATTCATTCTCCCTATGAGGCCAAACCATCTCAATGTGTTCACTTTCATTCTATTAATAACACCTTTATCCTACATTCTTTCCTTATGTCCTCATTTCTGACCCTGTCATACATCTTTCTATTACAGATTCTTCTTAGCGATCTCATTTCAACTGCATTTGTTCTACTTTCGTACGATGCAAGTATTATAAAATTATTTGATAAAAAATAATTATAAAATACACCGCTACAGGTAACGTGATTAAAAGACTAGCATTCTCGATATTATTACCGTTCATTACGTCAGCCACTGATATTATTCCAAAATCGTTTTGCCTTAATTTAGAAATTTTAGATTTATCGAAAAAAATAAAAAAAATCGGCAATAGTGAATACATGTAGAATCATTAAAGATTTTTGAAACATTAATAATCACGAATAATTAGGGTTGATAGGTTGTATAGCGGTTTCTGAGATATATGGAAAAATAAATAACAAAAAAAAGTTGATAACCCCTGACAAACAAATATTCGATATTCAGTATAAAAGAGTACACAAGTTATGAAACCTTTCTATATTTTCTGAAATTTTGGGCTCTACGCATCAAGCGGATCAAAAGTTATAAGGGGAGACGTACATGCACACACACAGACACACTATTTTTTTACTCTGAGTTCATCTATATATATAACACAGGTATATGCTGCGAAGTTTGTTTTTTGACTTTGAAAATCCATGAAAAATGTAGTCCTGGCCATACAAAACTCGCGGATCTTGGCTTGAAACACTATCGATCTGTTAAGAGAAATAAATTCTCTTGAACTAATCGACATTTGAACTGTATCATTTTTCTCTGTATTATTTTGTCAGCTTAATAATAATTATAGGAGTAGAATCTTATTCCCTTCACAACACTCACAAAACTCCACAGCCAGTCTCCCTACCGAAGTCTTAAAGAGCAGAAGATAAGTGCAATTTTATGTCCATCTCGGACGTGGTCCAGAGAACGACGCTTTCAGACCACAAAACACAGTTCGTTTATTATATTATAAATTAATCTTATGTCTGCTAGAAAGCAACTCGAAATATAAGAAGATACAAGAAAGTAGGTACTTAAAAATAAAGTAGATACTTTATTACTAAAAATAAAGTAGAAAAATTAAGATCAGCTTCAGACTTTAGCAATCTTAGAGGTTAAATTAATTGTAAAGTAATATTAATCTATACAACAATTAATGACAATTTCATACTTAACATTCATATTAACAAATTATACATAAGTTTATACATTTTAAAGATTAAGGAAAGTAGTACTAATTTATACATTTTAAAGATTAAGGAAAGCTAAGAACGTATTAAGAAAGTGTCATGAGTAGCCCCCCTGGTCCAACTGACGAAATCAAAACCCTCGTGAACTCCCTCGTGACATCTAAAGATATTATAGAACTCCATAAAATAATTATATCCATGATATGGGTAATCGTGAGGGTTTTGATTTCGCCGGTTGAACCATACTTGCCCCCATGTTAATGCACAAATTGTTTAAAATGCAACAAACGTATTTATCTAGCTATAATTGGAAATAACTCATATATAGAAATGACACTTAATAATATTTATAAAGAAGGTGCAATTACTATGCTATAATCTACTTATTAAAATCGGAAATAATTCACTTATCCAGATACTGATTGCATCAAATAAATAGGCTCTGAGGGATTCCCTTTACTACCTATCAACTTAATGTTTATTAGGTATAAAATATTATGTTAAAAATCTTTTGTCATTCCACAAGTATTTAAAATGACCATTTTTTTCATTTATGCATGAAGTGAAACTGCATTTTTCGTTCACTATTATTCAAAGTATTTTATTGCTTGTAAAGTTAATTTTTATGAAAAGTATTTTTTGTATGAAATATACTTGTACATACATTCATTCATTCATTCATTCATTCATTCATACCATCACGGCATATCTCACAATGTGGGGTAACCAGCGAAAGGTGTGCGGGTGTGCATTGCCTTATAAAAGGGAGCATAACACATATGTGTATACCCACACACCAGTCTCGTCTCACCTAAAAAGGCACTACCTTCAGAATGGGTGGTGAACCTCATTGCTGAACTATGTCAGATGTTATTGTTGCCTGTTGTATTTTCGATTACCCGGCTCTTACGGGACACTCGAAAACAGTAAAAGAAAAGAGTGGAAGCACTATTCTAAACTAATTGATTTTATTGCTTAAAAATGTTTACCAAGCTCACAGAAATATTTTTTTGAATAAAATATATATTTTTCCTCAGTACTTATAGCACACACGAAAATATATTAATTACGTATTGGTTGATATTGAGGGTATCGATTTTCATTGAGTTTTTTTACCAAGGGTGGCGCCATGGAGACGCTATGGCTGGCTTCCCAATACATCAAAATATACCGGAAGAAAAGAGTATATGTATATACATACATCTCACAATGCACACACTGACACAACAACCAACCAACCTTGGCACAAATCACATCATTAATAATATCGCATTGCAACGACTTAACTTTTTTGACGATCATTGTAATACAATACTGCATTGCAGACAAAACTCATTCAGTTCATGTACATATAAAATTACACTTCTTCTTCAATGGCGCTACAGCCCAAATCGATCCTTGGCCTCCTTCAGCTGCTGCTCTCTAGTTAGAGACTCGCAGGAGCTGTGCTGCATCTCTCCTTATGTCGTTCTCCCATCTCAATTTTGGTCCCCCAATCTTTTATCTACCTCCTTGGTGTTCAACCATGATAACGTGTTTGGCATCCTTTGAACATAGCCAGCCCATAAACCCATGTCAACCTTAGTAGTCTTAGGTATATGGATTGAGATGTTTGGGGCTACATCAATTATCCCCTTCTTCACATGACGACTAATTCGATGAAAAACTCGAAATTATCCAACGCCCTCCAGTGATATTTATATCCTGTCATGTGTCAGAACACCATGTAGATATTCGAAACGAAAAACTCACGTCATATTTCGTTAATCATATGCTTACGGAAGAGCACAAGATTTTTATAACGCTACAAGACTTGCAAACATAAACAACGAAATGGATTTTTTTCCCTGTCATATGATATTTTATTGAAAAACTTTTTAAAATCTGAATAGAGACGAAGTTGGGATATGTGTAACAATTCACCTGAAAATAAGGAATTATACTATTGCCATCTATGGACTAACGAAGAAACCTTTTTTTTGTAACGCCATCTATTGAGAAATTAGTTTATTTGTAAACAAAGAAACTTACTTATTATGTTTTACTGAACGTTACTAAACTAAACTAACAACCTAACTGTCGAATGTATTAATAATAATTGACGAAGTTTTTATTTTGTAGAATTCCATTATAGACGAATGTATTATTCTGTACAACTGTCGAATTAATTAATTATATAAGTCTGTATAAATCTATATAACTATATTCCTGTAGCTTATTTTTACAATATTATTACAACTATAATTTAAAATTAAGAATGACAACTTTGAACTTATCATATACTAACTTATATAGTGTAAATGTATAGTATAAAACTCCGCATCGTAACACAAGTGTTACTTTATACAAAGCGTAAAATTGAGAAATTATGTTCCACTGTATTATTAACTGATCAGCGGGGCAAGTCTGGTCCAATCGGCGAAATCAAAACCATATAATTATTATATAGAGTTCTAAAATATCTTTAGATGTCATAGAACTCCATACTATAATTATATCCATGATATGGGTAACCACTGGGGTTTTGATTTCGCCGGTCGAACCAGACTTGCCCCTCTGCTTTAAAAGAATTTAAATTTTGAATAAATAAAAATACCTAAGTTGATATATTGTAGAATTATTCATCAAACACAATAAATCATCATTCCCAAACGTTTAATAATTTAATAATTGTATTTTTGATTAAATATGAAAATCCTGAAATTACATAGTATTTATATGATGCAATCAGCTTTGAAAACTAAACTATTTTTACTCTTGCACTTTATACTTTATCGTCTATCCATGTTTTATTACATTTTCTATTTTGGGGTCGAAAATACCCATGCATTGCTTTTCTCATAGTTTTCATAGTGTCTATCTCCCCCTCTCATAGTTCAAACACGGTATGATGTTTCATCCCATGAGATTTGTTCCAGATGCCTTGCTTATTTCCCTAAGCTACACCCATCATACATTCTGTCACATGATTATCAACACAGAGACGCCTGTTTGAATTCAACCAAAAGTATTTAAAAACTGTGGCTGCGAATATCGAATAAATAAATCGTACCATTCACATTATTTTGAAAAACCTGTAGGGTCGGGTGGGGAGAAAAGTGCCATTTTTCACTTTGAGTCAAATAACATGATAATGCAACTAGTAAAATTGATTCTCTTTTATTATACGTAGAACTACATCATTCCTCTATATTTTTTAGTAAGAAAGATATTTCCAACTCCAAACACAAAAAAGATATTACGCATTTTGTTGACCCATGTCAACTGGAACTTTTTACCCCACCGATGGGGTGAAAAGTTCCAGGGTATGGGGTAGAAAGTGCCAAAGGTAGAAAGTGCAAGGAAGAGCTTCATTTGATGCATTGCTGGCGACGATTGCGGAATTATTTGATGTATTAAACGCGTTGGGAGATTCATCGTATTCAGACTCTTGTGGATTAGGACGATCTGTGACATATGATGGTGCAAAGTCATATTCGCTAAAACTATTTTCATTGTATGGGAATATTCCTGGTTTTCCAAAACCTTTGACTATATTATTCGGTGTTAAGGCTAGTGGTAGGACAGTGTGAACTATTGAGGGAATATTGTATATTGTCATCGTACTTTCAGTATTGTTATTCATCCAAAAGGTTGTTCTGGGGTGAAAAGTGACAAATGGAACTTGAAAAGTGACATTTGTCACTTTTCACCCCACCCCTGCCTATAAATAAAAACATATCAATATTTTTATTCAATCCAAACAATTAATATTTTTACAATTAGAACCTTAAATATAACAAAATTAACTAGTAAATAACACTTACTTTAAAAACCAATCTCAATACGTCTGTTCACAATCCAAAAAATAACTCAAACGAAAAAAAATACTTTTGAGGCGAAAAAAAAAACAAATCATCCGCACAACCGCAATAACTGTCACACGTCAACTGAAATTGTACATACATGTCGCAGAGTGTCTACCTACCAGTAGAGATGACCTAAGTAGTTGTATAATTTTGCTATATAAGAAATTTGATAGATGGCACTTTTTACCCACGGCACTTTTCACCCCACCCAACCCTACTCTGTATCTCAAATTCAGTAAATCGCAAAAGGATGTACAATGTAAAAAATCTTTATCAATACTAGGCACCAAACCTATTCTCGATATTGTCAAATTGTTGATTGATAAAAGAAAATACGTAAACCCTTAGCATGTTCGTACCTATAGGTAAATGTTTAAATGGCTATTTTATTTCCTTCTTCTTCTTCGTTTAGTAGACCTAGTTGGTCTGTTTTTCAGAAACTATGCCTCCTGGGATGACGAAGTCCAGCTATTCTTCCATCTCTTGGGTGGTCTTCCGTGTAGGCGGCGGCCAGAAGGGATATCATTCGCCGCTATATGTGCAAGTCTATAACTGTCCATCCTGGCTACGTGGTCCCTCCAATGCCTCCTTCTGGATCTACTCCACCGAACGATGTCCTCTATTCCACATGTTTTCCTTATTTGAACATTGCAAGCACGATCTCGGAGAGTTTTACCAGTGATTGACCTTAGAACCTTCATTTCTGTTATCCTTAAGAGCCCCTTGGTTCATACAGATCTTGGATTTTATTTCCGATTATAATTTTACTAAACAACCAACGTCTTCAACCTGTGGACATATAACTTGTGGACATATCTTTTTTGTGCAACATAATTGCACAAAAAATGATTTCAATAAAGATTTATTATATTTATATGACAGTTTTTTTTTGCTATTAAATCGTATTTATTCTTTAAAACCAATATTGGTGTGCCTTGCCAGTCCATTCCAGTCCATTGTCTTCTATCCCATTTGCAGATCCCAACTTCAGATTATGGGTGTTCCCTCCAACACTTTAAGATGCGTAGATGGAATGATGACCCGAACTCGAACAGGATCGTTATATTCTGGAATCCAGCCCACGATCCCCCCAAAACCTTAGTTTCAGGAAAAAACGTTTTCCAGAAGAAACATTTCCTGTGTAACGAGAATGAGAATTGGTCAATGTATTGTGGCTACACACTCGTTTAAAAAACATGTATTTAGCACCCACATCTGTTAGTGTGGTCTAGAGGAGACTCTGCACCATATGTTTTTAATTGTAATAACCGGTCTGTGGTTTGTATCAGTCCTTGATCGACACTGTTCATACATCTCCAATTAATATCTCCCACCTGTTATCTCTTAATGATCCATAAATGTAGGTTTGTCTTATTTTTAAAAATTCTTAAAACACACGACATTGAACTGTTACTAATTTTGAACTTTCTCTTATTTTAATTTAAGGCATAAAACATTCTTGATACGGTGAATTGCGATACATATAAAAATTAAAAAAAAATGATAGAGAAAGAAAATATCTCGATTTTTTTTTTAAATATAATAAGTAAATTGACAAATATATTTTAATTCGGGCATATCCTCTTCAAGTGGACCTATCGCGATTTTATTTAAACAGTAAATTTCCTTCACATTGCAACATCCCTAAATTTGAAGATCAAAAACAATGCTTTATTCTTAGTAGGCTTTCATTCTCTCAAAGAAATTTCTGTTTAGAATACAAGTACTTACATAGGTACCTGCTTTGTTGCCCTTAAGTGAAACTCTTGAACATGTTAGATGGACTGTTCTTTCATTAAATTTTCCCATTGTCTTCTCCGGTATTCTTTGCAAGAACAAAACGTCCAATAGGGGTTTCCATTTCAATCAAGTTGTGTTAAACTTTATTTCCTGTGCCTTTTTAAAACAATGGAAACTTGTTATTATTCGCTGAAAGAATATAAAATATTCTTTATTAAAACAACTTTTTACCTGAATTATTTCCACACTTTTAAATATAAGTAATTGTTTTAAACGATGATGATTTTTGAATACATCAACAAAGAAAATATCAAATTAAATTGTTAGTGAATTCAGCAGTACCAACTTATAAATTTACTCCTTAAGTAGGTATAATGCAATGCTCCTAATTTTAAAGCCAAAAGCAATCTCTTTGAACTTTCGACAGTCGTTGTAAATAATAATACAACTTCTCTATAATATATTTCATGAGAGTAGCAGACAGTGAATGACCGTTTCATTCAACACATATAATTATTGACATTGGGTTTCATTGCATCTAAAACTTATTTCTTTATTTAAGTTATCTTCATCATTTCCATATGTATGGTAGAATTTACCTAATTGAGCTATACTCATTGATCTGTGCTCATTATCTCCACGACTTTGTAATAGTAGAGAGGTATGAACTTTCAGCATTTTTCATTCATAGATTCTCGACTATGTAGGTACTAATAGCCGAGAGAAATAATCCAAAAGAAATTAAACAACCAATAATGTATATCTACAGAGAAAAAAAATCAAGGATAATATTTTGTTTTGCTGCTTGGGCAAAAAACAGGTACTTAATCAAATGCTAATGTTACATGCACACGAGTAACCAAAACGTGGACACTAGTGGTGTTTATCGTCTCATAGGTCCAAATTAAAATACATATAAAAACTTTGTCTCCATCGGGAATCGTACTCGAGACCTTTGGTTCAAGATTTAGATATCTAACCAACTAAGCCAAAAAGGCCGATTCTACAAAAAAAACTAAATCAAATCCAACTAACTAGGTACTAAAGACCGAATGATTATAATCATCTAGAACAATAAAACGATCGCATTTTAATGTGGGGTATGAATTATTCAAATAATCTGGTAACATCTAAAATATAGATACCTACATACATTGGAATTCAAAACTCTAGTTCAATACGCCCTCATATCTATAAATTTTTGGAACATTATCAAATGGAATTCAAAATCAATTATTGAAATCGAATACCCAAATACATTTTATTGATCAATCCAAAATTCTATTTTAATATACCCAGTTAGTAGCTTTGAAAATGCTAGAACTTATTAAATCAAAAACTAAGTATTTTTAAGAACTTCTGCGAAATATCAATAAACTAATTTATCTTTCAAATCAAATATATAATTTTTGGCAAAATAAATATTTTCTACAAAGTATATTATTTTTGTTAAAATATTAGAAAATTTCTGACAAAATATTCAAAAATTATTTAATAGTGTAACAAAGATACTAACAACATAGATGGTTAGTAAGGAAGTGAAAAAATTTCAAGAAAAAGAAGAAAAAAGAGAGGCAAAAGGAAGAAAAAGGACATTCAAAAGATTCAATTGAAGCAATGATAAAGTGTCAATAAACAATTATAGTGAAAGTTCATTTTGACCAATAAGCAAGAAATGGCGCAATCGAAACAGTAGTATTTTTCTTGTTTATCAAAAAGCAATAAGCGTTTCCACAGATTTAAGAATCACCAACCATACAATTCGCAACGTTAATCTATTCTTTATAACGCAACGAATGATTAAATCGTGTTTGTAAGTCGCTGAGCCTTTGGTGTTTAATGTTATTCTCTTAGCAACAAAGAGTCTTCGAATAATGAATATGGCAATTGGGGTTTTCATTTTGAAATCCATCCCTCCAGCCAAAGTTAATCAGCCATGTCGCCACTATAGAAAACAAACACAGAGAAGGCGTCACAATGTAGTCAGCCTTCTACTCTTTGTAGGTTATTGTACCCATTGATGGAACTCTTACTTGACTGCATTGTACTTTTCTCGTATTTTAAAAAATGTCTTTGTGCGCATTATGATGCTAATATTTTTATATAGGATCTTTAAATCAAATATGTCAAGCACAAGTTGAAGCTATTTAAATATTTTTTCTCGTTAAACGTAGGTATAAATGTAGGTACTCCTAATGTACCACAGGAATATATTCCTTACATTGGGTAGCAACTACATCCACTCAATTGATTTCATAAAATAATCATCCCAATCACATTGGGTAGCAACGATAGACACCCACTTGATTGATTTCATAAAATTATCATCACAATCACATTGGGTAGCAAATATATACACCCTGTTGGCGCAGATGACAGATACTTCCTATTTGTACCTATCCTCATATTTCTGACATACCTAAAACTCATTATACCTACATCCATACCTGAACGTGACAACAATCATCCCGCCTCTGTTCGCGCGCGAGCAGCCACGTTCGTCAGTCTCGAGAATACGCGTCTCCCAGCACCACTCGTGTCATACAAGCGCCGTGCGCAATACATATAAAAACATTTTAAATACGTTCGCGGCTTTCGCACGTCTATTACAGACAACAATTGTGAATACAATTTGTTGAATCAGTGACGAGAAGGAGGAACAACGTGACAGAGGAAAGGAGGAAAACAGCTGGCACAGTAAGTCCACTCCTTTCATTTTCCGTCTTGTCCATTCTGTTCTTTGCCGATATCGCATACACACCTACTTGATTGATTTCATAAATTCGTACAAAAGAAATGGTTTGATTAATTGAAATATTAATTAGTCAAAGGATACAATTTTAAATCATTTTTTGAAACCTACTTTTCCTTTCAATTTTGTTGTTAAAACTCATTTACCCTGTAAGTCAACAAATAAATCTTAATAAATATCCAATGCTTTGACATGTTTTTTATAATCAAATATCGAGATCAGTAAGTTCCTAACCACAATTATCTAATCAAGCGATCTTTAAAAAACCTAGTCAATATAATATTAATTTCAATTGCAAACTATAATATCTAATCGAAAATGTAATCGTCGGAGGATTGATACTTTTCCAATTATTGGATTTTCCATAAAATAAAATAGATGCTTTTGTTTGTACCGTCGTAGACGCATTCAAACCAAAACTTTAAAGATATTTTCTTTACAGCCTCCAAGTTGATTGACATCATAAATAATAACGGCGGAAGAGAATGGCAACTGACAGCCAGTACTACCAGATTTATGGATGGGGAAATTCGAGGAAAGATAAATCTCTATTTTATGGATTATATAAAAAAATAATAAACAAAACATTTACGCATACCCGTCCATAATAATGTTTACGATATGGAATTATGTTACTTCTATGCATTTTTTTCAATATATAATAAGTAAATTTCATATAATAAGTAGTAGGTATTTTTTTATTCTATGAATAAAAAAACAAGAAATATGCATCATTATAATGTACTTCATATAAGTACTTCAAATTTTGACAGCTTATATCTACGCTTAAGTGTATGAAATATTTATTTCATAATCTACTATAGACGAAGAGCCAGAAAGTTACAACCAAGTTAACGTCATAGTATAAATGCTGATATTTTTTGTGGAAAAGGATACTAGAGCACGTAACAACGATTGGAATAATATGAACCATGAGTAGTGGTGGATTTCGGTGAAAACGTCCTTCAAAGTGTGGAAAATTGCTATTTGAATATGACAGTTGTAGTATGAAGCGTGATTTTTTTATATAAAGACTTAAGTATAAGTAAATTTGCATGGCCCCTATGCAAAATGACGTAAGTCCAGATTCGAGGGATTTAACACTATTAGTGTTTTTGGCCAACACTAACTAACTATCGCGTGCATTAAACAGGTTTATGCGTGATTTAAATTATCGGAAACCCAAAATTTGTTGATTTTTTACATTTAAAGAACAAACCTTACTTGAAATGTATAAAGTTTTTCGGTCATTCGCTTTGATTTTATGCGTTCAAATATTTATTTCTCTACAACACATAGTTATGAAGTAATTTAAAAAAAAACGTAAAAAATTATATTTTTGATATTTTTCTAAGGGATATAAGACTGAATTTTGAAATTGTGTGATGAACATTCACAAGAGAAATGTTGAAAACACTAATAGTATTTTTTTAGAAACACACTGTTTCAAAAATATGGTCCCTTAAATCGTTTCATATTAGAGATTAATGATATTTTACGTAATTTGTAACTCACTACAAATTAAATCGAAATACAAAACAAAAATATTTGAAACGAAAAATGGTAAATATCCATAAAATATAATAATAACTAACTAGTTTAGTTTAGCCTTTATTATTTATACATATATTTTAAACCTGTACAAAATATTTATAGAACAAAGTTTTAAAAATATGCTTAAGTACTTCCTACATATTTATGAAACAAATGATAGCAATATCGGGCAGAAGATAAAGGAAGGGGATGAAATATTTAGTTCAAAGGCGAGGCCAGTTAATTATTTTATTTTATTTTATTCAAAGTATACAAACAATAACTGGACAAAATATACAGGTGATACAAAATTAAATAAAAAATAATCATGCCCAGCATCACCTACATGTATACATTATTACTATTTCATATATTTATGTAGTGTAGGAGAAAAAAGAAAACAATAAAAGTCAGATATGTGACATGTGAGTTGGGAGTGTGTGTGTGTGTGTGTGTGAGGGTGTGTGTGTATGTGTGTGAACCTTTATGTGATGAACCCAATTTATCAGCATAAGAATCTAGGATTATATTAGAGTACTTAATAATTATATTATTAAGCAAAGATACATTTATATTCAAATAACTTTTCAAAGAAAATTCAATTGAAACACCAAATAAATATTGTTTTATTAATATTGAACGACATACAGATACTAAGAAATAATATGAAAATCGTTTTTAGACATATTATCGTTATAAATATAGTTTCTGTCAAACTTCTGAGCCTTTTCGCCTTGGAGGGGGGCGTTATCAACCAAGCAATAAGACAAAAATTTGCTATATCGGCAAATATCTTCATTTTTATCTGCGATGTGGGGAACAGTTCGCGATGCGCATACCAATCTAGCGAAAACCCAATACTTGCAGCAACGCAGCCCATGCAATAACTATGCACACAGATAAATGTATTTTTAACCAATATTACAAAGGATATTAATTCTAATAATACGTGGATTGAACAGCATATACCGGTCAGGCTCATTGATATCATAAAAATTGTATGTTGCCAACATTTTTTATTAAATTTATGATTTTTTTTTTATAAAAGGGAAAGAAAACAATGGATAAACATTAAAAAACATTAAACAGAAAACACAGTAACTCAGTAAGGAAACGAAATGAAAAATTTTCAGCAATAATAACAGCTCGCTGTTAGTATTGGAGCGTTAAAATTTTACCCATTTCGTTACAGGTAAAAATTTGTTTTACGTCAGATTAGCTCTGCTGTGAAGGTGTTCACAGTATAAAAAATGAAATTTTCCAAATCATGCCCAATAAACACAAACTGACATTTATTTATGAGAACATTTGAACAGAACTGAATCGAGTTTTTTTTTTTTTTGAAATGTAAATATATTTGATGAACTTTGGCGTGTGCGGAACTATAAAATATGTAAAAAAATATATATTAGATATTTATTCATAAAATAAACATTTTCCTTTTCAAAGTAATTTATTTCGCTTGACTAAAAATTCAAGGAAAAAGTAATACACCGTAAATCTTAATAAATATTGAAGAGAAAGGAGGCATTCCAAGAGAAGATGCTATTTAAATAAAAATATTTATATACGTTTTTTTTCATAAAAATGATTTCACTAAGGGAATATTCTTTTAAAGACAAAGACAGACCTTGATAACAAAATGTCCAAATATTTCAGCACAATGTCCTTTTAGGGGGTACTCACAAAGAACATTTGTTATTTGAAATGGGAAACTCCGGATAATTTAAAGAAATATTTTAAACCAAACAAAGCGGAACGAATTTAACCAAAGATATTTTTTTTATTGACATGTTAAATTTCTTGTAGGCGGAATTCGATAAAAATGTTATTTTTTTTTATTGAAACTGTAGTAATATTGGTTTTCAATGGTTATTTATTTTATTTCATGTACAATAATCTGTACAAGGGCCGGTTTATTGCCATAAGGCAATTTCTTCCAAGCAACCAAAGCAACGTGAGGCAGTAAATAGTGAAGTGATAGGTTGAAATAAATAAAAAAAATAATTATATTACATTTATAACAACAAAAAACAAAAAACAAACATGTAACAATGTTTAATGTAAAATAACAGCAACAAAGAAAGGCTGGAGATATAGGTTGTGGAAAGAGAGAAATGATGGAGGAGTGTCAATTAATAGTTATTAGACAATGTTCGTTGTATTAGTAGCATAAATTGAAAGAAATAAGAAAATATAAAAATTGTTCATGTTATTTACATAGCGTCACATTTTTATGTTAATAACGTAGTGTCACATTTATGTTATTTACGTTGCGTCATATTTACGTTATTTATGTGGCTTCACATTTATGTTATTTACGTAGCGTCACATTTATTGAAAAGAAACTAAAATGATGGTCTTAGAATGTGTCGAAACTTGATCGAAGGTGTATTAAAAAAACTTGTGATGGAGCTGTATGTAATGAAACAAAAAAATATTCGTAATATTTAGGTACAGATCGAATTGTACCTAATTGTGTACCGTTCGTTTTTTTTAAACTATTGGAATATATTGTTTCATTTAATTTTAATTAGCGATACCTAATGACCTTTTATTTGATCTTATCTTGTCACAGCCGTGAGGCACCGACTTAGAATGGTGCTTCCGCCCTTTTCTATTTTCTATCATCACATCCTTCATTTAGGTACCTACAACATATTATATTCTCTTCTCCCTTCCTTCCTTATTTCATTATATACTTTATATTTTACTTCTACTTTTCCTCCCAATCCTATTTTGTCGTACTGTTTTGAGAAACCTATTGTAAATTTTGCCTTTTTATGTGCGACGAGGCTGGTGTGTAGGGATACAAACATAGTAATAATAATAAACACTTCTTTACAACTTGCGCAAGTGGCGAGTTTATTGCCATATGGCAATTTTCCAACTAATCAGTGTTTCCAGCCCAGAGAAGCAATATTAGCGCGAGAAATTAATTTCAATAAATTTCTCCCTTGCTTGGGATCGAACTCAGGATGCTCACACGGAAACCAAACCAACTGTGCCACGGCGGTCGGCTTACAAATGTAAGCATGTGTCGTGCTTCCTTTTAGGACTTGCTCATCCGCATACCTGTCTCTGGATACCCCACACAGAGAGACGATGCTGTGATGATTGATGGTATGAATGTATTACTTAAAACATTAGTAAGAACATTGAAAATAAATCGCTGTGGTTTGGGTGATTTGTTAAAAGTCGAAGAAATAGTTGCTAAGCATAATATGTGATAAAGGGCCCTGTATAGTGAGGCAAATAAGGTGAGCATGATGTTAACATAATGTGTTTCATCGAATTAATAAAACAGGAACATGTCTCCCTAAAATGTACATTTCACACATAGCGCATTAGTTTCGTCTACTTTACGAGCTAACAAACCGAATATTTATTAATACTTAACCGCCGTTAGCTCCGAACGCCCGGAAAAGGGTCGTAAACCAAGTGAGGATGTAGTAGGTTTAAAGGTTGCTCTTGTATAATTTATATATTTTTTCAACAACAAGATAGTCTACCGGTTAAGACGGCAAAAGGAAGCTCAACATAAAGAATGCATTACAAACTTGGCAGTAATCCCAGAACCGGTGTTTGCAGAAAAGGACACAAAGATCTGTTCGCGAGAGAACAACGCAGATACCTTGGCTTCTCCTACAGTGGCGGATTCGTTTAATTTACTTTTCCCTTTTGCCAGGGTTAATCTGCAAATGAAATGAAGTCTCAAGTCTTTGAAATTATTCTGCAAATACATTTCAATAAAATTAACGTATTTTCGCATAACTTTTCAAAATTCAAACCGAATGAATATGAAGAAATGGAATTCATAAAGATTGTAAACATCCGAAAAATGTATCATATTATTATTCTTCTTCATGGTCGAAGGCATATCCATCTCCACTATATCTTGTGTTCTAAGCATCCAATTGATACCATCATGACGGCTGACGTCATCCCTACACCTCATTGGCGGTCTCCTAACACCTATGTTTGTCATTCGAGGTCCCCAAGTTAACATTATTCTGTGGCAGCACCTTGTGGGCTGCAACGTGTATGCCCTAGGGATTCTCGAATGCTCCCGAAGATTGACGAGGATCAACGAACCATAGCCTACCGTCGTTGATACGAGCTGATCGACAGATTATATTCATGTATTGATCGTCCAATAAACTAGAGTCGAGTTAAATATTTATCTATTAGTTCCGACCCACAACATCACAAATTGATTAAGTTATTTTTTATATTGTAATTTCATTCAAACCTGAGTTGATCATGTAAGTAGTTCTTTGATTGAAACCCTTCATCTCAATAAATTATATAATTCCTTGGATGAGGCCAAGGAAAAATGTAAAGGACGTTAAATTATTTTTCTTCGAAGAATTTTTTGGCGAATTTCAATGTTATTGACGAGCAGCAAAATCTATTAGAATATTATATTCACAGTTCCGTTTTGTATTCTGTAAAACCCCATTGTTTTATTTTTAAATAAATACTTAAAAATAACAAACGTATACAAGTTTAGTTAAGGTTTTGTAGAAGCATATCGGGAATAACCAATCATTTAATCTCGCTTTGGTTGTTTATTTTTTAACTTATTTTATTTTCGGAGGAGGCAGGTATGGTAAAGTTGGAACTCGCTATCATTGGATTACTATTATTATTTTTAAGTTAAATTACAGTTATCTCATTTGTTAAATTAACATTGAATGATTATTTGTATACGACACATAATAAATACTATCTCATTAATACTATAAACATTCTACGAATTAAACGTTAAGAGTTTCTGCAGAAAAAACATTCTAATTAAATATTGAACCCTTAGAAGATACTGAGTATTTATAAGGTGTAAAATAGCCTGTAGACGTCGGAATGAAATGTCTACCTCCTAATGATTTTTTTCTTCTCACATTCAAGGTATTTTCCCGAGGAAATACTTTCCATAAAACTCGTCTTTGTTATTCTAGAAATAATCAACGTACACATAAAACTAACGAGATAATAGAAAAGGTTATAAAAACCTTTACGAGAAAATGTTCAAATTAAAGTGTTACATTCTTTTCCTCCCGAATAAGTCTACATTTATTTTACGACTCTCTCGCATTGGTCTGCAAAACTTTTCTCGGTGACATATCATATTAAAATAAGCATGATAATGCAAAGAAAAAAATTGAGAGAAAATATGGTTTCGTTTCCATCGGCGAGAATAAAAGGAAGAAATTCCTAGAACTACGATAAGGAAAAGACGCCAATAGAAAGCAATATATTGAAATTCTACTCTTTTCTCTTATACCATTCCTAATCCTCCACGAGCTTTCTCTGTGTGGCAATATGGAAATGATCACTAAAAGGAAGAAAGCGAAAATGAAAATGCTTATGCAAAATGGATGATTTACACTCTCGGTGAAAAATTTCTGCAAGCGCAGTCTCTTATTATATGTATGTTTGCTGTAGAAAAGTTACTATTTAATGCGATTCATGTGTATTTATTTTTGTCAATTGTATCATTCAGTAAAAATAACATATTATACTTAATAAAATTAAAAGACTTTGAGTAATAAAATTTTAATTATTAATTACCTAATTGAAAACAATAATTGATCTACCCTATATCCACTCTAAAAAAAAATTCTATCATTGATGCACATTACATTTTTAAATAATTTCATTTAAAGGGCACCATTTGGTTACACACATATTTATTTCCATTTACCATTTCCATTTATCGATAAAAATAAAATTACTAAAACCATATAAATAAAGATGTACATAATATTATGGTATGTTTTCTTATTTTTAGGATATTTTGCAAAAGATTAAAAATAGCATATTCGCTTAACATAAGTTTATTTTTACATAACTTCAACAAAGATTTATTAACAATTTGAAGTATCTTAAGCAGTATAATAATAAATCATGACACTAGAGATAGATGTTCTTTTCACAAAATGAAACCCAATTAAATAAAAGATCTTTCTGGAAAGACAAAGACTAAAACTAGTGAGATGCTTTTCTAGACAAGCCATGATACGTTACGTGATAACTCGGTTGAACCGCACGAATTTTTTTGCTCTTGTCAATTTTGCGTTGGAGTGAAGTAATTTAGTCAATATAGTTTCCAAAGTGAATCTTTACGTGCATTGGGAGTTTGTGTTACTTGCTGGACTAATTTATTTGTGGATTAGTGGCGTTACTTGAACGCAAAACTTGATTTTATCATCATCCCAAACACAAAAATTCATAATATTCAACGGTGTTCTATGCGGGGAACAATACTAATTGTTTGTGTATTTGTGACATCAAACTGTCAATCGGCCTGTATGAGTACAATTCGACACCAATACAGTCACATTGAACAATATAGTGACTTGTGACGGAAGTTGCCAGATCGTAAATTAAATTCAGTGATCTCCATATATATATATTTTTTTTCTTTCTATTTTTTTTTGAAATTGAAACATTACCGTGGATAAAATGGACTCAATAAACTACATAAAAATACAAAGTGAGTCTTTGCAAAAACTAACTGATCTCATTATGGACGGTAATATTAAATTAGGCAAGGCTCAGATGTCCAAATTTTTAGCAGTGAAGAACGAAATTGCAACAGCAAATAGCCTCGCGGCTGCACGAATGGCTAGCTTGGAAGGCGAAAACACTAGTTTGAAGAACATTATGGCCTCTAAAAACAATATGGGCGAAACCACGTCGGTCATGTCACCAACCTTGATGATAGATGCCATAAATGAGATGGAGGAAAGAAAAATCAGAAGCAAAAATGTATTATTGTTTAATGTACCTGAAAGTAACTCCGATCTATCCTTTAATGGCATGAATGATGATGCCAACACTGTGACGCATTTGTTAAAAGATGTTGATGAAAGTGGTACCCTTAAAATAATTAAGTTACATAGAATCGGAAGAAAACTGGAAGATAAAGTACGACCAATAAAAATTGAACTGGATACAAGTGAACAGGCCAAATTCATTATGCAAAATAAGGGTAGAATACGAAAAGAAATTCGCATAAAGCGCGACCTCACAGAAAGCCAACGTAGAGAACTCTCGGATCTGTGGAAGGAGGTGGAAGAAAGAAGAAACAGAGGTGAAACAAATTTAACGGTAAAGTTCATAAACTCAACACCAAGAATTGCTGTCACTCACCATAAATATACAAAAAACTAAATTGCCAATTGTATTGCTACTATCAAAATGTTCGTGGAGTCAAGACAAAGCTAACAGACTTAAAAAATAATGTATCTACTCTAACTCATCATGTGATAATGTTAACGGAGACATGGTTGGACCAAGATGTGCTCACCTCTGAAATTGGTTTTATGGGGTTTAATGTATTTCGCCAGGATCGTAACCAACATAACAGCAATAAAACAAGGGGGGGAGGAGTTCTCATAGCAGTTAGAGATAATCTTAAGGCAAAAATAATATCAGTCTCCGGAAGTACTTTAGAACAAATATTTGTCCATGTAGACGTTCCACCGGCGGGAATAGTTCTTGGATGTGTATACATCCCACCCGGAGCAGACATCTCAAAATATAAGCAACACTCTGAAGATGTGGAATCTCTTCTCACAAGATATCCCAAAGCTAAATTTGTGTTAACTGGCGATTACAACCTGCCCAATATTCGATGGTCTCAGAATTTTGAAGACAGTCTTGAGAAGAATTTTGAGTTCGAGCATGATCGTAATCATCTGGTACATGGGGACACAAACTGTGTGAGTGAATGTGCTAGATCCAAGGAAATAATCGAAATGTTAAACTTTTTAGGATTAGTGCAAAACAATTTCAATACAAACTGTTATGGTAAACTCTTGGATTTAGTCATATCAAATGAAATGAGACTGAATGTAGAGTTGTCTAGTGAAGTTTTATTACCTGAAGATAAATATCATCCTCCCTTGGAAATTTGTACTATGTGTTCAATTCCAGAGTTTAAACCACGTGTAACCAAATTTTTAAATTTTAGTAAAGCAAATTATACTGCAATTAATATATTTTTGAGAGATGTGAATTGGTCTTTTCTCCACGAAAATTTAGATTTGGATCAGAAACTGCAGAAATTTTATAATGTTTTGAATCAAATTATTGAAAACTATGTATCTGAGTCGTGTATAAGGTTTCAGGGATATCCAGTATGGTTCAATCATGAAATAAGATCTCTAATCACAGATAAAAAACGGGCCCATAAACGTTTTAAGGAGACAAAAAATGCTGATGATTACCAGGTATTCTCTGACTTAAGGAAAAAATGCAAGAAACTGGCTAGAGAGTGCTATAACAATTACATGGCTGAAGTCGAGAATGGGGTCCGATACGACACCAAGACTTTGTGGAAGTTTGCAAATTCACAGCGGAAGGATAACAGTCAAATTCCTGATACAATGTTCTACAATGGTAATGGAAGTGATGACTTACATACGATACGTAGTTATTTTGAGCATTTTTTTAGAAACATGATGGTACCTGACACTGGATTGGGTTCAACAACCCTGCACGATCCTGAGGTGACTGTCTCGATAGGGAGCTGCAGGTTGAAGTTTCTGAACATTGTCAAGGGACTTGAAAGACTGGATGTAAGAAAACCCACAGGTCCTGATGGCATCCCAAATCATCTTTTAAAGAACTGTAGTACATATATGGCTTTCCCATTGTATGTACTCTTTAATGAATCTTTGAAGTTGGGATATTTTCCATATTACTGGAAAGCTAGCTTTATTATTCCGATATATAAAACGGGCGAAAAATCTAATGTTTGCAACTATAGGCCAATAAGTATCTTATCAGCGATCCCTAAGTTCTTTGAATCCCTAGTTCTTGATAGTCTTGCTCCTATTTTGAATGGCCTGATTAACCCCTGTCAACATGGATTTATAAATGGAAGATCGACATTGACAAACCTTATTATATACGAAAAT
The DNA here is from genome assembly GCA_963576475.1 of Molanna angustata. Lineage (NCBI taxonomy): Eukaryota > Metazoa > Arthropoda > Insecta > Trichoptera > Molannidae > Molanna > Molanna angustata. The sequence goes on along the minus strand of OY754967.1, from coordinate 27,988,367 downwards.
CATATTATGGAAGCATTTGCTAATAAATCTCAGGTGGACTCGGTCTATACTGATTTCAGTAAGGCGTTCGATAGAGTGCCACATAGTATACTTCTTCAAAAAATAAAATTGTACGGAATTCATAGTTCACTTCATGATTGGCTGTCAAGTTATTTATGTTCAAGAAAAATGGTGGTTAGAGTGAAGAATGTTGAGGGTAATGGTTTTGTGACATCTAGTGGTGTGCCTCAGGGTAGTCATTTGGGGCCTGTTCTATTTATTCTATTTATAAATGATATTATAAAATCCTTTGACGGAGTAAACTGCTTGCTTTTTTCTGATGATTTAAAGATGTATAAGAGAATAAACAGCATTGAGGACAGTTTGGTACTTCAAAAAAATTTAGAGAATCTTGAGATCTGGTGTAATAATAATAAACTATTCTTAAATGCCCAAAAATGTCAAATAATCAGCTTTCACAGAGTAAAAAACCCTATTGTGTATGAATACCGATTGAATAATACATCGCTGGAACGTGTGACAAGTATAAAAGATCTTGGTGTAATATTTGATGAAGGGCTTACTTTCATTCCACACATAAACAGCGTTACAAATAAGGCTTTAAAATTACTGGGGTTTATCCTGAGACTAACTAAGGATTTTAAATCAATTAACTCATTAAAATTACTTTTTGTATCTTTGGTTAGAAGTCAGGTGGAATACAACACACCAGTGTGGTCACCGTATTACACAATCCACTCAAAGTCTATAGAAAAGGTCCAACATAAATTCTTCCGTTATATCAACTTTAAACTTCAAATACCGATTGAGGAACTTAATTATGACTTTATTCAGTCCCTGCTTGGGTTGCAGAGGTTGTCCGACAGAAGAATAATCGCTGATTTAATAATGCTCTACAAGATTGTCAGAAATGTTTACGACTCGCCAGATTTAACAAAATTAATTTTGTACCGCACCCCAATGCGAGGTACTAGGCAGATCGTAACATTTCACTGTGATAATGTCTGTAGAAACTATCTTTATAACTCTCCAATAATAAGAATACATAGGCTTGGTAACATGTATGGTCATCTTACTGACATTTTTGCAGACTCCTTAGCATTTTTTAAGCGAGCACTGTCGGACGGTTTCGGAAATCAGCAGTGATATTATAATTGTTCATGATTAGGTATGTATTAAGAAACCTGAAATGTATGTATGTGTATGTATGTATGTATGTATATGTATGTGTGTATATGTATGTGTGTGTATGTATGTATGTGTATGTGTATGTATATGTGTATGTGTATGTATATATGTATATGTGTGTGTGTGTGTATATATATATGTATATATGTATGTATGTATGTATATGTGTATATATATATATATATATATATATATATATATATATATATATATATATATATATATATATATATATATATATATATATATATATATATATATGTATGTATGTGTATGTATGTGTGTGTGTGTATGTATATGTGTGTGTATATATATATATATATATGTGTGTATATATATATATATATATATATATATATATATATATATATATATGTATGTGTGTATGTATATATATATATATATATATATATATATATTTTTGTATTGATTGATATTTTGTTTGTATTATATTATTATTATTTTAAATTGTTAAAGAAAAAAAAAAAAGATTTTTTTTATTTGAATAGTTTAATGTTTTTATTCTATTATTATTATAAATTTGAAAAAAAAATGTTTCATTTTATTGGTAATTTGCTTTTATTCCATTATTATTATTTTAAATTTGTAAAAAATGTTGTGTATTTGATTGGTATAGTGTTTTTATTCTATTATTATTATAAATTTATAAAAAAAATATTTTTATCTGATTAGTAAAATGTTTTTATTCTATTATTATTATAAATTTGAAAAAAAAAGTTTCATTTTATTGGTAATTTGCTTTTATTCCATTATTATTATTTTAAATTTGTAAAAAATGTTGTGTATTTGATTGGTATAGTGTTTTTATTCTATTATTATTATAAATTTATAAAAAAAATATTTTTATCTGATTAGTAAAATGTTTTTATTCTATTATTATTATAAATTTGAAAAAAAAATGTTTCATTTTATTGGTAATTTGCTTTTATTCCATTATTATTATTTTAAATTTGTAAAAAATGTTGTGTATTTGATTGGTATAGTGTTTTTATTCTATTATTATTATAAATTTATAAAAAAAATATTTTTATCTGATTAGTAAAATGTTTTTATTCTATTACTATTATTTTAAATTTGTAAAAAAAATGTTTTATATGATTGGAATTTTGTCTTATTTAATTTAATTGTAAAGTGCTATTTATTCTGTAAATTAATAGTAATTTAATTTAATTATTTATTGCAATTAATTTTGTTTTAAAATTGGTGTATATTATATTTTGTTTTTTTACTTTTTATTTTTGTATAAATTTCTAATTGAATTGTTTAGTGTTTACTATTTGTTGTAATTGTGAATTTATATTATGATCATTTTAAATTTGTAAAAGAAAAAATGTTTTTATTAGATATCGACCTGGCAACTTACAAATATTGTAACGACGGTGTAGTGGATGTTGGTGTCTCTTTCTCGCACGGTGTCTGTAGTGCTGTGTGGGTGGGACGCCAGCTCTGTAGGTACCTGTAAGTTGTAGTGTCAGGTCGATGTATGTGGACATTTGTGTCCCATTCTGATTCGTTTCAGAGTACGAAAACGTCTATTAACCAACGGGCGCTTGTGTAAAAGGATTTCATCCGCGCGGTTCGACGTAATGAGGTCCGTATAAATGCAGTCAACTTTTTGACATTTCTCATATACTAAAATTCAGACAGATAAATTTGGACGAATCGGAGTGGGACATATTTCGAATTGTGTGAAGGATTTTGTATTTTTATGAATTATTGTGTTGTTTTTCTTTTGTTTAATGCGAGTTTTGTTTTATTTTTACCATATTTTTATAATGGCCAAGAGGCCGTGTATGTAATAAATAAATAAATAAATAAATAAATAAAATGAAAATATTTGAGGTAAAAACCCTACAGCGTTAAATCCCCTGTCCAAAGGAACTCTGGTCGGTAAAATACCCGTCATATTTTTCTCGCACTAATATAACTATTGAAATATAATTCAGTTTTATTTTTTCAACCTCTGTATACATATAAAATATGCACGTATTACATAGCTTAAACAAAATTAATTAATACAAATGTGTATAGAATTCATAAGATTGGTCTTACGATGAACTCAAAACATTATTAAAAAATGAGGAAAAATTGCTTTGGCTTATTTTAAGTCATAAAACATTGAATATTTATCCGATAACTCATTTAACATTGCTCATTCAAATAATTAAAATATTTTTAGTTTGTACTAATTAGTGATATTGAATAAATAAAATTGTTTCCTACTAACCTAAATTCAAATTTATTTTCTCAATATATATAATGTTAACCAAGTGTGTAGATACTGTTTGTTTTCTATAAAACTTGTTGTATGTAACACATGAGATCCAACTGTCGATAGCGATAGTATGTATAGTTGAAGAATAAGAATCAAACTATAAACCCTTAAATAAATTATTTAAAATTTTAACACATGTTGGTATTTATGATGGCTCTGTATGTATATGTTTGGAGATTAAGTATCAAACTATTAAGTCCTCTTACATATTGTGTATTGCCATACAAATTGTATGAAGCGATGTCGTCACTAAATTCATTTTTTATAAAAATTGTTAAAAAAAATTTGAGATGTACTTCTACAATATTAATATTTTTATAGAAAATTAAATGATCTAGTTGGGGTGTTTCGGCTTTTTTCGATATTTTTAGAAAATTTGGAAATATAGGCAGTTATATACATAAATTTACCATAAAAAAATATTTTTCTAAATAAAAAATGTTTGAGAAACTCTGGAATTTTTTTGAAAAAATATATTTGAGATTTTGTATTTGTCTATATTCGTACCAATTTTCAGCGTTTTAGCTTTTATGGTTTCTGAGATATATGGAAAAATTAACAAAAAATTCAAAAGTTGATAACCCCTGACTGAAACAAAAATCCACATTTCTGAGTATAAAAGTTTTGTAGGCCTATAACTATTTATATATTCTAAAATGTAAGGCTTTGTGAATCCAGCGGATCAAAAGTTATAAGGGGGGGGGGACAGACACACAGACACACAAAACTCACATAAAATGTTCTACTCCGAATTCTGAGTAAATCCATGTATAGGAGCATATACGCTGCGTAGCATATAAGTTGGTGTTTTTAGCTTGCAAAAAGTCTACTACGCCATACAAAATGTTTCTTCGTACACGCGTCTTGGATTTAAACTGCCTCTTCCTTCAAAATAATTTTATTCTCTTGAACGAATCGACAGTTGGAAAACAAACAAAATATACGCTTTGCTGTTCTCTAAACCAAACGGAAATATTAAAATTTATTAAATTTATCGATCACAAAGCATGGTGAAATGAAATACACAAAAAAAATCCGTCGATACTGAATTTGAATTTGAGTCCAATGGTTTATGAATCTATAGCATCAAACGCCCCGAACTATATATTAATTTATCACTACGTTTATATATTTTGAATCAATCAGTTGAAAATTCAAAGTAGCTCATTTGACCTACAAAAGGTTGTTTTGAATAATATCCATATTATATCCCAATTATTTTTTAGACTTGAGCCGAATCAATTAGATGTTCACTTGGAGGCGTTCTTTCGTATAGAACCATGCTCGTGTATAATTTACAGACGCTTTCCAAGTTCTTTTTGCCAAAGCAAAGGTCATTACATTACTTATTCAAGAAAATGTCTGAAAAATAGAATGGATAAAACGGAGCGATATTATTAGCAACGTAATCCGGAGAAAAATTTGTTTCTGGTTATCTTGAAAACTTTTTTAAAGTAATTTCAATGGAGATTCTTGCTCTCCGTAATGAATACGTACGTACCTACCAAGAAATAAAGAATACGTCTAGCTGGAAGAGTGTTCCCATTTTGAATTACACGCTTTCCTTAGTAGGAGAGGGTCTCTTTTAAATCGCAATAAGGAAAAACATGTCCGAACAAATTGAATAATTATCATATTTTATGCACTTAGAGGAAAATGAAAATAAAATTGAATTCCATTAAAAATATCAAGTACATTATTTTTAATAAATTCTGGGTTTAAATAAAAAATATTTTCTAATTATGCTAGTTTCTATACCTACATCATGAATGCAAACTCCTTTAAAATGGAATGTAGAAATAAACTGGAAATAAGTTTCATATAGGAAGCTAATAATAATATAATAATATTAGGGTCGTATTACGGGAGTTATTTAAGAATAATGGGAGTTATTTAAGAATAATGTAAGAAAAAGTTGAGGTCCAGTAAACAGTATTCTCGCAGTACGAGACAATAACTTTTTTCTTACATTTTTCTCAAATAACTCTTGCAATACGACCCTAAGTGGGTTAAAGTATACCTTAAACCTCAATCTTAAACACGTATATAATTTAATTAAATGAATACAATTATTACTCACGTAATTTAGCGTCTGATTGAGGAAAGCCTTTGAATTTTTTCTTAATCGAATACAAACATGATTTTATAAGAATATAATCAAACAAATCGATATTTAAACGATCACAGGCTTCCACGATACACAAAAATAAGATGAAATATGCATTTGATTTACTAGTTTCAAAAACCAGTAAAATATTATTAAAATAAACTTCATTTAAACATTTATTTTGTAAGTCGATGTTTCCTAAATAGAAAAATAAAGGGCGAAGAAATATTTATACACCAAAATAAAATCATATACAATAAAATGGAAACCAGAGAAAAAAGTTAATAAACAAGTTGTCTAGGTACTGTAGGAGGGTCGACGAAGAATGAACAGTGTGGAAGAAAAAAAATGCATGGCTTTGTTTCAAACTAAACCCAAAAATATGTAGATTTATTACAAATAGAAAAAAAAATACTTGGTGTTAGTTCTATTGAAATTTATTTGATTATTGACGCGTTTCGTGCAAGGCACATCTTCAGAATAATGTGCCTTGCACGAAGCGCGTCGATAATCAAATAAAATTTCAATAGAACTAATACCAAGTATTTTTTTATTTATATTTGTAATATATCTTCATACAATGGAGTTCTATCAAGGATTGTCGATCGACAAACTAAACTTAGTTGAACCAAAAAAAATGAAAATGAAGGACTTAATAAATTTTAGAAGATTTATACACGTGAATTAACAGATTTTATTTTTATCGAGAGAATTATTTAATATTTGACAAAACAATGTAAGTTGAATATTGAAAACTGAAGTTGTGAAATATATAGCTAACTTATATAATTTTATAGCTTCCTAAAACTCTTTTCCCTCTCAGAGGTACTGAAAACCATTGTGTCCTTACTTTAAACTGGAAAATGGATCATTATAATATTTAGTATGAAAATGCGTACTACAAAGGGACTAGCTGCACCATAAACACTTCATCACTGTTTACATAAACATCTGATTCTGACGTTAACTGCTCTCGCTGTCACACACTCGAAAAACATGGCTGAGAACACCGTGTTGTGAAAATAACCCCTCCAAACCACGGCCGACATCATGTACTTAGGTACCTACCTACTGATGAGAAACCGACCCATTGTCAGGAATGCTAAACTTGCGGCCCATCACATAATCCAATTCCACCTTTGATCGTGGTCCGATGAGACCCAATCGATAATCCTATTAACCAAGCCTCACATTTAATCTTTAAGTATTGATTATTGTCTTCTATTGGCTAAATATATTAATGCCGTTAGCTTCTAAAAGTGCCGATAATTCGTTTATAAAATTTTAAAAGAATTCTTCATACGAAAATGACAAATAATACACAGAATTCACCACTCTCAAGACATTCGATTCTATTTAATGAAAAACATTCGACGCAATTATTTGAAATTAATAATTTTAATGAAATCTCGTTCACACGAAATTTCCCGATCATAAATTAATTTATTTATATAGGCTGGCCAATCTTGACTTTGGTATGACTCATCGCAAAAATATGTCGATCGAACAAAAATACTTCTGCTTTTAATGTATCTATTTCTTATTCTCTGTATATAAAAAAACAAAGACGGAAGATGAAAGTAAGTCGCAGTGAAAAAACCAAACTCCCATATAAAATGTTGAAACGTACGTCTTTTATAAATCATACACTTATTTCGAAGATACCACGTGACGTTTGTGAATGTGAATGACGTTTTAAAGAAATATTTCAAATCTTCGTCTATAGGGTGACAATTTGTCCTAGTGCGTATTTTTAAACAACAAAAACATTATTTTAACAAATAGAATGTATGAAATTTGTTTCATACACACCACAACCATTTATTTGTCATTGATATTTTATTATTTATTAAATATGATGTGTTTAACATGACCTGTTTTACTTTTGAAAAATTGTTTATATTGTGTAAAGTCCTCAGTTGCAACATCAAATCACAGTAAACCTTCAACATACTCGAACCAGTTGCTTCTCGGACTCCTCCATTAACACAGCAGCCCTACTATAGAACAATCTTGACCGAATTCTGTGTTTCACCTTCTCTTATTATAAGATCGAAAAAATATATTATTAATTTATCAGATTGCAAACCTTCCCAAAGGCTACGTAGTGCACTACTTCGGAAGCGTAGAATGGACCTAATTTCTTATAGCTGCCCTTACGCAGACATGTTAAGTAAGGTAAGAATTAATAATTACATTCTTTATTGTCTTAAATGATGTAATAAGTGAAAATGGAAAGATGATCAAAGTTAAATAAAAAAATTGGGTCCATTGTAAACAAAATGATGGTCACCGTATTGGCATCCAAATTACATGTAAAAACATACGACTTACGACGGGTCGCATAGTTTTTTGATGACGTCATACTAAAGTCAAGCGTGGCCGGCCTATATAAAATATTGTACATAGAACTCAGGACTCTGGAATCGTTAATAAGACTGAGACTCGAAGATACATTACAACGATATAAACAAAGGCATATTTTATATGTATTTTACTTCATACTAACTTATATTCGAGGATAATTTCTCAAAAATCGTATAAGAATAACGTGAACGTTATAGGTTAAAAAAATTATAACAGATAAATGTATCATATATGTACGTTGCGCGGCCCTACATGTTTATAGCACAAACCAGCAAATCACATTAGAAAAATAGATTTCTTACGACACGATATCTATTGAGATGCTGGGAATCATAGTCAATCACACATGATTCAATTTCACATTTCAACAAATAATGAAGTTATGGAAAGATGTCTCTTTGTACGAAAGAAAATTACAAAATATATTGTGAAGAGAAAAAAATTCCGACACCGTACCAGTGTCAAGATGCAATCGTATAAAATAATAATATAAGAGAGAATGAAATGAGAGACAGACAAAAAACAAATTAGACGACACAACACGTACCTACCTATGTGAAAAAAGTGAGAGAAAATTGGACGATCAAAACAACAAGAAAAAAAGAGGAAAAGAATACGAACTAAATAAAAGACAAAGCTTTTACAGTTTATATACAAAAATGTTAAATGAAAAAGTAGGTACCTATACGTTATATATGTGAGTAAATAATTACTAATTTCCGTTATGCGGGGATGAACGTACATTAACAAGGCGTAACATGATAATTCAATTTTTTCACCAAGTAATGAATGTGAAAAAAAAGTATGAACTTTGTTATTTTGGACCAAATGTGGACATTATAATGTTGGGTTCCATTTGTCAAGTTAATTGCAGTAATAAAGAACTAATGAACAAGTTTCCAGAAAATAAATCCCAACGAGGGATTTTTTTTTCGGAATTATCGGTAAATGTGAGTTGCTTTCGAAAAAAACTACATATACAAACTTGGTTAGATATCAAATAAAATGTTTATTCAATCGACATCACATTTATCCAATTACATCCGGACTGACTAGTTTCCTTACACAAAAATAAAAAAAATACAATTAACCTATTCAGTTGTGAGTTGTGACGCTGATTGTACCTATATTTGATTCAAAATCAAGTAATAAATAAAGGGTAGGTCTGTAGGTATACCGCGTATTTCATCTAGAAAGATTTTAAGTTTTGCCAATCATCCAATTGAATTAAAAAAGCTCTTAAAGCCTGGAAACTAACGTCTAATAATCGAAAATGGACGCATTAAAATAGCGAAAATTAATCTATAAAACAGCTTTGAAAATGTCAACTTACACGGTATATAAAAAAGAAACTTGGATCGTAATCATGTCTGAAAATGGTGTTAAATTTAGTATATCAAATATAAAATTTAGTATATCAAATATATTGATAACAATCACGAAGAACCTTTAATTTTTTTATTGTAATAAGAAAAAAAACAATCATTACACGAATCAAACAAGTCAGTAAAGTAAAATGAAAATTAGGACATAAAATCTATAAGTTTGCTAGAGTACGTTTCACAAAAGTAACTAAGTGCACTTCATTTAATGTTGGTAGGACTGTCAAATAAACTGTATAATGTTGCCATTTTGCCAAATTAAGTTCCACTCATCTCAAGTAAAACAAAATAATAAGGAATTAAAAAAAACTGAGGTTTATACGATGGAATGATACATCACATCTTCTATAATTAACAAAACACACTCATTTTTAACGATTTATGCAAATTTATCACTTTTATGAACAATTTTTTTTTAATTATCCTGTTTTTAACGCATATCAACACCAAATGCAATCATACAAATATAAAAACTAAGTACACTTTTAAATGAAGCGTAGGTACAATAATCTAATAGGAACAAATAGGTATCTAAGAATTCGATTTTTATCCCAAAACGGGAAAAATAAGAGTGAAAGAATAGGATGTTTAAGTACAAATTATATCGAGTTTAACAATCCTGGTTTATTATCAAAATCACATATGTACCAGTATATTCGTAGTAAGTACATAGCAAACTTCTGTTGGATAAGCAATACGATCAAACTTTGCATATAAATAAAGCGGGGCGCTGACATTTTTATTTGCGAGTCGTTCATGAGTTTGAGCTCAAACTGATGGTACGTGAAAACGTCTGTACACGTCCTGACCAAGTTTTCCGTGTAACGTGGATACACGTATATTCACGCATCCTGCCAAATTATTTAACATGTATGTACGTTCACAGCCGCTGGTAAAATATTATGTTTATTTTATGAGCACTCGCATTAATCAGTATTTCCATGTGTAGGTAGGTACCCTGATGTCCCACATTTTTGTTATGTTTAAATAATTGAGTGAAGGTAGGATATAAGTAATGCATGGACTTGGTGGCTTCAGAGGAATCCAAGATAATCAGGTTAAAATCTTTGCTCATATCTGATGTAGATACTACACAGCACATCCTATTAAGGGTTAATAATAATAGTACCTAACATGTGTGTGGCGTACATTATCATGACAGCTCAACTGTTTAATAATAACAGTGTAAGTATTCATTAAAACATGTATAAATTTATATTTTAATACGAAAAAGTTTGCGTAAAACATGTATAAATTTATATTTTAATACGAAAAAGTTTGTGTAAAACATGTATAAATTTATATTTTAATACGAAAAAGTTTGCGTAAAACATGTATAAATTTATATTTTAATACGAAAAAGTTTGTGTAAAACATGTATAAATTTATATTTTAATACGAAAAAGTTTGTGTAAAACATGTATAAATTTGTATTTTAATACGAAAAAGTTTGTGTGAAACATGTATAAATTTATATTTTAATACGAAAAAGTTTGTGTAAAACATGTATAAATTTATATTTTAATACGAAAAAGTTTGCGTAAAACATGTATAAATTTATATTTTAATTCGAAAAAGTTTGTGTTTTAAATATTAAAAACATCAGAAATGCAAAAGAATTTAAAAAACTAACAATAAAATGGGTTTATGAAATAGATGAAAAAATCCTGAAGGATAAATTCTACCAAATAAAATGTAAAATGCACTAATACATACAAACATAATAGACAATAACATAAAACGAGCTCACCTTAGCACAGGATGCCTAGTGAGGGGCTAGTAACAAAAAATTCAAATAAAAAGAGATAGACAAGTAAAAAAAAATTAAATTATTTCAACAACTAATTTATTTTTACAAGTTTCGTTGTGTGTGTATGACTGTAAATGATATATTGTGTTCAGAAAGAGAGAAAAAAACGCATATGTACGAATGCGTATGTATGTACATGTACCTACTTATATTATATGTAAATGTATGAATAAATAAACAACATAATAGACCAGCCGATGACAGGTCGTAAGTCCTGTAGGTGCCTGAGTCCCTGGTTCTTCTATAATATCCCAACTTCGTCTCTATTGAGAAGTTATTGTCAATAAAAAGATCATTTGACTTCCGACAGGGAAAAAAATCCAATGTTTGCGTATATGCAATTAAAAAATATATTTGAACAACATAATAGATAAAAACAAGCTCACCTTAGCACAGGCAGTGCCTAGTGAGAGGGCTAGTTACAAAAAAAAAAAAAAACAAAAAAAAAAAGAGATAGCATAAACTATGTAAGCACAAGTGAAGTAATAAAATGTTATTTATTAGAAATGAAATAACTAATATTTCTTTTATATGTCTACTATGTATGTATGTACATATATGCTTATATTACCTACAATTAACTACTCTATGTTTTTGGATAGAAATAAATATAAATAAATCCATTGTGTAAACGAAAAATCTGATAAATTATAAATTTTATAAAAAAAATCTTTATTTGACTCTCGTCTTTCTGATTAAATCCTAAAAATGTATAACTCCCTGAAAACGATAACGGAATACATACTTACCTGTGTGGGATTTTATTGCGCCGCTACAAACTCGCACCGATTCAACTTTTCTGTCGATACGAGAGCACACACTTAAATAAAATAAAAAGTGATAGCTTCACGCTGTAACAACTGATGGCACAACACATTTGGAGGAAAATTCAGGACAAACTTTACTGCCAAATATAAATGGCACACAAGTCATAATATCTGCTCTCATCGGAGAAGTTGAAAAATCTCGTGTGTTCATTTCTGTTTCGACTTTCGAAGCCAATGACATAAAACAAAATATGATTTTATTTTATGTTTTTTTTTTATTTGAAAAGTATGGAGTTTGTCTTCAAAATCGATTATTAAATTATTTTCTAGTAAAAACAATATACCTTTATGTATCCTAGAGTATCTATGAAAAAGTGTTATAAGTCAATTATAAGGATATTTCATTAAAACCTATGAAAAAGTGTTATAAGTAAATTATACCGATATTTCATTAAAACGAGTGGGTCGTGGACAAAACAAAACTCTCATCTCTATCGATATGAAGTCAATCGGAATTATAGTTCGGGCTGTAGAGGACACAAAAAAACAACGTAAAAGATGAAATCACAAAGAAGAAATTAAAAGTTGTCTATGGAAAACTTATCAGCTCCAGGTCTATGCACTTAACACATATGATGTAAATATGAAGTAGATCGGACTTGTAGTTTTGGCTGTAGAGAGGACACAAAATTGGCTAATACATTGGCTTAAAGTCCCCGAAAGAATTGAATATAAGCTCTGTCTCATAATATTTAAAGCACTTCGTGGTATGGCTCCTACTTACCTCTCTGAACTGTGCATTCCGCTTTCAATAAATGACAGACAATCATCACTTCGTTCTGCCTCGTCATCCATGGTTGGGAAATTAGTTGAAATAAACAGGGTACACACAACTAATTTCGGTGATCGTGCATTTGCTGTGGCAGGACCAAATGCATGGAATAAGCTCCCACACACCCTCAGACAAACCGAAAATATATCTTCGTTCAGGAAAAAACTCAAAACGCACCTTTTCGCAAATCTTACCAGAGCCGAAATGATACAACATAATCATTTTTTCAGCGCCCTTGAGGTGAGATATTCACAAAAACGGCGCTATATAAATTATCCAAATTTATTATTATTTATTATTAAAAAGGATAATTCCGTACGCCGTACGCCATACATACAAAAACATCAAGACGAAACTCACAGTGTGCACTCTCTACATGATACTCGTTGAGAAATTGATGTAAAAAAAATACGCATAAAAATTATGAAGTCATGACTCTCCACTATTCTATAGTGTGGAAATCTTAAACTAAGAAAAATATATAATAAAAGGTAAAGGTAATGGTATAGGTTCTCAAACTTTTTTTGACCACCGCCCACTTTTACATATTTATTTTTTCTAGAGCCCCCCATTTTATTCACTAACCATCGGTTGCGAATCTACAACAGCTATTGCCACGATTATATTCAAACGTGGAAACAATTTCAATGGAAACAATTAAAACGAAAACTTAAGAGGCTGTAGTAGGCTAAATAGTAAATTTTGTAAATATTTCTCCAGTACCCTCAAAAGATACGTCTTTGAAATAAACAAAACTTTATTTTTACGTCATTCTATTGCGTGAGTTTTTAGATATTGGAATTTGTTTAGAATTTTTATTGTATTATTAGTTTTAATAAAACCCTAATTAATTTTTTATTGTAACCAAAAAACAACAAGCCCATTGAATTAGATTTTTATTTCAATCGAAAGAGAATATGAAAATCTACCAACTGAGTTTTTCAATATTTTAATTACTATTCTAGCTATTTAAAAAAAAAACATCTTAATTATACCTTCTCTTCACGTAACATTATTAAATATCGCAGATTTGGTTATATACAATATTTTTTCATATGTTTAGAAGGTAATTTGGTGTGCATATTTTTGCATATAAATTTTTAACTATCTAATCAGAAGATTGAATTTGATGTTTTGTTAATATCAGGCTCGATAACTTATAAAACATTTTCCAAAACATTCAAAGAATTAAAAAAAACAAAGGTTTGTCTCTTTTGCTTTGCTTTTAGCGGCCATAAAAACTGCAAATAAATTAAGTTTAAGTTATTCCATCGGAGTACGTCGAAGAGCTCTTGTCAGAATAATAACACGGAGATAGACATAGATGCATTCTCAAAATATGTCCGCTTTACTTAAATACCTCAATAGAGACAAAATTGTAATATTATAAGAGAACCGGGAAATCAAGGCACCTACAGGACTTACGACCTGTCATCGGCTGGTTTACATGATCACTCTAAACGCTTGCAAAACGTTCACCAATTATGCCTTTTTATTGATTTCCCTTATCCTACCGATTTTGGATATTAATTAATATTTTTAAAATAAATTAACACTTTTTTTCTTTCTACATTTATTTTTTCCTCTCGAGGACGACCGTTTCGCCTGGTAAAGGCCTTTTCAACTGGTTGAAAAGGCCTTCCAGACCAGTTGAAAAGACCTTCACCAGGCGAAACGGTAGTTCTGGAGAGGAAAAAATAAATGTAGAATTAATATCAAAAATCGGTAGGATTAATTTATTGATAAGTGTTTAATTTATGCAATCATAATATTATATTCGATTTTTAGATACTGTTACTTTTTCACGAAAGATCGAATAATAATGAAATCATTTGCTAACATGTTTTCAATCCTAACTCAAATGTTAAGGAGGATAACGAAATATGATAATGCGGCAAGGACCGCTATGGAGCCTTAAATAAATTCGAATACATAGATTATTTTCAGTATATTTCCATATTATGTAAATGCTCTGGCCCTAATCTGTCAATTTCCCAAAGCTCGCCCCTCAACTGTCCGATACATGAAAAATTGACCACACATACAAAATTGTGTCATACAATTTGCATTTTTATTTTTCGACCGAATCTGAAATGGCGCATAACACCGGGGTACCTAAATACACGAAGCCATCGCCAACGGGGGTAAAATAAAAACATTAACAATAATATCACCCCGGCTAACAAGCGAGGGTTTATCTCCCTTATTTATGGACCGGGCCGGAGTGTCACATATCAAACACACTTACACGGGAATAACAGGTAGATGTACCTACAAAGGTAAAGTTATATCAAGCACTTCCATTTAATCGCCGGCATAAATGTGAATAATTAAAGAACTATCTAGAATATATACAGCTTCGTAGGTTATATTTCAAAAATGAAAAACGTTCAGTCAGCTGATAAAAATATCTTAATTTAGTGCCCATAGATAAAATATTAATAAATTCTGTATAATATCATATTTTACTGCTATATTTGATTTTTAACAAATATTTATAGGAAATATATCCTCAAAAATTTTTAATAATGGCAGATGAAACAAATATTTTCCCTATCTTAACAAACATTATTTGGGGGAATTCCAACTTCAAACAGACGGTACAGAGTTTTAAGGATCTTTTAAAACCTATCTATCCATGGATATTTTTCAATTTATCGAACGTCATACACATAATAATGAATACGCCCACAAGAAATCTTTTCAAAATGAATAGTCTAATGTGGAAATAACTTTTCTTTTATATTGAAAATATTTATGTTATTACTTCCAACAGTTTGCTCTTCTATCGCAAACATATATATAAAAGTCAAATGACCTTTCTTGTGCCTAGCGAAAATTAAAGTTCTTCTTCTTACTTAAAAGGGAAAATAAGAATTATTTTCTATTTCGCGTCAAAAATAGAAAAAAATCAAATTATATTTTTATCAAAAAAGAACTGAATCAATATAAGTTTTGATTATGTCATTCGCTTACTGATAAACATCGCACTTGTCTTACTGACAAGGTAATTGTATAGGTAGGTAATAACTTTACACATTATACGCAATTCACATACTTTACGTATTTTTTTACTGCAGTGTATCAGTTTTTAAAGATTTTCGGAACCTATTATTCGTCCATTTTGCAGTTTTTACTTTTCATCTAAATACTTATATATAAAAAGTATATTTTATTGATTATTATTCTCAACTCTATTTTTTTATATATTTTGGTACAATTTTATCAAAAAGTATGAAAACAATATAAATATCAGAAAAAAATGTACCCACCTTATGCAATTTAAAAAAGTTTACAGCTGGCTTCTTACATATTTCCATTTATTAGCTTTATGTCTTGGGTTCATGTCATGGGTTTAGTTCTTGAAAAAGGGCATCGTGAGACTTTAGTATTATTATAATAGACTTAAGCCCTAATAAAGAAAGTCTGAAAAGAATGAAATAAAATTGACTACAACTAGATCCTTCAAGGCTGCTCTGATAAACTGGAAAAAGATATCAGGTATGCACTATGCGGATGTGGTTATCCGCCCGTGACTTCTGAACCGGCACATGTCATATTTATATTCACATTTTTTGTTTCTATCAATACTATTAATAGGTATATATTTTTTTCAATATTTTGTACAATTGATTATTTTTGTGTATTTGTATCATTCATTTTACATATATTTTTTTTCTCTTGTTTACTCTTCTTTTATAACATGTGAAAGTATGAAAATTACAGCTGAATAAAAATACACAAGTGTGTAAAATAACAGTCCCAGAACAGGCGTTTGCCTAGTGGGGCGTTTATGGTCAGTTAATATATGTTATATATGCTTTGTGTATTAATAATAATAATAAATAAATAAAAAAACGATATATTTGTTAACGAAACGACTGTTATTTTACACAAGTGTGTAAAATAACAGTCCCAGAAGAGGCGTTTGCCTAGTGGGGCGTTATTAGTCAGTTTATATATGTTATATTTGCTTTGTGTATTAATAATAATAATAAATAAATAAAAAAACGATATATTTGTTAACGAAACGACTGTTATTTTACACAAGTGTGTAATATAACAGTCCCAGAACAGGCGTTTGCCTAGTGGGGCGTTATTAGTCAGTTTATATATGTTATATTTGCTTTGTGTATTAATAATAATAATAAATAAATAAAAAAACGATATATTTGAACTAAATCTCGGGTCTATTTACCAATATGGTTTCGATTCATCCCATAAATTAATATTGTGTAATTCAATATTTAATCAATGTTTGCCTAAATATAAATTAACTATCATTTGGGTCAATCAATTTTGAACAAACTATAACCTAAATGGAGAAATTTATGGATGTGATAAAAATAATGCCTAACAAAATATGTTCACAATCTAGTGGTTTCACTTTAATCCGATTCCCAATCTATGCTTTATATTATTTATGTATTTAAACATAAACTCGTGTGAAATTTATTGACTCTGACGAGTATTTTGTTGGATATTGGGTTATTGTTCGGAATATAATTGAAAATATTAAACGGAGACCGTATGAATGAAAATCAAACTCCATAGTCAATTATTTTCTCGTTTTTTTTTGCTAGGTATTCAATGCTGCTTTTAAGAAAGTGTTTTATTGAAATAACTTAACTGTCAAACGATTTGTTTTAAATAAAGTTCAATAAATTTGTGACTGTTTGTTTTGAACGTAAAATGTTTTGATTCGCGAAACGATTTGAAAAAGAACGATTAAGTTGAAACGTCGAATATTTTATTTCTCAATAAATTCTAATGTATATACGATAGAAGCTTACATAATAAAAACGATAATACAGAGAATATTCCGTTATTATACAATTTGATCAATACGTTGGGCATTGGTTGATATGTTGGTAAATATCAGGCATATTTAATATAATTTAACCTTTAAATTTTAAGCTGAATTTATAAATAAAATATGAATAGCTCCACTTAAAAATAAGTACCTTATTAAGTAACTAAACAAGTAAAATGGCTTTGAGTTTTAAATTAAGGAGATTCTTGGCATTTAAACTACATACAAAATGCATTCGAAATTTTCAATACAGTATAAAAATACATATGATGGCAAATAATAAAGACAAAAAAGTAAATATCTAAGAAGAACATTTTGAAACTAAATGTAGAAGATCTTAAATGCTTTTACCTAAACTCAGTTATTTATTGAGTTGAAGATCTTCCATGTTGCATGTACACTAATTGAAGATTACTTTTAGAAGTCTTGAGAAACTTTACATTTAATTACAGACAAGGATCTCTTCCATACAGCACGAGGGTGTTTTATTTAACGAGTGCCAAAGTTTGTAGTTTTCTACTTGAGTCACAATGACATAACTATCTTATATTTTTGATCTCGGGTATTAATCCGTATGAAATGTAAATAAAATTCATAGATAAGTCACTCTGTAATAACTTATATCAGTAAACAAACTTCCAGTGAATTTAATATCCAATACTCCAATATGAAATATTATGCGAAATACTGCGAGCATTTGGTAATATGGTTCTTAAAGCTCTTTAAGAGTTATACAGAGATAAGTTCAGGAACATTTATCTGAAGTTTGTGGTAGCACTGATGAATCGGCTGTTTCGTTACAAGTTCATACTTCCGACTGAAAAGGGTTTCGTTGGTGTTACGAGAGCAATATAAGAGCGAAATAACAGAATGTGGAAAATTAAATTGGTTGTTACGTCAACAAATAATAACGTAGCCCATGTTATTATATCCCGATTTTGATTAAGAAGCTTCATATAACTTCAATTAATGTTTTAAATTAGCAAAATTTAACCAATGATTAACCATTATAAAAAAAATTAATCCAAAGTTTTTAACACCTCAATAGAGACGAAGTTGAAATATTAAAGGAAAACCAGGAAATCAAGAGACCAGGTCTTACGACCTATAATATTAAAAATCAATTTTATAAATCTATCAATTAATTCATAATACTCCCCATGAGGTTAACGAAGTTGGGACAGAGCCATTATTCATTCATGGGTGTAAAATGGTACAATGCACTGGATAGAAATATAAAATTGAATAATACTGACAACTTGTCAACTTTAAAAAAAAAGTTAAAATAATTTCCTCCTCATTGTACCATATGATTGTATTAATTTTAGTGTATGCATTGTGTGTGGGAAGTCCTGTGTATATCTTTATTAATTGTTAGCTTTTTTTTATTTATTTTTCCACTTTTGTAAATTAAAATAATTTTTATTTTTTTGTGAACTCTGATGTTTTGTGTACCTTACTGTAGACTCCTTCTATGTATTTGATGTATCTTGTTAAATTTAAGTTTTGTGAACTCCTCCCCGAAGCACAAGGTTTCCTTCTTTTCGGGGAGAATTTCAAATTTATTTGTGATATATATTTTTTTATAACATGTCATAATGTATCCTTTTTATACTTTCTTATTAATAAAATTTACTTTACTAATTCATAAGATTCAACTTTATCACTTTTTAATTTTGTATTTATTGACTTATTTTTGGAATTTATTTTCAGACTTATGTTTTATTGAAGTCTACACGTACTGGGCTAAACCAGCTTTGACCGTTTAAGGACATGATTTAAAAAAAAACGACAAAAGCCGAAACACCCCAACTAGATAATTTAATTTTCAATAAAACATATAAACATTGTAGCAGTACCATCAAGCATATTTCATACCTCTGCCAACAAGAGGCCAACTCCAACCGTTGAGGCCCGCCAATCTAACTCGGATCAAGTACCAACATGCCGCTGACGGAGAGCGACGAGTGTCCGTCGAGCAAGATATATATATATATATAGTCCATAGGTAAGAATTGAAGGGGGCACCGACCTTTTTCCCAGAATCCTAGGATGGGGCTACAGCCACCACCAACTTTACTGGCTAGGCCCATATGGCCTCAACCTACCCCCAAAGAACGATGACAGAAATTAAGTGTCATATTTAATACTAATGTTGACGGAATTGCTAACCACTGTATTACTAACCCAATGCGCTAACTGCTCTGCCACCGACCCATCTAATTTAATTTATTTAAATTCTGTTCTCACGCAAACATTCCATCTCTGGGCTGGAAATACTGATTAATTGAAAGGAATTGCCATGTGCCAAGAAACTCGCCACTTGCGCAAGGTGCAAGGAAGTAATAGTTACAAGCAATAATTACATTCGTTATTTTCCAAAATACATACAAATCTTCAAAATTTAATAAAATGTAAAATCGGTAAAATGTGTGTCAACTTAGGACAAAATAATGGTCACAGCATTGCCAATAAATTAAGGCGAATATACATAAGACTGACGGCGTTTGTCAAATGTGTTGCATTTTTATGTGATGAGTCATACCAATATTTATTATGGATCGACTTTATCAAACTTTTTTTAACAATATTTATAAAAATTGAATTTAGTGACGACATCGTTTCATACAATTTGTAAGGCAATATACACTACACAATATCTACAGGGTCTCAATAGTTTGATACTTTATCTCCAAACAAACATACACACAATCGTCCTGTTTTCATATTCTGCGTAAGAAAAAAAGACTGACCTCCATACTATGCTATCCTGACATACATACCTACATGTATATATAACAAAATATCTTTATGTTTGAGTTTTGTACGTACTCTTCAATTTTACATACTATCGCCATCGACAGTTGGATCTCATGTGTTACATGCAACTAGTAATAGAAATAGTTCTTACTCGTTTTACGTTTTACGCTTACGTTTTCAAAGGTACTTTAACAAAAAAAGAACTCCCACAATATGAAAACTGGCAATATAGGTACATTGAACAAAGTTTGAAGTTATACCTACCTATTTCTTGTTATTTCAATAATAGTGGTCTTTCTCTGAAACATCTAATTAGGTTAAGGAATATTTCCACTTAGGGCACGCAAATTAGCAGGAAGTTCTGAGGCCTAGAAAAATAAAAACATCACGTTTGGCATTTTCATTTGAAAACAACAGCCTTAGATTCCTCGTCACTCGACACAATCTTGTTGAAATACGAGAAAAATTCTCAAAGGAAAATAAACATTTGATATTTTTTTACAAACGTGGGTGTTGGAGGGTTTTTACGCAAATATCTGTAAATTAATGTACAGAACCCGAGTGCTTATCAAACGAGATTAAAGTCTTATTACGTTTGAAATATATAATTCTCCACCGTTATACGTTAATTCTATATTCATTTTCAAAATATGTAATTTTGAAGTTATTAACGAGGCAATAAAAAATAATTACGACAAAGTATGAAGATCCTGTGATATATTCAAAATAAAATATTATTATATTCGTTATGAAGTACCTACCTGTTAAATAACGATATTTTAAGACTTGAAAGCGCTCACACATTCAATTTATCAACCACGCGTTTTCGTTTTAATAAGTCTTTTCAGAATTAAATAAAATAGCGTTTATGGTATTATCACAAAGAAGGTGACTGAAATCTCACTGTAGAAATCATAAAAGGTCAATAAAAAGAAAATACAAGTTTATCGATACATATGTCGTAACGTTATCGTATAATTAATGAAATCATGAACTGGTTAATGATTTCATGAAATCCTGTAGGTATCAAATAAATTTTTGTACACAAGTAGGTAATAATAGATCACATTTAGATTTTTTTTTAACTTAACCATTTTAAATTGGCCAATAAAAATTGGAATATATTTTGATAAAGTTTAAATGAGAAATATATGTGATTCTATAAAAACTAGGGAGAGAGGCTTCAATTGATTAAAATATTTCTCAAAGATGGAGTCAGCTACTATTAGTAGACGATCCGAATAAGAAACGACCTTCATCCAGACTATGATTAATTAAAAATACAAAACTTTTTAAATATTCCACTCATTTGTTTAAGTGAACTCCATACTATCCTATCTTGACATACATACCTACATGTTTTATATAGAAAACAAAATATCTTAAAATATTTATTCATTTTTGTAAAGCCCAGATAAAACCCAAATATCAACCCAGACAATACAGGACAGATCATCCTGGCGCCAAAGGATTAGGAAAGCCGAATCTACCTTAAGTAGGACAAGGTCAAGAAAAAGAAGAAGATGTATTAATTTGTGTTTAAGTTTGTACGTATTCTTCAATTATACATACTATCGCCTTCAACAGTTGGATCTCATGTGTTACATGCAACTAGTTAAATAACGATATGTAATAGCACGTTTACGCAATTCTGAAATTTGAGGTTTACTGATGATTACCTGCTCCAAAATATTACAAATAATGTAAAGTATTTACTAGTCTATTGCTATTCTTCTCAATTGCACGAACAAAAAGTATGTGCACTTTCTTTCATCCCACAGACACACTGTGCCCTCTTCTATCGCACGGGATAGTACGCTCGGACCTCATTGTCGCACATTCCTCACCTCATTCGCATCAAAATTTTGCTTTTTAAAGCTCGCCAACCGTCATTCTAACGTTTATTTTGATATAAGATTTATTTATTAAACAGATAGGTGTAAATTACTAATATCGACCTACCTATTTATACCTGCCAACCCAATAGTTAGGCCATACTTTCGATTGGTATAAAATTTCTTTACGAAAGCAATAAGAATATAATTTTTCATAAAGTAACCTCTGGTGACAAGCTCCAAAAGTTTTGGAACAATTTTTCGTATATTTTTCCAAATTTTTAATGGCCAATTCGAATATTTCGCCATTTTACCGCTATGCAATTGTAGCGATTGATGATATTCTACCTTAAATGTCTTTTACCGATATCGTGATGTGATTTAACGAGATTATTGATAAGAAGTAGTTTGACGAAATAGTTATTTAACTTAACGTGATCAAACATCGTTAAATACGTTAGTAGGTATATTTTCCACCGCTAGAGGAACACCGCTAAATAGATATGTTATAAAAATTTCGTTGAAAAAATTAGAACTGCAACAGGAAGTAGAATGAAACGTACACGTAATTTGTGTACCTACTCCTTACGACATAAACAATTTTTTTTTTATAAAGTTTAATATATATAACATACCTTATTCACTCACATATTCTGATGTTGTTCAACATTGATATGGGATAAAACATCGAGCTTACCTGTGGAAGAAAAAGAAATAGTATCGTAAAAAGAACTGCGATTATATATTATGGAAAATGATGTATTGCCATGATAAAGTGGCATTATTACGCACAATTTTTACTCTCCACTACTATGGAATAGTGGAGAGTCATGATTTCACAATTTTAACTATAAATATCATCCTAAAGTTATCCAGTGATAAAGAAAAAACAAAGAAAATGATTCTCTATGAATTGAGCTGTTTTTAAAATTGACTCATGATAAAAATTACACGTTAATTTTATAGAAAGTAAATCGTAACTGCGCAGAACTTTCGTAAATTTTTCATTACAGAATAAAATAATTAGATAGACGCGGTGTATAATTCATCGCCAAATATATTGAGCCATTTCGCCGAGAAGGGGAGCGATTTGCACGTATACCAAGGAAACAAAAATACACAAATATACGCTCTGCGCACCCGGAAGCCAGGTTCAAGATATTTATAGTTAGAATAAATTTGTTTTAAATTGTTGATTTATCATTTTATTTCCAAAAGATAATCAAGAATATTTTATCGTTGAGTTAATACCTACAGAACAAATCTTTGAGAAAGGTACATTTTTGGAGTAGGTACTATTCATGTTTTTTTATCCTATAAAGACATACTCATTTAAAAATATATTTTGTGCTATTTTTAACGTTCTTTTTTGTTCATATTGTATTAGGTATAGGATATTTATTAAAACTTTAAAAGGAGGAGATTACATTTTAAAATACCTAAGTATTATAATGATTTTTTTTTAATAAAAAAATGAATATGTCCTTGTTACAAAAGTACATATACATCTTTCTACGTTCCCTAAAATAAGCATATAATTGCTTGTGCTATAGGTGAACGAAATCGGTCGAGGCAGGATTCGAACTCGCGACCATTGGATTATTAACCCAATGCGCTAACCGCTCTGCCATCGACCCATCTGTGATGCTATTTGTAATTTCGTTTATTGGATAAATATTTTTTTTTATTTTCCATCAATTCTCTATCTTGATAAAATAAACAACATAAGCTCAAAATCGTATTCTTATATTTCGATTGGTCTCCAAGGCCATGGCTATATATTCACATTATTTTTTCAAAAATCATAATATTATTTATGGAAACATCAGTAATTGCTTGAATAAACCTCTTTTTGATATTACTTTGGTATATTTTTATCCTAGAAAAGGTCCACCGCAACCATTTGTTATCGCATTACAGGATTTTGGCAGGGAAAGGTTCCTACCCTCCCAGTCCAGGCTAGATGTATCTACCATTAGAGATTAGCTACACCATGACAAAGAGGAAGACATCCTCGATATAAATCCATTTACAAAGGTTTCTCTTTCTCTTTGCAACGAATATATTTAACAAGCGATATTATCAATTATTTCAAAGGTGATCGAGTAGTTGAACTCTGTTCATGGATTAATCGAGAAACATATATTTTAAAAGATAACATTTTTAATACTAAAGGGTGTGAACCAATAAAATATACGTTTACTTTCATTTTCGCGCATTCTGAACAAGACCGAAAAAGTGCAAATGAAATACTTGCACAAGATACAAACAATGAATACGAACTTCATGCGTTGAACTTGCAAGTTCAAAACGATTGGTTGTCCTTGGGGGAATTTCGTATTCCTCCAGCACTGGGATGGAAACAGATCATACATGGATGGTCATCTGAGATGCTAAAGTTCTATCTAAACTCAATACAGGGTACGCTCCCAGACCCGAGTTACTTGAAACGATGGAATATAGACAGAAATGACAGTTGCCGCCTCTGTGGGACATCTGCATGCACGACTAGGCATATCTTGGCCGGCTGCAGGGTAGCACTACAGGAGGGAAGGTTCTCATATAGACACGATAAGGTGATTGAATTGTGACAGAGGCTTCCAGCCTTGCGGTGGCAAGAGCAATCAAAGGATTAACCACATGGAAACAGTCGGTTGTAACGGTTGTAACTAAAAAAGTTCAAGAAACTGGTAGATAAAACAGTTCAAAATGGCTTTAGCACGAATATATATATGCTGTGTAGGTGGGGGCGAGAAGCCTGCCCGCAAAATCCTTATATTCCAAATTTAAAGACTAGTGAAACCACGATTGCATTTCTCTTTTGTATCTATGGTTTTCAAAGGCGAGCGTCAATACATGCGCAGAGGACGGATTTTAGCAATCTTCGTATAGGAATTCATACTAGTGCATCCACTGCTCCCCTTCGGACGGAGCGCGCGCATCGGATCATCGGAATGCCAACGCCGTTGCTAGGAGAGACAAAAATACGATCGGATTTGTCATTTTTGTATGTGCATTTTCTGTGGTGGATATTATATCGCCTTTTTTTATGAAAAATGGCATTTAATTTTCATAATTTTAACGTAGTTAGATAGTTGAAGCATCTCAATAATATTTTAAATTCAAATGTTTAAAAGTTTGTTACTCAATCACGCGAAAACGGCTGAAATATTTTAGATGAAATTTTCCTATTAGCTATATATTTTTTACATTCATTCTTATTTTCATTAAATATTTTCTGGTACAGCAGAAATATTAAATAAAAATTTCAAATATTAATTTTATAGAATGCAACCTTATATAAATTTTAACTAATTTTGATCTGTAATAATTCAGCCTTTTTGATTTTCGCATTACTTCCACGAACGAGGGTCAACAGAATTTAAATTTTTGTTATTTGGTTGAGTTTAACGAAGGTAAATTTAATATTATGTAGATAATCTAAAGTAATAAAGCAATCAAAATGTTAGTGTATGTGTGTGTGTATGTGTGTGTGTGTGTGTTTGTCTCACGCCTTCTGAAAAACCAAGAGCATCTAAAAATCTAATTTATGTGCGAACGTGTACCTGTATACCTGATGCAGTGTCACGCTAAAAATAATGCGATAAAAATGCTGAATTTTAAAAATATTTCAATAATTATTTTTTTCATACAAAATTTTCCAAGTCGTATCTGTCAAAAAAGTGTACATTTTGCACGCAAATATCTGTTAGTTTAAAAGTTAGAAGTACGTACTTACACGAAGAAAATATATTTTCAAGTATAACTTAGCGTTTAAGTGAAAAACATGGTGAATATTTTGTATAATTATAATGTTTAACTTATTTTTAAAGTAAGCGTTTTGTACATAAACGCCGCCATTTTAATATCTTTTCATACAATATTTCATTTTCCTACCGAATGAATATGTTATTGAAAATAATAAACCTTTGAAATAAATGTAATTATGAAATAATAAAATGAAACACAAGACATTACAGCAAGTTTTAAGACATATATTGTAAAAATGTGTTTAGTATTAGTAAAGATATAGGCATAATAAAATTGCATAATTTGTATATAATATTTGATTTATCTGACAATTTTCATTTTTATGGCATCGAACAAACCAATGTAGGTACCTACATATTCAAAAAAGTCTCAAACCATTTGATATTTTTAACGTATTGGAATGGTTACTATGGTAACGGAAAGATTCTGATATTCAAATAAAATTAGTTATGAATCGAATTTATTTAGAACATTGTTGTAGGTAGGTACCTACCTATTACTATTTACTTACAAATCAACAATATACTGATTTTCTATCGGAAAATTATTTTATTTGTTTATTTATGCATGTATGCGATGTACTCCTAAACCGTTTGTCCGATTAAAATGAAACTTTGGTGAATTGTCGAGCGTATGCCCGGGATGGTTTCTGGATTTAAACTTTTTTCTTATTCTTCTTCTTCTTCGTGTATTTTGTCATTTTACCTATGAAGGGGGAATATCCTGGGAAAAGAAGGTCCGACTGTCCTTCCATCTCTTCGCAGATTTCTGGATTTAAACTTTTTTCTTCTTCTTCTTCTTAATCATGCATTTGGTCATTTTACCTATGAAGGAGGACTATCCTGGGAGAAGAAGGTCCAATTTTCCTTCCATATCTTCGCAGGTATCTGGATTTAAACTTTTTTCTTCTTCTTCTTCGTGTATTTAGTCATTTTACCTTTGAAGGTGGAGTATCCTGGGAAAAGAAGGTCCTTTCATCTCTTCGCGGTTCTTCCAGGATGGTTTCTGGATTTAAACATTTCTTAAGCGACTGAAGGGACGGGATGCAATGAAGGTATGGGATGCACTAAAGGGCCTGAAGGGATGGGAAGTATAAAAGGGCCTGAAGGGACGGGAGGTACTGAAGGGCCTGATTGAAAGGGACGTAATGATGGATTGAAGGGACGGGAGGTACTGAAGGGTCTGAAGCGACGGTTCATGGAGTCTAATTCTTTTTCTTCTTAATTTTATGTAGACTTTACAGTTTTTACACAAACTATTTCCTTTAGTCTTTTTCTTCGTTTTCTTTGTTGAATTTTATACAAAACTATTTCCTATAGATTAATCTTCTTTTTTTTATGAAGACCTTTTAGTCAGTTTTTATACAATCTATTTCTAATAGTCTAATTCTTCTATTTTGTGTATGTTTTCTTATTTTATGTAGACCATTGGGATAGTTTTTTATACAAACTATTTCTTATAGTCTTATACTTATTCTTCCCTTTTTTATTTAGACTTTTGGGTTAGTTTTAAGTCTAATAGTCTATTGTGCAGAAATATTATTAACGATATTTATTTATTTGGTTTATTTGGGACAATAACAGCATCATTAACTAATATGAATATAAAACAATGAATATTAAATCAAGGCCAAAAAACTGTCCACAAAGTACATATTTACAGTTGATTCTGAAAAAATATTAATATTTTATACCTATTAAAAACTAAAAAAAAATATAAAAAAAACTAAAAAAAAATATATACATAACAAAAGCAACAAGGATAATGACGGAGATGGGGGAGGAACTGTAGGAATAGAAAAAGAAAAGTGGAGGAATGTGAGAGGTAGAGAAACTATGGTATGTCACAACACCTTTCGTCATTATGATATACGTCCGCACTCGCACCTAACCCTCTCCCGGAATTGATTATAAGAATGGAAAAATATATCTATATATGATATCAAGTGTGCATATCTATATGAGATATGCACACTTGATGAAAATACATATGTAAAAACGAATGGGATGTGGGATGTGACGATGTAACCTGCACTAGAATCTTTTCAATACTTTTGTTTAATCAAATTTAAGCCATTTATATCATCCTATTTTGAATAATTTTCAACACCTTCATATTTGATTTCGTTGACGATATTTAAAGAATGGGGGTTGTGGCCATTACTGAACTCTTCACAACGTTTATATTCAAATTAAAAACTATTTACTATAGTTTAAGTCTTCTTCTTCTTCGTTAATGTAGACTTTTGTGTCAATTTTAAGTCTATCACTCTAATTGTGCAAAAATATAATGCACACTTGATGAAAAAATATAAAAACGAATGGGATGTGACCAACGCTAGATCTTTTCGGTACATGATTTAATCAAATTTTAACCACATTCCAACATCCAAAATTACTAAATTTTCAATAGGTACATATTACAATTTGTTTTCGATGATAATATTTAAAAATGGGGGTTGTGGCCAAACCAATCTCTTTACAACGTTGATAAATAGTCATATATTTAAAACCATTTCGCATAGTCCATGCGTGCAGAAATTGTATATTATACTTCATTCACAATTTATAGCAATATATAAAAAAGAATGGGTTGTGGCCATCACTTGAACATTTTACAATGCTTAAACTCAATCAAATTTCAAACCACTTTTCATAGTCCGATATTGCAAAATAATTGGGTGACAATATTATAAAAAACGATTGCTTATTTCTTCACAATTTTACATTCTTGGCCAACGGCGGGACATAAAAGCTAGTAAATTATAATTCTTGTTTCAGAATAATAATTTAAACACACCGAGTGATTGACTATTTTGAATAACTGAATTACAATACAATATGTAAGTGTAAACATAACACACATAGGTATATGCCAAAATAGGCATACTTTGGAACTTGTTAGTAACAAATAATCATTTTTCTACGACTTATGTATATAAATAGATATAATAAATATAAAAAATCAAGAATACCTATAATTTCTCAACAAATGAAATTTCATTTAAATGGTGGGCGATGATATGTAAATACTTATATTTATTTATTTTTAAATACGAAATTCAAACGATTCATTTTATTTTTATAATAGCTCGCAAAACATTAAAAAATACATCATTGCAGCAAATGATTATTCAAGATCCTCTATCGCTTAACTGACACTAACTAGAAATAAAGAAGAAACATCTAGTAGGTAGGTATGCACATTTTTTTAATTTTCGAACCTTTATACCATACGGAGAACATTTGAATCATACAAATATTTTTACGATGTTAAACTAATGGGTTTTTCTCGT
Source organism: Molanna angustata (assembly GCA_963576475.1). Taxonomy (NCBI): domain Eukaryota; kingdom Metazoa; phylum Arthropoda; class Insecta; order Trichoptera; family Molannidae; genus Molanna; species Molanna angustata. Next base: position 27,959,144 of record OY754967.1, on the reverse strand, counting down.
TTTTGAAATAATAAAGTTCAATGTTATTTGCCGATCTTATAAATAATATTTTTATACTAATGGAATCAATATTCATTTCCTGATATTAATTAGACTTTGATTGATCGGATATATTCCGTCAAAAGACAAACAAAATAATGAAAAGCCCTCATTTTACCTCCGATCCACGTAATAAATTCATTATTGCTGAAAATATAATGATAAAATTAATAGATAAATAGATTACACGTACGTGGTGAAACTGCCGGAATTTCGTAAAAGTATTTTAACCAGATTCATGAATAAAATAAATGAAAAAATTAAGACTCAAAACACGTACCTCTACTAAAATCTCAATTTTCCCTGTACCATTGTCTTTTCCGTTTACAATGAACATAAAATTTTGCAATAAAATCACCAAATAGCGTTGCCAAATCAGATATTTGACAATAAATGAAAATGGAGACTATAAAATAATTTATTGGAAATCGATGCGTTTCTAATAATGACATATCAGCTCGCTACCTGCTTTAATGGCATATCTTAATGTGGATTCTATATTTTATGATGTTACTTAAAAACACTTTTAAGCGTTTTTCATTACAGTAATTAGGTTGCATTTATTTCAAAAACAAGCCATTAATAACAAGCCAAGCAATTGTGGGTTTTATTTATTTTTAAGGGGGGGGACTGCTGCCAACGTACCTATTTTTCAATTTGATATACCATCATTATTTCTTATCAAATCGTTTTGAAAAAAAATAATTTAGATAGTTTGGGTATTAATAAAGAAAAATATATCTTTACTTTTTGATAATGTTCTGTGAAAATTCTTGTAGAAAAATAATGGCATACCCCGATTTTCAACGTTCATCTTATATTTTTAATAAAATATAAGGCGAAGTTCAGAATTCAGAATGTCATGATAAGACAAAGAACCAAAGTAGCCGATGTAGCGGAAAGGGTCGCTGGCCTTAAGTGGAGCTGGGCTGGGCATATTTCCAGATGCCAGGATTCACGATGGACCAAAAAGATCTTAGAATGGCGACCGAGAACAAGCCGAAGAGGTGTTGGCAGACCCCAGGCAAGGTGGTCTGATGACATCAAGAAATGTGCCGGAGGAAGGTGGATGCAGTGTGCCCAAGACAGGGAGTTGTGGAGGATCAAAGGGGAGGCCTATGTCCAAGAATGGATGAAAACTGGCTGAAGAAGAAGAAGAAGAAGAAGGCGAAGTTCTACATATTTTTTTTTAATTAAAGAAAACAAAATTATCTATAAAATATGGTGTGAAATTGCATTAATGCTTCAGGTTTAGTAAACATTTATAACCAAAAAAACATTTATTTTCCATTCAGCGCCAGTGCGAAATAAACGTTTTTTTGGTTTATTAACTTAACCTGATGCATTTATGCAATGTTACATCGTATTTTTCCAGATATTTTGATCTTCTTTAATTTATAAAAAATATATAATGATCTATAACTATAGTTTTTTAGAAATTTAAGATAAATGTTAAAAATTGGGATATGCTTATTATTTTCCTACAAGAATATATACTGAATATAATTAAAAAGTTAAAGTGTATTTTTCTTTTTTAATATCCAAACTAACTAGGTGATTTTTTTTCAAAATGATTCGTTTTGTAGTACTGATGCAAATTCAAATTGAAATAAAAAATAGGTACGTTGGCACCAATCACCCTCTTAAAAGACATAAAACATGTGTTGAAAGACTCGAAACATATTTCTTCATATACTAAAATTGATATGCTTAGAAATTTAATGTAAAAACTACGTTTTAAATATTGAAATACTTTAACAACCTAGTTTTCGGTGATTTTTATTTCGTAAATTTGAAAAATCTGATGTCAAAATGTTGTTTTGAAATATGTACGATTGACGAATATCGAAAGTACCTACCAACAATGCATACTTGTAGACATATTATGCACCTAACGATTCGGTAATAATACAATCTACGCACGAAAAAGTAAACAAAGGAAACATAAATTAAGTGCATTATAATACTAATGATAATTCAAACCCATAAAAACGAAATATTTTAAATAGTTTGACAATGGAAAAATTAAATACTATAAAAAAATTAAACATAAGATACAAGAAGAACATAAAAAAAACGATTAAATCCATTAGGAACGTTGTTTTACGTTGAATTCATACAAAAATGTCAAAAAGTGCAATAGCTAAAGATGGTCATGACAACTAACTTAAAACTAAATTGGGTGCTGTCGTATGAAATAGAACTCGAAATCGAGTTCAACTGAATTGCGGTTCATATATTTTTTATAAATAAGGTTTGTTTAATATGGAATATGAGTTTGAACCGTGGTTCAACGTGTAAAAGACCTTTGTACTCAGAATTTATAGTCCTAACCTAAGTGATATTCTCGCTAACAATGTTAAAAGGTGCACAAATATCAATATAAAAAACATTTATCCAAAATAGACTACCAAAGTTGTAACGCGAGTGTTATGCAATAAGAAAACAAAGTTCTTAGGGGAAACGAGACATGATCTCTTTTGAAAGCACTCAACTGAATTAATTCAGTTAACAAACAAGATATTTTGATTGCATGAGAAAGAGGAAAACGAATGCAATTTCTATTACTAAGCTAAATGTTATTGGGTGTAGGTATATATTAAATGTTATATCCCTTTCCAATCCTCTCTTAATGGTAAACAATAATACTCTCATCGTTGTTACTTTACGGCACTCAAAAGAACTCTTGAGCTGTAATTGCAACCATCCCCATGGCCTAGCCTAGACTTATTCAATTTCATTATGAAACTCGTTGCGTAAATATCGTCGAATTAGTTTGCAAATAAAAATTTATGTCGCGGAAATAAACTGGAGTATTAGACACATTCCAGTAGTCATTCCAGATATATTAAATTATATTTATTTATTTACAAATTCAACGCTAACAATAATAACTTTTACAAAAAAATCACTTATAATAAAAACGTTTCAATAACACAAAAAAATAATCCAAGTGTCGATTTGTTCAAGAGAATGTATTCTCTTAACATATCGACAAAGTATCAAGCCAAGATATGCGAGATTTGTATGCAGGGTCTATATTTTTTACGGTTTTTCCATCTTTGAAGACAAAAAACACCAACTTAGACGCTTCGCAGCATATATGATATAAATATGGATTTACTCAGAATTCGAAGTAGAACTTATAGTGTGTGTGTGTGTGTGTGTGTGTGTGTGCGAGCGTGCGTGTTTGCGTGCGTGCGTGCGTGCGTGATTGTGTGTGTGTGCCCCCCCCTATAACTTTTGATCCGCTCAATTTACAGAGCCCAAAATTTCAGAATTTATACATAGTTATAGGCCTACAAAACTTTTGTAGGTACTCAAAATCTTAAATTTTTGTTTGTTCAAGGGTTATCAACTTTTGAATGTTTACTTTATTTTTACACTAGCTTTTATGTCCCGCCGTTGGCTAAGAATGTAAAATTGTGAAGGAATAAGCAATCGTTTTTATAATATTGTCACCCAATTAGTTTGCAATATCGGACTATGAAAAGTGGTTTGAAATTTGATTGAGTTTAAGCATTGTAAAATGTTCAAGTGATGGCCACAACCCATTCTTTTTTATATATTGCTATAAAGTGTGAATGAAGTATAATATACAATTTTTAAATATGACTGTTTATCAACGTTGTAAAGATATTGGTTTGGCCACAACCCCCATTTTTAAATATTATCATCGAAAACAAATTGTAATATGTACCTATTGAAAATTTAGTAATTTTGGATGTTGGAATGTGGTTAAAATTTGATTAAATAATGTGCTGAAAAGATCTAGTGTTGGTCACATCCCATTCGTTTTTATATTTTTTCATCAAGTGTGCATTATATTTTTGCACAATTAGACTGATAGACTTAAAATTGACACAAAAGTCTACATTAACGAAGAAGAAGAAGACTTAAACTATAGTAAATAGTTTTTAATTTGAATATAAACGTTGTGAAGAGTTCGGTAATGGCCACAACCCCCATTCTTTAAATATCGTCAACGAAATCAAATATGAAAATGTTGAAAATTATTCAAAATAGGATGATATAAATGGTTTAAATTTGATTAAACAAAAGTATTGAAAAGATTCTAGTGCAGATTACATCGTCACATCCCACATCCCATTCGTTTTTACATATGTATTTTCATCAAGTGTGCATATCGTTAATAATATTTCTGCACAATAGACTATTAGACTTAAAATTAACCCAAAAGTCTAAATAAAAAAGAGAAGAATAAGTATAAGACTATAAGAAATAGTTTGTATAAAAAACTATCCCAATGGTCTACATAAAATAAGAAAAAATACATAAAATAGAAGAATTAGACTATTGGAAATAGATTGTATAAAAACTGACTAAAAGGTCTTCATAAAAGAAGAAGAAGATTAATCTATAGGAAATAGTTTGTATAAAATTCACCAAAGTTCTACATAAAATAAGAAAACGAAGAAAAAGACTAAAGGAAATAGTTTGTGTAAAAACTATAAGGTCTACATAAAATTAAGAAGAAAAAGAATTAGACTCCATGAACCGTCGCTTCAGACCTTTCAGAACCTCCCGTCCCTTCAGGCCCTTCAGTACCTCCCGTCCCTTCAGGCCCTTTTATACCTCCCGTCCCTTCAGGCCCTTTAGTGCATCCCTTCCCTTCATTACATCCCGTCCCTTCAGTCGGTTAAGAAAAGTTTAAATCCAGAAACCATCCTGGAAGAACCGCGAAGAGATGAAAGGACCTTCTTTTCCCAGGATACTCCACCTTCAAAGGTAAAATGACTAAATACACGAAGAACAAGAAGAAAAAAGTTTAAATCCAGATATCTGCGAAGATATGGAAGGAAAATTGGACCTTCTTCTCCCAGGATAGTCCACCTTCATAGGTAAAATGACCAAATACACGATGAAGAAGAAGAAAAAAGTTTAAATCCACAAACCGTCCTGGAAGACCTGCGAATAGATGGAGGGACAGTCGGACCTTCTTTTCCCAGGATATTCCCCCTTCATAGGTAAAATGACCAAATACACGAAGAAGAAGAAGAATAAGAAAAAAAATTAAATCCAGAAACCATCCCGGGCATACGCTCGACAATTCACCAAAGTTTCATTGTAATCGGACAAACGGTTTAGGAGCACATATGTAGCATACATGCATCCATTCATACATACATAAATAAATAAATAAATAAAATAATTTTCCGATAGGAAATCAGTATATTGTTGATTTGTAAGTAAATAGTATTAGGTAGGTACCTACCCACAACAATGTTCTAAAGATATTCGATTCATAACAAATTTTATTTGAATATCAAAGTCTTTCCGTAACCATAGTAACCATTCCAACATATAAAATATTAATATCAAATGGGCTCGATACATTTTTTGGATATGTAGGTAGGTACCTACATTGGTTTGATCGAAGCCACAAAAACGAAAATTGTCCGAAGTATCAAATATTACATACAAATTATGCAATTTTATTATGCCTATATCTTTACTAATAATTAACAGACTTTTACAATATATGTCTTAAAACTTGCTGTAATGTCTTGTGTTTCATTTTATTATTTCATAATCACATTTATTTCAAAGGTATATTATTTTAAAGAACATATTCATTCGGTAGGAAAATGAAATATCGTTTGAAAAGATATTAAAATGGCGGGGTTATATGTACAAAACGCTTACTTTAAAAATAAGTTAAACATTATAATTAGACCAAATATTCACCATGTTTTTCACTTAAAAGCTAAGTTATACTTGAAAATATATTTTTTTCGTGTAAATACGTCCTTCTAACTTTTAAACTAACAGATATTTGCGTGCAAAATGTACACTTTTTTGACAGATATGACGTGGAAAATTTTGTATGAAAAAATAATTATTGAAATATTTTTAAAATTCAGCATTATTTTCGCATTATTTTTAGCGTGACACTGCATCAGGTATACTGGTACATGTTCGCACATAAATTAGATTTTTAGATGCTCTTGGTTTTTCAGAAGGCGTGAGACAAACACACACATACACACACACACACACACACACACACACACACACACATTAACAAAATCATTGTTTTATTACTTTAGATATATCTCAGAAACCAGTTAGCTGATAATTGGTATGAACATAGAAAAATATAAAATCTCAAATTTATTTTTACAAAATAATTTTTCTCTCAAACAAAAGAGTTTCTCAAACATTTTTTATTAAGAAAAATATTTTTTTATGATAAATTTATGTGTTTAACTGCCTATATTTCCATTTTTTTACATATCGAAAAAAGCCGAAACACTCCAACTAGATAATTTAATATTCTATAAAAAATATAAAAATTGTACTAGTACATCTTAATTTTTTTTAACAAATTTTATAAAAATTGAAAAATAGTGACGACATCATTTCATACAATTTATAAGGCAGTACAAGGCCGTAGCCAGGGGGGGGGGGATCAAGGGGGTTCGATCCACCCCGAAATGAAAAAATGAGACTGCAGTTACATACGGTGCACCCATTTCACTCTGTTGTTACGGTGCACCCATTTCAAAATTTTGCATGAAAAAAAATATTATTGAAATATATTTAATAATTCAGCATTTTTATAACATTTTTTTAGCGTGACACTGAGTCAGGTATACTGGTACATGCTCGCACATACATTAGATTTTTAGATGTTCTTATTTTTCCAGGACGCGTGAGACAATCACCTTATTACTTAAAATGACTGCTTTATGCTCGCTTGGTACTCGCACGGTAATACGCACGCGGGGAGATTTGTTTTTACTGTTCCACGCTAAACCCCCCCCCCCCCCCCCGAAATTATTTTCTGGCTACGGCCTTGAGGCAGTATACACTACAAAATATCTACGAGGACTCAATATTTTGATATTTAATCTACAAACATACATTCTATTCTACCCTGACTTACATACATGTATGTTTTATATAGAAAACAAAATATCTTGAAATGATTATAAATTTGTGTTTCAGTGTTCATAGTTTGGTATGTATTCTTCAATTATACATACTATAGCCATCAACAGTTGGATCTCAGTGATATTTAAAGATAACATACAATTAGGTATAATGTGGAAAACGAAATATGTTTTGAAAAGTCAGTGGGTTTATGGGAAATATTGTTGTCATACGTTCTATAGTGAACACAATGTATAAAAAAAATTAATATATTTTCAAAAGTTTTATTAAATACGGCATCTTATAATTTGAAAACATTACTCAAATTATCGTTCATAATTTAAAAAAAAAATATATAAAACCCCAAATTGAAATAATAACTCAATAAATCGAAAAATAATGCAAGTAACGCATTTTTTTTATTTGTACTTCTAAAACACCAACTACAAACTAACCAATGTGTATCGAATCACGCATAAATCCAGTCCACGTTTTGTATTCTTAAATGCACTAATTTCTAAAAGAGATCAGCGGCTGGTTGTATGGTCCGCGCCTGCGTGTTAAGATACGCGGGAAAGCTGCGCAGTCATTATCTGTGTTCCTTCGAGAGGCACCACACAACATACACACTGTATAATATAATATAAATTACTTAATCTCATATTCAATATTGCATTGATATTGTGCTTATTCACAATATTTTCAGTATTTTACAGAAATCAGTATTTATGTTTTCGTGGTATTATTTTTGAGAATAAATATTAACACAAGCCACGATTGCAATTGTGATTCTAAAATATTAAACTTTATCAGACAATTCATTTAACAGCCTAAAATAAAAAAAAACAATAAAGGTAAACGAATTAGCGACTTAGAGGTTGTTTCGTTTCAAAGCTCAAAGCTCACATTCAGACCGTTTAAGATATTATTGTAGGTACTTGAAAGTTAAGACGGGAAAATTGTTATTTGTCGTCAGAATTCCTGTCGAAGAACAAAGTTTTGTGACCTCTCGACATTCAAAGCATTCGCAAATTTTAAAGATAAAATAAAAATTACAACGAATCCGACCGGAATCAAAATTATATGTTTAATGGAGCGTGGTGTAGTTACTTTGGGTTAATTGGACAAATAAATACCTCCGTTGGTCTCTTGTGCCGATATCAATCTGGTGTAATGTCCGCCTACAGTAACTGTCTTCCTATTTTCGTCAATATCCACCTCCGCTGAGCTCTTGATTAAGGCCCCATAATTTTTCAACTGGGAAGTTGAATATTTTTCAATTACAATTAGGAACGGAATCACTGAACCAAACAATGAAACATGATTAAGTTAGGTTTAAGGGTCTCAATTAAACATAATGCCACTCACAAACAATCAACAATTTCATACAAACTGTGCCAATTGAAAAAATATGGAACTTTTACTATATTTTAAGGTAACTATCGGATACTTTGTCTGGCATACATATGATACGTATCCAAAAATGAGTTAGCTCACGTTTGACAGTCGTTTGATAGTATTTACATACTAAAACAAAAAGATAAAAACGTCGGATAGTTAACGTGAAGCGCCAATTTGGAGAGGGCGAGTCCTTTAGATACAATATTAGATGTTTTTATTATGTCTATAATGATGGGGTTGATATTCTTCTTCTTTTTGAGCCATGTCAAGAACTCCCGACGTCGGCTACCATTCTGTCTTAGACATCTCTGTCTTAAGTCAGTCGGAAGAGTTCATCCAGTCTGTGGACTCTGGTTAATTCCCTGATGTTTCATAGCCAAGACATCTGCCTCCTACCCACACCGTGACAACCCTCATTTTTTCCTTTCATGGTAAGGTGTAGAAGTAGACCGTATTTGTTGTTACGGGGTTGATATTATATAAATGAAATAAGTTCAGTCGACTCGCAGTAATCCGACAAACGTTTTGAACGGCGGTGTATAAAATACTTCCCTAGACCCCCTGTATTCTGAACTTTTAGTAAATAAATATTATTTTGTAAATAAAATACAAAAATGGTGAGATATGTGCAACAAAACATACGATATGGAATTTAGTAAATTAAACAGAACAATCAACAACATAGGTATATAGGATTATAAGGGGCGCCGGATTAGACAGGGGCCGGATAACCGGGAGTACACTGTATTTTGATGTATGTTGTTCCCCTACAATACTAAGGACATTTTTAAGTATATACCTAGTATGTATGTAATTTACAAAACATCGTTTATTCCATGCATTAAATAAATGTATGGAGTAAACACAAACAAATTAATTTACATATGTACCTACAGGTATACAATAAAACTTTGAATACACGTCTATGCTACTTGTGTACACAAAATAATTCTGCGGTTGAACCAAACTTTTGGCAATGTAAATGTAGCGAACAACTAGAGTCGAGTGTATTTTCTCTCAATTCAGTTGGTATTCTCTCTACTGTGAGCTTTGGGGCGATTTGGTTATTCGATCGAAGCTACGGTGAGTGCTGAATAAACAAGCAGAGTGTGGATTCTAATGCATTGACTACATTAACTGCAATTTAGGAATTTGGTCCGCCCAAATCGACTCATCCACAATGGTAGCGAATAACACGAGTAAAGACAAACAAAGCATTACAAAATATGAATACATAATAGGTTGTTCATAGAAATTGCGCATAGTTATCTCATAAAACGTCCAACAGGGGAGGTTTTGATGTAGTTTATAGTTTATTACTATGGTAGAACAACACTAGTACAATTATGTGAACTTTTTGTACATTTTATCTTCGATCATAACACATAGTTTAATGAACGTGATTTCTTTTTTAAAAGATAACCTACACATTTCGCAGAGTGATAATGTTTATTACCTACTACTTTTAAATTAGCTTATATTACTATCGACGTATAACGAAAATTTACTATCCGAGTGCGTTGTACATGAATTAAAAAATATAAAAAATATTAACACGACATACGTAAAACACTCTGTCTTAAACAGGACACTATCTACATATAGTTAAATATTTAATAATATTGACGTATTTCACATTAAATATAAACCATATCTTAGTAAAATCAAACAGATCCTCAGCTCAGACAATGATATTGTCCCATATATGTGACAGAAATAAGTCACATATATGGGAGGTGGCTGGGTGGCTGGCTGGCGATGGAGCGTGCCCTGCAGGTACCTAAGACAAACAACGTGTATGGAGATGAGATCGTACCAGGAAACATCTTGTACCGCATATTATTAACGCGTTGCCGATTAGGATAAGAAATATTTTAAAGTCTGACGAAACGAAAATAGTAACAATAAAAAATACACTGAAACATCTGTATCTGAATTCAAGCGTTCGTTAGACTTTGAATTATTATTGTTGATTAATTATAGGTATATCTAATGTATATTATGTGTAAGGTTTATTTCAATTTTTTTTTCTTTAGAATTTCAATTTTTTTTTCTTTCAAATTTCTGTTTAGTCTCTGTATCTTTAATATTTGAGATAAGTTTATTGAAATAATTATATGTGAAATTGATAATATTATGTGAAAGAGAGAATCTGCTCTGCCAAAAAACTGCTTTGCAGTTTGGCGGGAAAATAAAAATGTATTACTTTTTATTAAAAAATAAATATCTTAAAAAAAAACTGAATATTAACTTCACCGTAACACAGATATTTTTTTTTCTCCTTCATATATTTTACATACGATGAAATTCATGACGTAAGTCTTTAAAGATTGTGCATCTTGATTTTTCTACCTATTTTACTTTCTCAATTTGTTATGATTTGTTTTCTGTATAATTATTGTATTTATTTCTTCTCGCTAATTTTATTGTATCCCCAGTTGGTTATGTATCCCGGGTTCGAACCCGGTGGATACACTCACAATGAACCCGCCATTGTACATGAATGAAATAAAAAAAGTACCTAAAACATTAAATATTTGATTTTAGTGTTCATATATTATATTCTATTGAAAAACGTTTTTCCTACATATCTTTAGATACAATATAAAATTTAGATCTTTCATCTAGCAGCCTGTGGCAGAAATACAATGAATGGCAAAATGTGTTTATAAATTTTGAATAAAATTTCCACGTTGGCGAAGAAAATAATAATATATCAAGTCATACGTTGGAAACGTTTCATTATTATTTTCACCTGACTGAATGTAGTGCTTTCAAGGTAGGTAGAAGGTAGACTGATTTTTTTCTTCGCATTATATTTTGCGCAACCTAAATTTCATATCCAACTATATTTGCATGTAAATTTTACTTTTGATACTTTCTCGGATCGAATAAATAGTTCAGTATTAAATATATCAAAACTAGGAAACAGAATTTTTCGGCATTTTTATTGAATAAAGGAAGTTGGTCATAATCTGAGAACGAATGAAAGTAAAGACTGATTTTTATTTAAAAAAACATAAATCGTTCATATTAGGTACTTTCCTAATGTAAAAAAACTTATTTGAATAGAATTGAAATGTTGAAAAATTGAAAATTTCAAAACGAAGAATATTTTTTGCGGGCTGGTTGATACGATATTAAAATATGACGGAGTGGACATACAAAATTGACCATCTGCAAATATCAAATATCGGTAGGGGTCCAGAGTCAAGTATTACTGCCGCACCATTGGTTCGAATAACCGACACAATAAAATGTATCGCGATTGAATATTAATCTTTTCTTTGAAAACATCTCGACCGTGAAGTGGGTGGTTACGATCCCTTTGGTAGACTTGCCTCACAGGAAATGTAATTGATTGAGCGAGTTCTTTTCTAAAGGACAAAATATGTAATATACATACATTTGTACTTTGTCTTTTTTTTTGTTTAATCCAATACATTCAGTTCTTGCTACTAAATCGATAGCAGAATATATAATATACATACAGGATACTGCTTTACAGATTATGTAAAAACTTTAATGACCATACTGACATTTTTATTGTATCTGAATCTATATTCAAAAGGGAAATTGCAAAAAAGATCACAGATACAGCCTCTTAGGACCTGGGTATGGCTGGAATGCACTGTTGAGGTAATGATCTTATATGAATGATTTTTTAAAACGTCATTCTTGTGAATTCAAAATTATACTTAATATCTCATTATATGTTTTCTCGGTGTTTATATATTTTTTTTATATTTTATTACTTTCATCTCTATCTTAATCTCTAAGCACGTCTATTATTATCTTTTTAACTTCTCTATGGGATTTTTTTTTTATAATGAATATGTCCTTGTTAAACAAGTACATATACATCTTCCTACGTTCCCTAAAATAAGCAAATAAATGCTTGTGCTATAGGTGAACGAAATCAGTCGAGGCAGGATTCGAACTCGCGACCACTGGATTACTAACCCAGCGCGCTAACCGCTCTGCCACCGACCCATCTGAAATAATGTGCTTGCACATATATTATATCAACATTATGTATAAAACAAAAATGTGTATACGTAATGGGTCAGATGGGTCGATGACAAAGTGGCTAGCGCGCTGGGCTAGTAATCCAGTGGTCGCGAGTTCGAATCCTGCCTCTACCGATATCGTTCACCTATAGCACAAGCATTTATACTTAATTTAGGGAATGTAGGAAGATGTATATGTACTTGTTTGACAAGTACATATTCATAATATGTTAAAAAAATATTGATAAATAGATACATACATATGTACATATACCATCACATTTTCTTCCTCCTGAACCATTCTTCAGACAGTGGCTACGATCCATCACTCTATTATGGGAGGTTTATTTAACGACATGTTCCTTCATTTCTAGAGAAAACTAACTTTTTTGTGGTTAATTGACACTGTTTTGTGGTTAATTGACACATTGATTGATATTGTTTTATTTCATAAAAAATGTCAAATACAAACATTATTACAAGACTACAATAGTAAAAAGTAAATTTCACAAGATTAAATAAGTACATTATTTTTTTATATCTATACTTAAGTGAACAATGAACCAAACAACATTCACAAAGTTCGTCATCGTCCTGTTATGACATTTTCCAAAGAATTTCAACGATCATTTCAGCAATTACAACTTTGTTGGCAAAAGCTCTAAAAATAAACTTTCGGCTTTTATTAAACCACTAACGTTTATTATTTAAGCACAAAGATCTTCTCATAACATTTCTTTTCTTATTATAATATGAAGGAATTATTAGACTTCCTCTTCTTATTATTGTTGAGTATATCCGTTATTCCTATCATTCTTTTTTTGACTTTTTTTTCAGTTGGTAAATAAACAATCTCAAGAAAGTTTACCTGAATAAATAAAATAAAGAAATTTGAAAAAATAAATAAAACACACCAAAAATGTATTTATTTAAATATATTTTTTCACACCAACTTATTTGCTTAAATATATTTTGTATATTGTGAAATGAAAACAGTATATGTGGGCACAAAAATCGATATGACAAAAACGTCCTTAATTTTTGAATCATTTAAAATGTCGTGAAAACATCCTTGGTAATAATAGTTACGACTGTATCGTGGACTCTTTAAATAATACATGTTGAATATTTTAATTAAAAAAAATGAGAACTTACTTTTATATTAAAGTTATTTTTCAATACTGAAGATATGAATGAATATTGAATATGATCCGATTTTTTCGATTCAGTGTATCGCAAGAAAAAGTCTATTTCCTTTGATCAAAGTTCAAATGTGATTTTCTTTTATTGCAATTTCGCTTCAGTGCACAATGATTACTTATCCACGTGAAAATAAGAGAGGATTTATAGAAAATACAATGTGTATTGCCTCTTAAATCAGCCATACCATTACCTACATCGAAATAAACTTTATAGGAAAAATATAGTTATATGGATATATGTATGTAGTATGTATATGTAGGGACTTAAATGTATCCCATACATCAAAATCTCTTTTATGTACCTAAATAAAAACTAAATACTAAAGGGTGTCTCAATAAGAGTGCACTTTTTAAATATTGTGTCATTTTTTTTTTCGTGCAAGGGGCAACTCTGAAATTTGACAGCTGTCACCTACGATTGTTCCGATTATTGAAAATGGAGGGCTACACAAAAGAAAAATACATAAGAATTATGAAAACACATGGAGATATTTTTCGACAAAAATTATCTTCATTGATGAAGCGCATTTCCATCAGAATGACTTAGTGAATAAACAAAACTGTCAAATTTGGGACTCAGATAATCCTCACGTGATCCAGGCCGAGAAACAATGCAACCACAACGAGTAGGTAACTGTCTGGTGGGGATTTTGGTTTCATCGCGCATATTTCCAGAAATCATCTCACGAAATTCTGATGTCAACTGGACACAAAGATCACGCGATTTAACCCCGTGTGATATCTTTCTTTTAGGTTTTGTTAAATCCTGTGTATATACAAATAAACCAAAAACAATTCCTGAGCTCAAGGCCGAGATCTAACGCGTCATCGGTGAGATACAGATAAAAGAGTAATGCCTGTTATCAGAGCTACGGGGGCCATTTGCTGGATATTTTATTCCATAGTTAACCGGAACATGTCTACTTTACAATGCAATAAAAATATCACAACTTACTCAATGAATACGTGTTTTTATTTTGATATTAAATAGTGCACTCTTATTGAGACACCCTTTATATAAATCAAAGAAATACATTAGTTATAATGAATAAGGTAATGTCCATAAAAGTAAATAAGATGGTTTTAGGTTTAAAAAGGAATAAGCCGAATAAAAAAAGAGATAAAAACTTGTGATTGATAAAAAATTGCCTTAAAAAGAGAATGTGATTGGAAATAAATTATAAATTGATAAGCTTAAATTTATATATGTCCCGTTTAATCTACCTATATTTCTCTATCTAGCATATTATCTATCTCTATCTGGCAAAATTTGCATGAGAATCGAATTGAAATCAATTGCTCCTCTGCCGAGTGTATTTATAAATAAAATAAATAAGATATTATAATGCTAAGATCCAAGTACCAAGAATTTGATGAAGTATTTAACACATTTTTCTCCTGCTCTCTCTAGGACTGTGCCCTGTGTCCTCTTTCAGAAACTGCTTTATCCAACGTGATCTCTACAGTATCATCTTCTTGATCTTCCTCGTCACACAACATCGCAATTCCTCCTAATAACTTCAGTAACTCACTGCAAATTGCTTCAGTATAATTCATTCAACTCCAGTTTTTGTATTATATAAGATGTTTCCAGGAAACTGTATAATACGTTTCTCTGAAACTTTCAATTAGGAATTCTTTAAGTAATTTCCCATTCTATATAAAAGCCTCTTATTGATAACTCATTTCAACAATACCAATTTCTGTTCATCAAAAGAACCAATTATATAATAAAAGATATAATATTATAAAATTGTGGAATGACTGATTCGTTATAGTCTTTCTTTTGTAGAAGACACGTCTCCGATAGGTATGTCTTTTTACAGACAAAAGCATTTTAAATAAGAAAAAGACCTTTATATAAAAAATAGAAGAGAGTAATAACGTAGTGGTATTAAAAAACGTAGATTCAAAATTATCTTGTGTTTATAATTTAATATATATTTATGCATACCCACTTTTTTTTATAAATTTCAGTCTATAGCAAAAAAATCTTTATTGGGTTCTGAGCGAATTTTTTCATAATAACTAATTTAAATATTTCAAATAAACTCAATATCACGACTTTGTTTGAGTTTTGTTCTGAGTTTTTGAACAAAAACCACTGATTTATATGTAGGTACTAGTGCATATGTATAGTTAAATGAATAAACACAAATAATTTGTTTAAAACGTCAATTTACATATTTCATGAATAATATTTAATAATGATGTTATACCAACCAAAAAAACGTCGTTTCAATATAAAGTATTAACAATCACTTTATTGGTGTATAAAAAAAATACTGAATCATTTTATAAGCCATTTTCGTCTAAAAAAAATTTAATTTAAAATTTAATTTAAATTTAATTTCGTCATTTTCGTTTAGAAAAGAACAAAAATACATTTTTTTTAGTTTCTACCTAATTACAATTTTACAATTATTATTATTTTTTTACACATATTGGAAATTTTACTGCCTCGCTAGACATAGTCTGTTCTGAGGCAGTACTAGTTTTGAATTGCTATGGCTACTCTGCGATCATATGATTTGTTTTCTTTTCTTTTTTTTACATACTCCATTCACTTAGAACATCGACATCCAGGATAAAAAAAAACTCTAAAACCTCTATCTCAAAAAATCCAAAAGTACAGAGGCAGATCCTTCTCTTCCAATCTGCTTCAGCCAACTTATTTAAAATATGTTTTAATAATTATTAAAAAGATTAATTCCAAAAGCGACTAAAATAAGTTTTGATATGTAATATTCTGAAATAAATATACCATCAAGTATCAGGCATTATATACTAAAAAAAGTTAAATTATTGCCATTAAGAACCATTCATTACGAAATTAATTTCCATTACGAAAATGGTCAGTTAATAAATAATCTATTTTATTGTTGTTATATTGGTAGTGTATAATAAATTATTTATTCACGCACAGAAAATAGATTCGATCATGGTATTTTCAAATTAATTAAAAAAAAACATTTGTGTAAAACTTTACACAGATTTAAATTGAAATGATCAATTATTTACTGGTTCGTTGTGGTAAAAGTTTTCGGAGCGATTTCCATTGAACAAACAGAAAACAACATAATGTAAAATGATTGATTGACTCGTTCGCCGTTTGCCGACAAGTAAAGTGAAAATATATTACGGCGAGGTGAATATTTATTAAGGGCAAATATATTATATATTGTAGAGGAGGACGCACAATATTAACATGCATCGTCCCGGAACTCCTCGAGGCTCGGGAAAACGGAAGAATTTACATTACAACAGGAGGCAATAAACGAGAGGCACGTCTTGAGGCGGCCGCCTAAACTCGGTGAATAAACACAAACACGCCCAAACCTTCATCACATTTTCATGACAATGGCTGACTCGGCTTTCCCGTAGGTATCTAACAACATCAATTCACGGCCAAGAATAAATAAAAATACCTATCTGCACAGAACACGAGGCAATCGATTCCCATAGAAAGTAAAGTTTTATTGAATGATAGGGTAACGAATCGTTGGCGAAATTATATCGTGGACATATTTCAATGACGGCTTTGTGTTCCTAAAATTCCTCCCCAAACCTCTTGCGCTATACAACAGACACGGGAACAATGCTGGGAGAAATTTTAATCTGCGTTCCACGTGTAGTAGCAAACAAAGTCAATGCATATTACGCACCATTTACAAGTGATATTTTATTACATACATACATACATACATATTAAACTAAAATAAATTTTAGACTGACTTTTAACCAACTTTTTAACTAACAGTTATCTATGAAACTAACTCTTTAACTTCACTACCAGTGTAGAGTTATCATTTCGCAAATTTTAAAGTTTTTTTTTGTTTACTAGTAACATGCTGAGATTATATTCTGAAAATTTCATCACAATGTATCTGTGTGTGTGTGTGTACTATTTACTGTATATTATGTGCTATGTACGACGTGTTTTTTTTTTTTTTAAATAAAATGAATATGTCCTTGTTAAACAAGTACATATACATCTTCCTACGTTCCCTAAACTAAGCATAAATGCTTGTCCTATAGGTGAACGAGATCGGTCGAGGCAGGATTCGAACTCGCGACCACTGGATTACTAACCCAGTGCGCTAACCGCTCTGCCATCCACCCATCCAAGTGTTTATTCTACTTTATTGATTACAGACTAATGTACTCATTAGATTATTTTCAAATATTGCAAATTTTATATCTAATACTCGCTTAGGTTCCATTAGATTTTGAAGGATATCTGATCAGTGTTTCTCATTTTTTTTAATGTAAAATATTTCAAAGTGACCCCAAACTCGGGAAATTTTAAATTTGATATTTATA
This sequence comes from Molanna angustata, assembly GCA_963576475.1. Lineage (NCBI taxonomy): Eukaryota > Metazoa > Arthropoda > Insecta > Trichoptera > Molannidae > Molanna > Molanna angustata. The sequence continues at coordinate 27,941,272 of OY754967.1, read as the reverse complement.
TTTTCAAAATGCTACAATGGCAACACAGCAGCACACGAAATGCCATTGAAGAATTATCAATCTACATAATAAAATATATAAAGCTTAAAATAAATAACAAACTCATTTCATGAAATTGCTGAAAAAATTCCATACAAAATTTGAATACTTTGTGGGGTGACTTGGTAGTGAGGAGTATAGCGTTTGCCACTACCCACCCGTTTTTAACTGTTTTTGGGTAGGTATTATAACAATCTAGTTTCCTGGTCATTTGTTCCGATTCTGTGGGGTCGGCCTTCTGTCTTAGTCTGCCTCCCGCAAAAAATTATATCCATGATATGGTTAAACATGGATGGTTTTGATTCCTCCTGTTGACCAGACTTGCCCCGTGTCACGTTGTCAACGGTCTGCCTGGTCTTCTGGGATGAGTTGACTTGACTGACATTAACTGAATTACATTAACTTGACTGACATTCATTAACAATGTAAATTAATTAACCAAAAATAAATTGAGTAGTATGTAAGCTACCAATTTTTATAAAATCAAATATAATATGTATGTATGTACCTACCATGCAGCTGCAGGTAATACGGGCTCTTCTTTTAGTAAAAAAAAATCAATCTTGTTTCATTCTTCGTTATCAAAACGCCCTTGAGGTGATAACACAAAAATGGCGCTATATAAATTATCCAATTATTATTATTATTATTATTAAAACACAAAGGTCTGAAAATCTTGTGTTCTGCAAAAACATATTGTTTGTTACTGTTTGAGATAAAATTCCAGCATAAATATTAAATATTTTTTATGACAATATACTACTATGTTTCAATTTTATACATAGAGTTGATAAAACAGGCTTTATTTACTCGGATAAACATACGTAAAATTAACTTCTGAAATTCCCAAAATATAAATGCTCAGATCTTCTAGAAAATTCATTTATGTATTCACAAAATAATGCGATATAATTCGGTAGCGTTCATCTCGCTTCATCTTCTAGGTACCAGCGATGCTTTATAAATTTATAGTTAAAGTCTCCTTAGAGGATAATAAATCTGTATGAAATATCGAAATAAACGATAAAATGTTTCGTGTAATCAAATGCAAATTGTATTCTTTATATTTCAAGAGTTAATAATATGTATGTATGTATAAGTAACCTGTGCAACCCCATACATTTCAAGTACGTTTGAAAACCAAACAATGATAAGAAATACTTAATTATTAAAAATAATTCAATATAATACTATAGTATATTTAAAATAATAATGTAGGCAGCGTCAAATATTTCATAAAACTTCAGACTATTATTTCAAAGGGCAATCGGCATTGATTTCTGTAAATAAGTATTAGATATACCTATCTGTTTCGTTTGAAGTATCTTTAAGTATTTTTATGTTTGAAAAATTTGTAAATAGGTCAACGTCAAACATTTTTAAAGAAAGATGTAGCCAGGGCATGACAGTACGAACCCAAAAAGATAAAGTGACCTTACAAAAAAACTTATTATGAAAGTTACATAAACAAGTCAAAAATAACATGAAAAAATTCGGCATACCGCAGACATTAATAAACATTCTCGACTGTAGAGTAGAGAATAAAAAAAAAATAAAAAAAAAATGTATATATATATATATATATATATATATATATATATATATATATATATATATATATATATATATATATATATATATATATATATATATATATATATATATATATATATATATATATATATATATATATATATATATATATATATATATATATATATATATATATATATATATATATATATATATATATATATATATATATATATATATATATATATATATATATATATATATATATATGTTATATTTGATGTTTTCACGGGTGAAATATGTTATAATATTTTTATCTCGGTTTTCCCGTGTCAGTAGGTCTTGACTAAGACCATTTGTCTTCCGACGTTTCGCCTGAATATCACCAGGCATTTACAAGGACAAATGGTCTTAGTCAAGACCTACTGACACGGGAAAACCGAGATAAAAATATTATAACATATATATATATATATATATATATATATATATATATATATATATATATATATATATATATATATATATATATATATATATATATATATATATATATATATATATATATATATATATATATATATATATATATATATATATATATATATATATATATATATATATAAAGATATAGATATGTTGGTAGATAAAATGAAAACATGGAAAAAATGATCATCTGAAAAAAATGATAATTTAAACAAAAAAAAAATTATTTTATGGTTGAATTTTAAAATACTATCGGCATAAAAACGTGTCCTAAATTATGTTAATCTAAATATACTGCAAGAAATCAAAATTATAACTCAATTGAAATTCTAATTTTCCAACGAGAATTAACGAAAAATTGTATGCATCATTTAATTTTTAGTAAACAGAAAACTTCAAATCGGTTATTGTTAGTTATTGAAAATTTTTAAGCGTAAACGTTAGTTTTATAACAAACTTTTAAAACAAGTTAATATTCTCACAAGAACATAACTGATTTTTTAAAAAGCTCTGTATAATAGTTAAAAGTAAAATTCATAAGAAAACATGTTACAGTGGTATGAAACGCGAGTAATTCGTTTTGGTAAAAAAAAACGATCATTTATGGACCTCGCATAAGACGTAATAAGAGGTTTTCTTAAAATTACCGGTAAAAATTCCATCAACTTCAAACGCTGTTTGTGAAAGTTTTACATCAAAGGGATTAAACATAAAGAATTTCGGTAAATAAATTGAAAGGTTAAAAAAACTATTAAATTCAGAAGAAAACGCCAAAAAAATTCTAGTGAAACTTACTTTGATGAAAAGATCTCTATGATGTAAAAAAAATTACCTCCGAGGTAAAATTAGATGTTTACTGTTTAACGTGAACCAAACGAAAAGAAATCTTATAAAGATTAAATTAGCTCAATTTGTTGAAATACGATAGTTCTCAAGCTTAAGTGCATATTTTGTGGTAACATAACTCGTTCATTTTAAATTTTGCTTTTGAACAGAAACGAAATTGAGTCAAATTTTTCCTATGTCCAATTCTTTTTGGGTTGGTTTTCTTTGAAAAAAATGTCGGTAACAATTCTTACTGGGAACAGTTCTTCAGTGAAAATTCTTCTTGGATAACCATTCCTCTTTGACATATTTCATCAGTAATAATATTCATAATTGGCAAGTATCATTATTTCAAAATGCTTTAGCCCCGGCACAGGTTTTTTACCTAGTGGGGCACTGCAGTTAAGAAAATTATTTGTCAATTATGTATGTATGAATGAATGAATGAAATGAAAATGAAATGAATTCCTCTTCGATAATTATTTCAAAATATATGATTTAACATCAGATTTGTCGAATATTATTTTTTCTGCAAACATTTAATTTTCATGCGCCTTTTGTATGTAAATTACTTGTCTCACTGGCATACATAAAAATTGAGACAAGCATTTGAGTATTGCTGGATTGGAAAAAATCGCTACTAACGTGCTTCCTCGACATATATATGCATGTTTTACTAGCATTTATTATCACTAAGGAAAAACAAATAAAGACATGTTTACAGTTTCTTCGTTTAAAGTCAATTCACCCTGCACAGAGTGCTTTGTGTAAAACTTGATTCCAAGCACAATATAGAGCGAAATTGTAAGAGATTTTCTAAGACTATAAACTCCACCTGGTAAATGTTGCCTATAACAATAAAATTCTAGTACCCACATTCTATACTCTTCATACTAAGACGTAATCATTATTATCCATACGTTTAGTATTATTGTTATTTCAGATAGTTCTAATAGTTCCTAGAACTTAACAATCATAATTAAAATAAGGTGTTAGGAAATTTTGTCGTTTTGTGTGAAGTTTTCTTTGATCGATATTGTGTGTGACAATACAGACTCAAACCGCAATAAAATTTCTCTTGTAAAATTAATACAATATAAAATTTCATATAAAAGTTTGGTACCAGATTAATAAATGTTAATTTAATCGTATTTTGCATAAATCATCTTTATATAGAGCTAAGCGGAATCAGCATTGAATTAGAAAATCTACAAATGAACAAAGTATCACATATACAGTCGACGAACCTTTTTTCTGGTCTTAATTTTTTGAGAACATACATCGATTGAATCAAATAAAAAATCAGCAAATATGTAGAAATGTATTGAATAAACAACAAATACTATAACCGTCGTACTTATAAACGTAAACTATCAATAGCACATGGTAATAGAGCGTGATTAACGAAAAAGTTTACTTATAAACCGTGACTATCTTTATTACACCTTTATTTCATAGTCGTCAAGTTAGGACAGGTCGAGAGGTTGTTCAAAGCTTGACTAACGCGTCATACCAAGTATTTCAAAATGGCAGATCTTTCACATAGATCCGACGCATATTTGATATTGACGGAAAATTTTAATCTTTATAACGTTCTTCTTAGTTATTCTTCATCGCAATCGTGTTTAAATTGACTCAATGCAGTGTTTGTTTCGATCTGTCGATGTCAGTTATCCAAAAATTACATGCATTTGTCTATTTTTTGACATAATATGTGAAGCCAACACAGCCATATAAAAAAATAAGGGTGTTCGTACACAATTCGGTGACCTAGTTAGTCATATCTTAGTATACGTTTACTAGTAAAAATATCTTAGTAAAAACATTTTAATACCGATCTTATCTATTTAAGTCGTGTTTGTCTACTTGCGCATTTAGTAAGCTATTAACAAAATCTATTAACTAAAACCGTTACAGTTTATTACCTGAATCTTTACTCCGTGAATATACTACCACATTCCTAATTCAAAAGTGTACATATAATGTTGTTTAACTATCCAAACTACTGTATACCACAAATCATACAAGGGAATGTATAGAAGGTACAATCATATTATAAACAACCGCCGTATATCCAAGTCAGTGGGGTACTGTGGTGATAGGTTTTGGGATTTAAATCTAAAGGCAAATTCAGAGTTTTCAAAGCAAATCCTCTCATTAAATTATTTATTTGAGAAAAAGCTTTCTCATAACAAAAAAGAACTAAACATTTCATAAGAATAATCGTCAGTTTCATTTACATCATCTTTCTTATGAATAGATTTAATTACAAAGCGAATGAACCATCACTTCAAGAGATTTTTCATCAATTATACCTATGTCAGAAAATTTTGCACTCAAAATAAGAATCAAATTTAATTTTATCAAAATAACATTAAATGATGGGTGAAAATGATGATGATCAGTGACTTTACTCAATACAGGATCAATTTTGCTTTTGTATCGTTTGGTCGATTTCCCGTGGAGAAGAAATGAAAATTTTTCTCATGAAACTTTTTTGTGGCTAGAGAAACTTTTAAAAAGTTAGGTTTGCCAATGAACTAGCCATTAATGTAAGTAAGGCTCACGAGTAATATGTTCACGATATTCATTTATATGTAAGAAAGAAGTTTTAGAGCAAAATGTAATCAAATTCATACAAAACATCCGTCGAGTGTTCATTATTTTTAATTCGCTTATGTCTTAACTAACGAAGCCACGGAAATATACAAAGGGTTTGAGGATCTCTCTCATTATGCATATTTTGTTTGAGGACATAATGAAATGACGATTAGGAATAAAGATAAGAATCAACTGAATATGCTGGTCTATAAATGGGGAAAATACAAAATTTTCAGACAACTACAAATTATCTAGATACTGGTAAATTAATATAGGGTATTATGTTTAGAGCAGTACTAATAGGTACACTTCCATACTATAGACGCGAGGTTGCGGTTAAATAAAATTATTTCGAAAGGGAGAAAATATGTCATTTGAATCTGCATTATTGTGATAGTAAAGTTATTTGTGGCGACGATGTCTGGACTCGCGTTAACTCAATGCCATTGAGTTAAGTTGCATATTATAATCAGTTTCAATAAATCATACGCTCAAAGGAAATCAAAATAGCGATAAATAAATATAATAGAAATATGTTTGTATTACCAGTCAGTTCTTATAATATAAAAAAAATAGACTACCATACTTAATTATGTCCCATAAGCTGTTCAAATAGTACATATACAAAAAAGCATAATATCAAGTAAATTCCTAGCTAATAAAATTCAAATATCACACATGTTTCTTGATATGCCAGTACTTTGAGTACTTTATCATAAAGTATACAGTCGCAACAAGTTAAAATCAAGTGAATAATCAATATGACACAGAACGTAATACCATCGGTTAAAATCGGTTGAAACATTAATAATGAAAATATGAATACATAAATTATTGACATCAATAAAGGAGTGCATGACATAAGGATTAAACGAGTGATATTTGGTGTCAGCCTTGTTTCGGAATTATCTGCCGGAATCAATCTCCAGGGGTGGCGCCGGGGGAAATATATAAACGGTCGACCAGCGTGAAATATAATAATCACAAAAAGGTCGGATATAACAATGGGTGAGAGAGAGGGCCCCTAAGAGAATGGCGATAAATGGATTCCGTCAAAAATAAAAGACGAAAGAAAAGTGGCCTTTCGTTTCCAATCATGAAAAGGTACGCCATAATACAGTGGGTACAATGTTCCATTGAATACCTCTAAACTACCATCCATATTAGGACTGTCAATCATTATCCAACGTAAAGATATTAAAACGTGCAAAGGATGATTTAGTAGGTACATTAATCTACCTACTCTCCTTACACCAGAAACATAAAAATACCTGAACCAACGTCTATATCATTATTAATAATTTCAGAATTAACCTTGTGGTACATTTTTAAAAAACTTTAAAAAAACACAAATCACTTTGTTTACACCACTTTTAAAAATAACTCAAAAAGTGGTGAAAACAAAGTGATTTGTGTTTTTTAAAACGTCCATATTATTCAAAGAAACCTATTTATTTAAAGAATGAACTTGTCCTCGTAAAAAGTACATATACATACTCATACATTTTCTAAACTCGTTGCATGTTTCATGAGATCCAAATGTTTATAGCGAGAGTATGTGTGGTATATCAAGTTTAGGCAATACTCCTGTTTTGATGCAATAGGTTTAACATGTAGGACCCGATTTATTCGGGCGTTTCCGTAGTCATATATAAGGAAGTACTACTTCCGTAGTCATATATCTCTAATTGTACATAACTGTAATAAAGTGTTCATTGTTATATTTGAATACGCGTGTAATTATTTATTAAAAGGTGTATCTTAAAGCCCCTCAAGTCAAAAATAGCACAGTATGTATATATGTTGAAGAATACGTACCAAATATTTTAATAAATTTTGTTTTCTATACAAAACATGTAGGTATCATTCATTTTCAGCTTTCTGACTTTTATGGTTTTAGAGATAAGTATGTGGAAAAAAAAACTGTACCGACCGCCGTGGCACAGTTGGTAAGCCGTTCGGTTTCTGTACGGGCGTCCTGGGTTCGAAACCCAGCAGAGGAGAAATTTATTTAAATTCATTTCTCACGCAAATATTGCTTCTCTAGGCTGGAAACAGTGGTTAGTTAGAAGAAATCGCCATACGGCAATAAACTTGCCACTTGCGCAGGGTGCAAGGAAGTGTTCATTATAATTATTATAATTAAAAATAATGCAATGATTCAAAAGTTGATAACCCCTGACTAAAAAGATTATTCGAAATTTTGAGTATAAATTTTTTAAGGGTTTAAAATTTTCTTTAATTTGAAAAAAGTTATAAGGGGTGGGGAGACACACAAACACACTAAATTTTCTACTCCGAATCCTGAAAAAATCCATGTATGGAACATATATGCTGCGAAGCCTCGAAGTTGGTGTTTTTTGACTTCAAAGTTGAATGAAACATAAAAAATATAGACCTGGCCATTCATATCTCGCGTATTATGGCTTGATACTTTGTCGATATGTTAAGAGAAATAAATTCTCTTGAAAAAAATCGACAGTTGGACTAAGCATAAATGCTTGTGCTAAAGGTGAACGAAATCGGTCGTGGCAGAATTCGAACTCGCGACCATTGGATTAACAAATCACAGCGCTAACTGCTCTGCCACCACCCATCTAAAAACCTCTCTAACGAATTTCTTAGACATTGTTAGGATGTTCCGACAGTTTGTTAGATGTTAGTTTTATTCTTAAATTCGTTTTTAAAGTGAGCTGTACCTAAATATTTTTTTAAACATTCAAATATCTTTTACTCAAATTTCGTCCAATTAATTCGAATATTTTTTTTTTTGTTAGATGTTTCAAGTATGTAACTGGAGGGTGAATCTACGACATCTGATGTTATGTTTATTTTCAAATAATAAGAAACAGTCTACGCTTGATAAAAAATGTCAGATATCAAATTTATTCTCTTCAGTCAATTATTTCGTGGAAACTTTTTAAAGTGACATTAACAGGCAACGCTAGACAGTTAGGACGAATTTCTTTATGATTCTTAACACAGAGTTTGACGTACATGCTATAAAGACGAATATAGGCAACATACACTATACATACTTATTTAATATAAGTACCTAATAGTTTTGAATAAATCTTAGGGTGATAACTATAAACATATATGTAAGTTGAACAAACTCAATTTGATGTTATCCATACATGGTGAAGATGAAGTTATCATAAGGAAATTAGTATTCAAGGAACTGTAAAATATGAGATCCTCACATGGTGAAGATGAATTCATCATAAGGAACTTACGAGAGTTTCGATTTAATATGTAACAGTATTCGTACTTTATTCAAGATATGAAAGATTTTTTTGCGATTAAGTATTTAAGGGGGGGACTGCTGCCAACGTACCTATTTCTCAATTTGATATACCATCATTATTTCTTATCAAATCGTTTTGAAAAAAATAATTCAGATAGTTTGGGTATTAGTACAGAAAAACGTATCTTTACTTTTTGATAATGTTTTGTATAAATTCTTGTAGAAAAATAATGGCATACCCCGATTTTGTACGTTTATCTTATATTTTTAATAAAATATAAGGCGTAGTTCAACATTTTTTTTTGTTTAAAGAAGACAAAAATATCTAGAAAAATATGATGTCACGTTTCATTAATGCTTCAGGTTTAGTAAATAAACGTAAAAAAGATTTATTTTACATTCAGCACCATTGCGAAATTAAAGTTTTTATGGTTTATTAACTTAACCTGATGCATTAATGCAACGTTACATCGTATTTTTCCAGATATTTTGATCTTCTTTAATATATAAAAAAAATATAATGCTCTATACCTTATAGTTTTTTACAAATTTAAGATAAATGCCAAAAATTAGGGTATGCTTATTATTTTCCTACAAGAATATATACAGAACAGATTAAAAAGTTAAGGTATATTTTTCTTTATTAATATCCAAACTAACTGGGTTATTTTTTTCAAAATGATTCGTTGTATAGTAATGAAGCAAATTCAAATTAAAAAAATAGGTACGTTGGCAGCAGTCACCCTCTTAAGGAACTGTAAAATATTCACAAGAACAACAAAATGATAAACTCTTAAAACTTTGTGTCACTCTTCTTCGTCAAAACAAAACAAAATATATATGTTATATGCAAGTAAGTAAAATATTTTTTTTTTACTTTTTGACTACTCAATGTACGATAAATCGAATTATCAATTAATTGGTCAAGAAATTTAACAATCCAATCCTAAAGATGAGCACTAATTGAGTAACACGAGTTAGTGTCAATAAAGTAAAGTGAAGCTTAAAACTATTTCGGTTTATTAACCAAAACCAAATTAACTATCAATTTACTACGGAGTTTTATTGAGATGTCATTAAATTCAGTTTCAAAAACAAAAGTATGTTTTTCATTTAACTCCCCTGCCACAAAACTATACAAACTTATTATAGATACCTGGAGTAATATTATGTTTTATATGCGTGTTTTTACGCTAGATTTTTAATGACAATATTTAAAAATAAATGGAACTTGGTATAAAAATATATACAAACGAAATTGATGTTTGAAATATCTAAAAAGTTGCCCCGAACACTGAATCAAATAATTTTCTTAGTACTATAGTTAGTCAATATAATATATTACATGAACATATTAAAATATAATCAAACATAGAATGCAGATACAAAGTTCTTAGTTTTAAGCAAGAATTTAATACAGATTCTATAGCTTTTGAGTACAGGAAAGTTGAGAAATATAAGGAATATTGACTTAAATAACTTGCTCCAGTTTGAGCTGGATTGTTGCGAGTTTAGTTGATCCGTTCTCCCAGGACACAATGGCCACTGGGGATTAGGCATTAAACATAGAGGAAACTCATTACATGAGCAGTTACTTTCAATGGCGCTCTGAGAAATCGGTTGGTCTGGTCTCCAAGATTACATTAACTGATACATTGAAGCACAAATCTTGGATATCTTTATTTGGGCAAACTCACTTTTCCGAGAACTATATGTTTGCGTTTCGCTGTAATTGGAAACATAATTAAATTAATGCCCTATCGGATCAACCAAAACTTACAGATAAACGGTATTATGTAATCACATAACATAACTATATAACTATTTTTATTCTAACGAACATTGAATATCGCGGGTAGCATGAAACAATATTGTTCAATACTTCAACTAAAATTCAAAGTAATCTTTGGCTGAAAGGTATAACATTATATCTCAACGAACACGAACTAAGTCCACTTGAGCAACGTTTGCCTATAACGCTTTCGCTAAGTGTGTCTTTCAATCCCATTTTTGAAATTTGATCTTCTAATAAAAACGTTTTACAAATATTCAATGTCGACAGTTTTTAAACGAAAATATTCCTTATAAAAAATAAACAATGATTTGTTTTGTCTCGAGTGTTTTGATAATTCTCTCTCCACACATAATTTCTTTTGGCGTCGTTTCCTCAAAACTCAACTGAACTCATGACTCCTTAACTGGTTTACCCAGATCAATGCTCTTCCAGACCTAAAAATCTCTATATTTAACATTAGTTACCAAGACATCCTTGAGGTTAACCTTCTTTTTGTTCTGATTAAAAGGACAATTAGGTACTTAGTGGAAAACAGCCCACACGCATTTCTCAAATACATAGTTACCTAGTTATATACCTGACCACGCGCCACAATTTCTATCACATAAATTATTATTTGTTTTATTTATAAGTTAGAACTAATATCAAAATAATAATAATAATAATAATAATGATGAGTTGTTTTGTTTCTAGTTATCAATTTGGTTGCATAATGATAATGGAGACAAATTTAGCCTCGAGGCGATGCTTTGATAACTACTAGGTAAAACCAAATTGATTGCTTTGGGTTTGATATTGCTGTTATTGAGTAATTGTAGGGTTTTGAGACCAATGGAGATTCACTGGAAATTAATCTTTCAAACAAATATCTTAAATCTTGATAACAGACCGGATCATCTCAAGGATATCATATTTCGATAACTTGAATAACAACTATGCTTCCATGAATAAACTAAAACTAGGTATTTACAAATAGGATTTAATCTGAAAGTCAACAAGATAGTATGACTTCATAACATTTTTACTGTGAAAAATATTCAGAACCTCAATTTAACATGTTTTTTTTACATACAGAACAAACAAGTATGGTATAGTAAATTAAGATAAATAGGATGATGTATGGCACTCAATACCCTCTAACTACTCTATAAGGGACATGGTCTATTCGTTCAAGAGAATTTATTTCTTTTAATGAATCGACAATATTAGTCCCGTTAGTCCCGTATGAGAGAATTGTATGCAGCAGTAGAGTTATTGCACGCTTACGGTTTTTCCAACTTTGATTTCAAAAAACACCAACTTAGAAGAAGTTGCAGCATATATGTTCCATACATGGATTTAGTATGTGTGTGTCCCATGTAGAACATTTGATTCGCTTGATTCACAGAGCCTTAAATTTCAAAAAATATAGAAAATTTTAAGCTTACAAAACTTTTATACTCAATATTACGATTTTTTAATATTAATAAAAACTAAGCATTTCAAATAAATAAACTCAGTTAAGTATTATTACTACTATTATGCACTTCAATGCGATAATTAATTAAATAACCTAAAATTACTTGATAATTTTAACTGATATTTTGACTACGAAAAAACTTCATGTTGATGAAAGGCGCAGTATTTTAATGAATACGATTATAGAAATAAATTTTAAGGTAATCATATTTTTTTTATTCCATCACACCCCATGACATTTATCTTACGGTGTAAGCAAAGAGACCCGACGTCCCTTAAAATCTTTCTTCGCATTTATTTACATTCTATTTAATATATACCAATTACTAAAGCTTTACCGTACTCTAGTTTGAAATTTAATCGACATACTCTTATTTTCATGGTGGTAAAATATTTTTAATTTGTCATTCTCGGCCTTAGCTCATCGAACATAAAGCTCATTGCAATTCTAAATGACTCGATTAAACAGTAGATACCTACATAATATTCACTCTAGCGCCACAAAATATTTTCATATTCCGAGCCGTCTTATATACTTAAATGTAAGGCAGACAGGCGGCTATTGGTGGCACGTGACTAAGGCCCACCCTACCTACCCTAGGTGGCCTCGAGGGCCCTCACGACCTACACTTGGAGGCTGCGAGGGCCCACACGACCTACCCTCGACGACCACGTGACACTGTCACCACCGATCATAATTATCACTCGGATGGCCATGTTCGATAAACCAAACAACCATTTTCAATGTTCATAAACAATGTCAAAGTTATAAATGTATTAAAATACCTACATCAAAATGTACCCTACTAAAATGTGTGTTGGTATATATGTATAATACTTATGTAAGCGTAGGTACATTATATCTAACCATATACAAATAAAATTTAAAGTCTCACTAGGTTCCAACCGTCTTTAACAGATGACAATTATATTCAAGTGATCTTCAAGAAACAACAACTCAGTAAAGGATGCAAAGGTTACGCAGACCAAGAAAATATTATACCTGGGATTATACCACACAGCGTTCAAGGTGAAATGAATATGATTAACTGACTATTATTAATTGTTTAGCTGCTGAGTAGACACTTATTGTTACAAGAGTGTAACACACCTGAGAATTAATTAAAATGTCAATAGTTAATCGTGCCACGGTGAAGTTTCACGTTCAATGTGAAATTTTAGTATAATAAAGGATACCCACAAACCACATATAGAAATGACTATAATTCCTTTGGGTAGTTTTCCTTCAGTTCCTACCTAAGTAGTTCATTACTTATTGACACATTTAGTTCCCATTCGCTTTTCCGAATATGTGATCAAAGTCAAAGCTTTATTACCTCTGCGTAATGCCGTCATTTCTAAGCAGGTTGAAAGGAAAATTATCATCTTTTAATGTGTTTCGAAATGTTACACATCCAACTATTCCATTTCTCCGAATTCCATTAGTAAGTATACCCGACGTCATAAATATAAAACAAGTTATCTTCTTTTTGCGTTGGCGAGTTCTCGAGAAAAAATATTCATCATTTTATTTCGTATTTGATGATTATTTTGAAATTGTTTATTTAAATTAAATTTATATATAATGTATATTTGAACCTTCACATTATTATGATTTTTAATTCATAAGTATATATTTTATATAAAAATGAAGCGGACATATAATTTACTAAGCAAAACTGAAAAATCTGGCTCGTTTCGGCTGATTACGTATTAATATACATAATACGCTTACTCCACGTTCAAAAACTACATAATATGCATTTCGTTAAGATTTCTAATACATCTTATTATTTTAAAATTATACATGGAATTGCATACAACATGCCTTTCCGTTTGAAAAGACTAAAGAAAACATCGAGAAAATGCAACAATTTTTATGATAGTAATGATAATATACATATATACATAGGTCCGAATGCAGAGTCCGACCTAAATACTAAATACGAACCATGTTTTCATTGCACAGTCACTCACTTAAGTTAGGAGATCACGTGGGGTCCTAACTGGAGGATGGTACCTACGAAGTTTTTGTATGAAGATCGCATTGCAGAGACAAATCAAATACTTGGAGTGAGGTTGATCGCGACGAACCTTACAAGTGGTTTAATACTAAAATATGAGATGTTTTCGATGGATAATGATTTTAGCGACTTCGTCAAATATGTATTTAGTAATTCTGTCAAATCAAATCCCACTCATAGTATTCAGCGATCTATACGAAATGCCGAAAATTCGCTAGAATTTCAGAAAAATCGCGACATCGAGCTGTCAGTGTGAGCTTGGTTACATGTGTTTGTATTGTTATGACAAAAAAAAACATTTTACATAAACGACAGTCTAAACCAGTTTTAACCCATAGAAAACTATCTATCTCTTTTCTTCATATATAATAATGTGAAACGTTACGCCATCGACCTTTTATGTTTGGCGTAGTATTAAGTATTTAGTTAGTGATGCAACGCAATTGCTAACATAAGAATTTTTAATACTCCAGTGTGGTTAGGAGCATTCGGATCATAATCAGTGCCTGTTTTCAGATATTCCCTAAAGGTATTTTATGTAACTATTGTTACTTCAACTAGACTTATGACAAAAAAAATGTTAAGTTCTATTATTATTTTTCGCAAACGCGACTCCCATTCACCGGTATCGCTCTTTGCTGAGTATCGCCAGAATGGTGAATTATAGTGATGAAGAAATATATTTTTTTTCATAATCCTAGTTGATTATGGAGTTCTATCATGAAGTGACAGTTTCAAACATTGAAAAAATTATTGTAACTTCGAAGAAAGTTTCATATCACATGAATAAATAAATAAAAAAACATCAATTTAATCACAAAACTTATAAAATCAAACGATTCAACCTTTTGAACAAATAACTGTCATCTTCGAACATCAAAATCAAGAGAACGAGTGAAAGGTCAAAATCACGTGAAAATTTAAGCTATCTTCTGGATTCCGACTTCTATTCACATATAGATGAGGTAGCTCGCGGCATTCTGTGGTCTGATCCTTGGTATCCAATAAGTAGGTTTATATATATATAATATATTATATAGGATTGGCAGTCCACACACGCTCCGTCCGTTTTGTATTGCCTCGTTTGCCAAACCACCCTGAGGGCGCACCAAAACCAAATTATAGAAATTGAAACATTTATACCAAACGGCAAAGTCATCTACTGTGTATGTATTTATTATGTAATACAGAGAGGACGGAATCTTTGATATAAGGTACGATTTGTACCTACCTTTATCAATATGGCTAATTCATCATATTCAGTCCTAAAAAGGAAAAATTCTCTGCGTATAATTTAAGCATACTCTGCAAAATAATGCTAGATCATTTTTTTGCATTACGCATACACGACTACATTTTTTTTATTTAAAATAGTATTTCTGAGAACCCGTACAGAAATAAAGTCAAAATTTGAGTTTTTTACTAATTGATTACATTTCACGCGGCCCAGTTATGAACTATGCCCACGTATTCAAAAATACTTCTAATTTGAATGCTATTATTTATTAGCAATTTCTTACCTATTTCATAATCCCTTCAAATAAAATAATTGATCTATTATTATGAACTACAAAATAACTTCACTTATCATTTCAATTTTTTTATGTTTTTACTACTATATCTTTTGTACTACGGCTTGTCTGCTAACATTCATACCATTTATAGTTAATTATCGCCATGTTTCTTAAAAAATACTTATAATAAAATAATATTTTGTGATAGCTTCAATTTGATAATATTATAATTATATTATTGATTAACTAATACTTTATTTTATTTTTTTTTATTTTATTTTATTGATTTTAAACGTTGCCTTAATCTTAAGAATGTATAAATCAATACTCGATCATACTCTACTTCATTTAACTCAACATTAACTTAATCATAAAAATATGTTCAGATCAAAATTAAGTATGAAATTGTCATTACTTTTTGTATAAATTAATATTATTACTCAATTAATTTTAAACTCAAAGATTGCTGAAGTCTGAAGCTGTTCTTAATCTTATATTAATTAAATTTATAAGTAGCCCTGCAGATATTTACATATTTACATTTAGTTATCTAATTGTAGGTATGGTAGGATTCAAAGGAGGCATTTTTATGATTCTTCAACGAACAAATAGGTATATAACCTATGTGATGCAATAGCCACATTGGCTTTTTAATATTAAGCTGACTTGCAGAAACATAAGCTTGAGAGAATTGCAACTCACACAGAAACCATAGGATCACATGAAGAGGAAAAACATCTTCAAATAGACGGAAAGTGGTTGTACAAAAAATCAAAAGAGATTTTATCGGAAGGAGAATTGATGCAGAAAATCTTCGTGTTTTTATTGACGGAATTTTTATTGAAAGTCGTTCGTACCTATTATGTAAAATAATTATGTTCAGTTCAGAATCAAGAAACAAATTACATACAAAAAAGTTTAAATAAATTCATAGGTAGATGTAATTAGTAAATTAAATATCACGGTATTAACAAAAAGACTCAATAAGAAAACGAGGCAGAAAATCTATTCTAAGGATCAAAGAAACTCGTACAATGTAGGTAGATACATATATAGGTATCAACTTACATATATATTATGATTTGCCGTCTGATGAATAGATTTTCAATTACTTTCTTGTTCTCAAATTAGTATTTGCTCTTAAAGAAATCTAATTTAAGCATTTTAAGTCCAACCCATTTTAAAGATTCATGTTCATAAGTATCTATTATAGATTCCGTAATTGCTGGATCCCGCATCCTGCAATCCAGCTGGATCTGACACATTTTTCGACTTGCTGGATCCAACAAAATGCGCCGAATCCAGCGTAAATACCTACTCATTATAGAGTCCGAAATTGCTAGTTCCCGCATTCTACAATCAAGCTGGATCTAGCACATTTTTCTGGAAATGCGCTGGATTCAGCGCTGCAGATCGGCAATTGGTTCATTTTCGAAATAATGGCGTAAAAGACTACCTTGTTTTATTGAAACATTAAGATTACATGCAAATTTATAACAAATCTTACATTGAATCTTCAATTTTTGAAAAAAAGTTATAATACAAGTATCCAAGTAAGACATTTGGAGATTTACCGATATTGAAAAAAGTCATTATCATGGAGAAATGTTTGGCTTAATGTACAAAAACATTAATCAATATAATAATTTCACACGGCAAAATAAAGACAGTTAAGGAGAGATATAACTTTTTCTTACACAATTCAACTGACTAAAATCTTTATAAATAAAATTCTTCTGTACGTGTGTATGTCACTAAACTCTTCCAAAACTGCTGAACCGATTTTGATGAAATTTTTTGTGTGTGTTTGTGTCAGTCCCTGAATGGTTTAGATTCACAAAATGGAATTTTAAACATTAATATAATAAAAGGAAAATAAAAAAACATGTTTTTTTATAACTATAAATTATAATAGGTGTCGTCAATGTCGACTTGGCAATGTACAGTTTATTCCATCTGACAACACTACGAAATCTGACCATAATATGCTGTATTGGAATTATATATGAAATGACAATCAATCTAACCTCAAGTGTTTAGCGGCTCATCGAACAAGAAAATGTAAGTTTGCTCAGATAATAATATGATTCAAATAATATGTAACATATATTTTTTTGCTTCATAAATAGTTCGAGCAAGACAACGTCTGCCGGGTCCGCTAGTATTCTTAAAAATACGAATACAACTAAGCTGTCTCATATTAACATTTTAGTTTTTACTATAATCAAAAATTGCTGGATATAGCATTTTTTTATTAATTTATTTTATTTGTTTATATTTTTGTACATGATATAAAAAAAACAAAAATCCCTATCGGCAATCTTGTAAGGTATACTCGTATTTATTACGATGAGCCTTGCACGAAACGCCACAATAATCAAATAGGACTAATACAAAGTATTTTTATTTTATCATAAGTAGTTTTCTACTATGGAGTTGTATCAATAATAATCCATCGTCGAACTAAACTTAGTCATATACCTATTCAAATAACTGTACCACGTAGACAAACATTAAATAGTTTGTTTTAATATCCGAACATTTTAAATTCTAACGCAAAGAAACACAGAAACATGAAAAAATACTGTTGTAAAGAAATTCGTACTGGCACGTATATACATACTTCATTTAAAGACCTTGTTAAATATACCTACAGGTAAAACGAAAACGTACCCGAAGTAAAAAAGGTTCTATAATAAACTCCTTAGTTTATGTACAATATCATAGTTGGATGTAGTTAAATATTCTGAACAGTATTATGTAGGAAAACGGAATATTTCAAGACGTGGCTTAGAACAAACACGGGTAAAAGTTCCATCTAATTTTTCACGAACAAACAAAATATAGGCTCATCATTCCCATAACGACATACCCTAGTGCCAACGTAAATAAAAAATTCTGTTGGTATAAAACAATACATTTTCCACCGGAGAAGAATAATGTACTTACCCTTTTCAATTATTTCTAGGAAGATCATTGCACTTACCTGTAACAAAAAAAAAACAAATTACTAAACATCAATATGTACCTACAACGTTTAAATGTAGTGACTACGTAAAATAGCCAATAATAGACTGTTAATTTTAAGTATTACATTATTATTTTTATGCTTTCTTATCTAAATAGTACACATCTGTAGAGATTCAAGAAATAATTGTATGAATAATTAGCCGGTGCTGTGAAGTACTGGCTTAGAACAGTGCTTTTCACTCTTTTCTAATATCATCGTTTACAACAGTCAACAATAACATCTCACCATCCAGTCTGAATGTAGTACCCTTTTTGGTGAGACGAGAATGACGTGTGTGTATACATGCATAGGTATGTCGTGCTTGCTTTCATATGGTAATGCACACCTGTCGCTGGTTACCCCACATTGTTGAATATGCTGTCGTGATAATATGTATGTATGTTCTATGAATACATAAATAATATATTATATCGACCTTCTTTCTTCAAAGCGCCCTTGAGGTGAGGTTATCACAAAAACGGCGATATAAAAATCATCCTAATTTATTTATTATTATTCTTTCTAATTCAAGCATTTCCAACTGTATTTTTTTATGCTCAACATATTAAATTTACTTGTATTATTATGAAAGTTTTTTTTAATAAGTAACATTAATAATAATATTAATAAACACAACCTTGCACCCTACGCAAGTGTGGAGTTTATTACCGTATGGCAATTTTTCCTACTAACCAGTTTTTCCAGCCCAGAGAAGCAATGCTTGCGTGAGAAATGAATTTAAATAAATTTCACCTCTGCAGGGGATCGAACCCAGGACGCTCGCACATAAGCCAAACGGCTTACCAACTGTGCCACGGCGGTCGGTAATGTTTAGAAAAAAATATTAAATATTTTTTTAAAAATATTTTGAATTTGTACAAGTAATGTATTTGTACGTATTAACTATACCGAATTCTTTTGTACGTATTAACTATATCCAATTATTTTGCACGTATTAACTATACCCAATTCTTTTGTACGTATTAACTATATTTATTTATTTATTTATTAAATACACCAACAGAACATTGAAATATACACACACAAGTTAACACATGATACAAACACATAAGGTATCCAATGCTTCAATGACAGGCGTCTGTCACATACTACTAAATATTAATTTATATAAAAAAAACTATATCCAATTCTTTTGCACGTATTAACTATACTCAATTCTTTTGTACGTATTACCTATACATAATTATTTAGGAAGGGAATTGTGATCATGTTATTGAAAATATGTAGGTGAAATATTTCGTACTTACGGTAACGACTATAGCAATAAAACGTATAACCAAAATTTATTTGTATATTAACATTGTAAAAAATAAATAAAAAAGCTCTTGCCAAACAAAAATAATACATATGTATATAATTTCATCGCCCTTAGAAACTGAGTGCATAGTAACTGACAAAGAAATACAAGACTTAAAAGGTAACACAAACAAAGGTTTAAGAATCCCAGGAGACCTCTGAATACTGGTGTTGGGACTAACGAAGAAACAACAAATCTCACCGCTAACAACACAATTAGAAGAAAATATCCAGTTTCCCTCTCTTTGGGGGTATTTGATTTCCCTTAAACGAAATGTTTGATAAATTGTTCGCAGTTTTCTTTAATTGAGAGAGTAACCACTTGAAATTAATTAAGTGTAATGAAAACTTAGTGCCTATAGATGAGAAGAACCTCACTATTGGAGTGGTTTTCCCAAACTTATTTTCCATTTATCTACCATTATTTTCAATTTATTCCCTATCATTTCCAACAAACAAAACAATAATTGTAATACTATTTATTCATTTACCAATGTTAACAGAAATGAATAAGTACTTTGACTACAGCAAAATTAAAAAGAAAGTTCATAGCGTTATTATTTATGACAATTGTAATACTGAAAAACCAAGAATCTCTTCTACGTTAATAAATTAGTATCACGTTACTTATTTTGAAGTATGTTTTCGTGAATTTAATTGTAGAATAATTTAATTATAATGAAGAGTCGAAATCAGTTATGAAATACAGGGCTTTATCGAACAATTTTCTTGGTTCGATTGTATACAAGGTCGAAAAATAGAATAAAAAAAAAATTAAAAATATGTATTGTTTCATAGTTCTAAAATACTTACATAAATTAAATAAATGAACAATTTGACTTTATGACAATCTGGATTCAATATTCAGAGAGAAATAGTTGATTGTATCCTAAAAAAATAATGAAAGATATTTAAATAGTCGGCAATATTGATGAAATCTTTTAATATGCGTATATGAAAATACTTCTTTGATAAAAGTTTTAAGTTCAGGCATAGAGTTCATTTGATACATCGCAAATTCACAGGTCAGTGATTCACATTAACATATTTTTTGTGAAAAATTAAAAAAAAACAAAAACTTATGCGAACAAGACGATTCCATTTTATTTATAATCTATAAGATAAATCTCTATATTTTTGATGCTTCTTAAATAAGAATGAAGATCATTTACATATATTATAATATATGTGTGGTAAACATTTTTTTTGGCGTAAAGCACGTGTGACTAACACGTGCTTTGTACGTGAATTTTATAAAAACTGAAAAAGACAAAAACATTTCTTAGAATGTTTTCGTTTTCAACGAAACCTTAAAGTTATTTCAAAAATACAGTAAATTCCTTGAATTACACCAAGAATATTGAAGCACACTAACAACAATAAAACTCCTAACAAAAAAATACCAATACAAATACCTGCGTAACCTTCTAAAAAGAAATGGTTTGGTACCACTCAAAGCTACAAATGTATGAAAATATCAATATTAAATATTAATGCGAGAAAAGTACAAAAAAAACCTTATTCCCTTTGTATCAACTGATTGTTTTTCTTAGAAGTCGCTAAATATTTCATGTGTTATTTTATTAGAGGCTAAATAAAATAACACATAAGCAAATATTTTCTCATAAAAGCTAATTTAACTTTAGGAATCCTGTTACAAATCAATTTTAGCAAAGAAGTACGAAACTGCTTTTGCTTATTTTCTTATTCTTTGGTCCTTATAATAAAACGAGTGGGTTGTGGCCATCACTAAATTCTCTACTACATATTAAGTGTACATTTTTTTCTTCTTGAAAGGTATACAATCCCTAAATGCATTTTTATGAAGTACATTTCTATTACATTCCTAAACAAATATTGGTTTCCCAGAGGAAAAAAGTTTTCATAATACGCCATACACACAAAAACATTGTCACGAAACTCATAGTGTACACTTTCTACATGATGCCTTTTGAGAAATTTATGTAAAATTGCTTTACTAGCAAGACGAGCATGTATGAGACAGTGTATCAATGTTGATGAGGCGATGTATATGTGTCAAGATAGAAGAATGTTCGGTGTTCGGTTCTCATTGCCTACCCATTGAGGAAGATAGAAGTGGAGAGTAAAAAATACACTCGTCTATTGAGACACATACAATATCAATTTGAAGTTGATCACTCAATTTTCCCATACAGAAGCAATTTAACTTCTATTACAAAATTCATTGTTCAGTGTGTGGATGTGTATACTGTCATACTGTGTATTATATTCTATGTACGGCGTGTTTATTCTACTTTATCGATTATAAACTAAAGTACTCATTCTTTACAAATTTTTCAAATTTATACATCTAATATTCGCTTAGACCCCACTGGATTTTGAAGGATATATCAGTGTTTCTTAATTTTTTAACTGTTAAATATTTCAAAGTTACCCCAAGGAGTGAAACATAAAATTTGATATTCCTTTTTCAAATTGCTAAAAAGGCACATGACTTTCATAAATTGACATTGAAGAATTTTCATGTTTTCAGAAAACTCATTTCGTGAAAACACTAAAATGTTTCCATTTAAATTTGAATAAGAGTGTCTTGGTAGTAAGGCGTATAGCGTTGGTCACAACCCATTCGTTTTACGTACAAATTTAAGTAAAAAAAATCTTACATTAATATGTTATACGAACAACCTTTAAAATCATTTTCTTATTTTTCTTTCAATAAAAAAAATATTTTGGTACCTACTAGTTATGATAAAATACACCCAAAAAAATAATACAGGTTTTAAGCCGGTTGCAGACCAAAAGCTAAGCTAAGTTATTTAAGATTAGCTCACGTAGCTGAGGTCATTTTTCATACTACTGACATAGTTCGCGGTCTGCACACTTGTATGAAAAACGACATCAGCTAAGCGAGTTAAGCTAAACTAACATAGTTTAGCTTTTGGTCTGCAACCGGCTTTAATGTCATAGAACAAAGAAAAAAATCGATGATGAATGAAAAAGTTAAATTATGTTGAAACCTTAAACAAATATCCCACAAAAATATCACGAAGAGGATTTTACACGAGGCCCCAAAAGTTGCTTTGGTATGGTAATCCCAGGAAAACGTAAACAGATCTCAATGATTCGTGAAAGCTTTGCCATGTCCTGTATTCTCCAAAAGCTTTCGTTTCAAATTAAATAACATAAAGTAAAATGTAATAATCCCACTCTAGTAAGTAAGTAGGCCACCATCAATTTAAACCATCATCCATCACAATTAATCAAACATCACTCATATTTTTACTTCAGTCAATGCTCCTATTTCAAATGTTTGATAAAAGTAGGTAGGTATCTATTCCTCAAAGTAATATTAATAGTCGTTTTCTTCTTGTATCTCGTGTTTATTTTTGAAAAAATATAAAAACATGCTTTTAAAACCATCTTGCCTTTAGAAGGTTTTCAAAGAATCATTATTAAAATTATATTAAAAATGAGATTTGATTATCAAACTATTATTTATTTTTTATTTAATCTTCTTGTAGTTATAATTAGTACACTAATCTTCTTGTACATATAATTAGTAACTTTTAATGTATTTCAAGAATTTAAAATTTCAACTGTTGAAAATATCTACAAAAAAATCTCATTGTTCCAAATTCATAAAGATATTCTTACAAATTCAAAGCAATTGTCATTTTCTATAAGCAGCAGATTAAATTCACAAGGATGTATTACCATTCCTCTTTTACGTACAACTGCCTCACAACATTTCTTTAAGTATAAAGGTACTAAGTGGTTTAATGAACTCCCATTGAGTCTTAGACTCGAAAAAAAATATAATATATTTAAGAATAAAATCAAAAAATTATACTAATTTTTTTTTGTTTATTTCATTCTTGTTTTTGTATAGATTCATATTTGTTAGCAGATGTGCAATGTTTTGGCGAAGGTAGCAACACAAAATAGATACTCCCCTCTTTTAACACGAGATTTTATCTCAATTGAAGAGGGTTATAATGAATCATATAATGGAATTTGTAAACATTTTAAAATTGTGATTTATATGTAAACTTTATATTGATTTGTAATAAATAAAAAAATGACACTATTGACTCTTTTCCGATATCAATAAATATGATAACATATTGATGCTTTAGGAAATATTTATAATTTAATTTTTTTTTAAATAAGTCATGAAACTAGTAGAGTACAAGACATTTCCTCATAATGTCGTTTGCCATTATTTTTTTTACTATAGTATATAAACACAATATTTAGAAATTATTTACTACAAAAGCATGTTGGTGGCGAAGGGCGAAATCAATATGAATATTTTTTGTAGCGATATCAATACGTAACATATCCGGAACCTGTGTTTTCGATAAATTATAAAATAATGTATATATATAGTCCTATTCAAATTAATAACCAGCTTATGCAAAACCACAATTAATTTTTTTCTCAGTCCAATTATTTATTTATCGTATGATACTAGTGAATCAAATGTTAGTCAAAATGAACAAAACACAAACACAATGATTACATATTGAAATAAATAATTCATAAAGAAATACTACTTTAGCTGCATTATCGGTTTTGATGGTCTCTTTCACATTCTGAGTAAATCATGTTTACGTTTATTTTTCTATTAACATATATGTACATATTATGTACTTCCAAAATATATCGCAGTTTTGCCATTAATTTCCAGTTGTTTCGACATAAGCTGAAAGGTTAACATCAATATTGACAAGTCAAGTTATGATGAGTTTCTGAGAATTTCTAGCCTGTGTCAAGATTCTACCCTCGATTATTTGTTTCCCTCAACTTTCAAATTCTGAAACACCAAAGAAACTCATACGAAATTGTTATATTTCGTTCACGTTTAGTATCCATGTCCACATTCCGAGGAAACGTTTGTGATTCAATGTTTCAACCAATGTATCATCCTCATTTTTATGCATTGACTTTGCCAGCTAATCACTCACGTAAAAGTTATTAACAGAAGTAGTAAACTTAAAACATACTTGATTTGTAATGGCTTTAAAACACAATGTTAAAATGGCACATAATATTTAAGTGAGATGTAAATTATAAATAACCATTAAATTTTAATTCCATTTCAGCTTTAAAAGTTAATTATGCAAATTTTCATTAGCATTGTAATCAACTAGTATTTTATTAATTGACAAAAAGAAAAGTACACCTATTAAATACCATTTTTAATATTTTTTTTAGAGAAAATAAAAAGGGAAACATACTTATTTCATCAAATATAATATATTGATTCATTGGAAAAACACTATTGACTCGCTTATTAAAAATTATAATGTGCTTTAGAATAAACATAAAAACGATATAAATATTATATAACAAACAAGTTTTTTACAATGTCAAATCAAGAAGAGAGAGATAATTTTATTTTAAGATATATATGTTTTAATATTTTTGTCTTCAATTGTTTTTAAGTACACCTTCAAATTGTTTCATATTTGTAAGTGATCTGAAAAAGTTTGGGATTTTTAAATAGACTAGTTGCATGTAACACATTAGATCCAACTTTCGATGGCTAAAGTATGTATAATTGAATAATACGTACCAAACTAAAAAAAATCTATTTGATATTTTTAACAACAGGAAATATATGCTGTTAAACACATACATTTATAATAAAAAAAAAGTTTTTCTTAATAAAAAATGTTTGAGTAACTCTGGAATTTTTTTGAAAAAAATTAATTTGAGATTTTGTATAAGTCTATGTTTATAGCAATTTTCAGCGTTCTAGATTTTATAGTTTCTGAGATATATGGAAAAATAAAGTAAAAATTCAAAAGTTGATAAAAATAAAGTAAAAATTCAAAAGTTGATAACACTTGATTGCAACGAAAATTCAAAATTCTGAGTATAAAAGTTTGCAGGCTTATAACTATCTATATATTCTGAAATTTTGGGATCTGTGCATTGAGCGGATCAAAAGTCATAAGAGAGGGACGGACACACACACAGACACACTAAATGTTCTACTCCGAATTCTACATAAATCCATATAAAGAACATACATATATGCTGAGAAGCCTGAGTTGTTTTTTTTTTATTTCAAAGTTGGAAAAACCGTAATAAATATAGACCCTGCATACAAATATCGCGTATCTTGTCTTGATACTTTGTCGATATGTTAGAGAATAAAATTTTCTTGAACAAATCGACAGTTGGATTAAGTAAACATCCAGTATTTTTTAATTAAATACTATTTGAGAAACATGAGTTAGCCATCACTTTTTGGAGATATTACACGAGAAGATGTCGGCAAAATAGGATAGCGTCAACAAAAATAGCGAAGGCATAGGATGATTGGATATCAAAAGTCAAAACATATATTCCACGTTGGCATATTGACATAGTTCCCGAGACAAGCCGTCATAATATAGACGTATATTTCCATTTATTATTCAACTACTGTGTATCACGTTTTGTAAAACAAACGAGAGTAAACAATGCGAGGCAAGGGAAAGACGAAGGTCCTTCAAGACATGATATTAGGCCCAAATGTTCTGTAATATTTGAACATATTTCAAATATTAAATGGAGAAAAACAAATAATCCATAAAGAAGCTTATGACCATATGGAATACACATTCCCATAAATTTTATTGTTTCTGAAGTAGATTTCGTTACATCTAAAAAATGTATCAAAGTTATTTGTACCAATAGCGTACGTAAAACATGGAAAATGCTATTGACATATTTTCGATACATTATGAAAGTAATACGCAAGTACATATATTTTAACCCTCCTTATAACATATTTGTAAATAAAACAAATGTTAGTAAAACTTTAATTATTCTTTATTTTATTTTATTTAAAATAAACTACACCTCTCAAAAATTCATTGTAGCTAATTTAACAAGCCTGAAATAAGGCTGTATAACAAGACATCGGGTGGAATGCCAATCAAGCATTTTTTTACACGTACGTTTCATATAAAACAAATTTGTATTTCATATTATCATAAACAAATATGTTTTCTTCCCATGTTTACCGTAGATACAAGAAAGGGAATAAGTATATTACTTTTCATAAATTGCCGTGTTTCATTTTATTACCAATATAATATCGTGTATACTTTGCCTTCATGCTTTATGATATATTAATTCTTCTGTATCGCAATTCCAAAGTTTAAAGTACTTTTTTTCCGTATAAAAAATCGTATTATGAATAATATTATCTTCTTCAATGCGACATCATTAATCATAAAAATGTCATCTTAGAATAGATACTATAAAAACTTTGCGGAAAAGTGTAGGTAGGTAACAAAAAGAGACATAAATAAAGGTAGGAAAAAGGAACCAAGAAAAGGCTGCGGTAGTAACAAAAGAAAGTATATAGAAGTTAATAGAAATTCTCATATACACAAAACATAATACCAGAGATCATAGAAAATAAAAAGATATTAAATCATCTAAGAAATTCTTAGTTTAGTAAAATTCGTCATCGGGTTCAAAGCTGCCCGAACCCTCGTCGGGTTTATTTGCAAACTTATATGTCTTACTTTCGAAACCATTAGAAATTCGAACGGCATTGAAAAGAAAAGAAATTTTATTATTATTTCTGTTAATTTATTAATTTAAAAATAATTTTATGAAGTATATTTAATATTATATTAAAGATAAAATGCTTTACAAGAAAAAATTTGTTCGGAATCAATTACCTGTAAAGTTTGTATACTTATAATATAAAATATAAAACAACATAAGTGTAACGGGAAAAAAGATATTTCACAATAAAAAATGGCAACCAAAACTATATGCAAAAGAAAGAATTAAGTTAAATTATTATTGTTGACACATTTATTTCGTTTTAAAGTCTGCCTACTACAAGCAGCCAATTTGATCCTGATATATTAAAATATTTATTTATTTAATAATGCTTCTCGGGTAACTAACAGGTACTATGTCAAATATTAATTTAACACGCACCCAATAACAAGTTGCCACATTCTGGAGACTTACGATATTAATCGTCTCACAGATCCAGACTGAAAACACAATTAAAAACTGTGTCTCCACCGGGAATCGAACCCGGGACCTTTGGCTCAGCAGTCAGATATCTAACCAACTGAGCCACGAAGGCCGAAAATATTTTACATGCGCGGTAATGTATGAAAAAAATCTTTGGGTAACTACTCAAATTTGGTTTCATTTTTGGATATCGATAACTACTCGATGATTTGCTCCTTGTATCCTTTGTGTTTATTTTCATGAATTAGGATTCTGTTTTGAAAAATAAATATATGATTGATCTAGTGTACATCCAGAAATTTGAAAGATAAAAAGATCTTCAGAGCTATACCTGAATGACTTATTATTGATAATTAATTATGCACTTTTGAGCTTTTTTAGAGAATCTAGAAATATATAACAAATAAATCTGTCTATAATTCAGCTACATATCAGACAATTTTATCTCAACCAAAAATATGTTTCTTTTACTTTAGCCGACACAATGATTTTTAATAGGTATTACACTGAGAATAATAATGATTTTTGATCGAGAGTTTCGTTTAAAAAATAGCTTAATCAATTAAAGTACTATTAAAAACTAAGGCATTTTTAACAATCAACTGAATTTGTATTTTTGAAAAAAGGTTTAAATATAATACTTCTTCTTCTTCTTCGATGGCTCTACGGCTCATATCGAGCCTTGGCCTCTATGAGTCTTCGCCTCCAACCTCTCATGTCACCATACTGTCTCCGGCTACCACTGATGCTGTCTCCGGCAGCATCCCTGCACATATGTCCGGACCATCTTAGCCTGTTCAGTCTGGCATGTACAGATATTCTGGGTGCCTTTTAGATGTTGGATAGCTCATCGTTTTAGCGCACTCCCAAGGCTTCGCCATCATTCGCAGGCCCCAGCATTCTACGCAGCACCCTCCTCTCGTAAGTGTCCAGTACCTCTACGGACTTTTTAGTCATTGTCCACGCCTCACACCCGTATATCACAACTGTTCTAATGATTGTTTTGTAAAGGGTGATTTTGGTTTTCCTGTGAACACTTCTTGATTTCAGCACTGGGAGAAGAGAGAAGAATGCTTTGTTTCCTGTTGCGACTCTTCGTTTAATTTCTGCATAGTCTTCGTTTTCTTTTGTTATATTGATAAAATACTATTGTTATTAATATAATACTATTTCGTACAAAATGGTTTCAATAAAATCGTTTGTCTGTGACATTACTTCGGGGAAAACATCTTAAATGTTATCTTATTTCCATAGATTTATAATAAATCATACCTAGAGGTAAAATATTTTTTATACATTGGATTTTTATGATATATTATTTATATATTGCTTTTATACGTAACTCACTGAAGTCGCAATAAGATACATAAAATAAAGATTTAGTTCACACGCCCTCTCGTATAAAAGAGACGAAAGCGTAATAAAAATAATATCTGCACAGCAATATATCTAAGGATCCAATGAATATAAAATTCTAAATCCAATATTTTACTATTTGGAAGGCAATCCAAAACTCCCAACATTTTCTCATTCGCTTTCATCAAGAAATGTCTTATACATACGAATACGTGAGTTACCAATTCCACATCACATCATAACTGATTTTGTTTCATACGAAACATGAAAGAAATAATACGTGAAAGTAAATTTCTGTAAATTGCAGAAATCACACACTTTTAAATTATCACAAATGTGCATAAAACATATAAGCGCTTTCTTGACACAAATTATAAGTACCTACATGCTCAAATAATGCATCATTTAGGTACTATTTGTTTGCAGTAGCCTTAATCTTGAAACTCGAATCCGATCCTAATATCAAATTTTCGTTTAACTTACCAACCTGTCGCTTTCGTACATTCAAAATATCGACTATTGCTATTGAAACATACCTACATACCGCATTATTCCCGGTAAGTTCTTAGTGAATCGGATCGTATTTAAAGTGGAGAGTGGCCACAGAGTGATCAGACACGTGTTAGAATATTCTGATAGATTTTATACATTGTTATAACTGATTCCAACCTGAATTTGGGAGACGGTCAAAAAGTACCTACAAGTCTTCAAATGTGAAAACTCGTCATTGGTTATTGGTAAAATTTAAATATTCTACTTATCATGAGAATTAACAGAAAAAAAACTTCTTCTTCTTCTTCCTTTTCATAGATCCGAAGATCTGTTTGTACCGCTATTCTGTCTCCTGTGATGTGGACTGCCAACTGTCTCGCCATCTCTTTGGAGGTCTTCCTGGTGGTGTTCTTCCAGCTGGGTTCTCCTGGAGAGCGATACGTGGGAGTCTATTTTCAGCCATTCTGTTTACATGTGAGCTCCAATATCGCCTCCGCTGTCTTCCCCATCTGACGATGTCCTCCGTACTACACGTTTTTCTTATTTCGGAATAGACATCACTAGCAGCGGTAGTCCATACGACGAAACATTAAGACAAGTAAATAAAGCAGCTGCAATATCAGGATGTCTAAAGGAAAGTATATGGAGGAATAAACACATGAATATCGAAAGCAAAGTCCGAATATATAAAACATGTGTAAGACTCATTGCCACCTACGGAGTAGAGACCAGAGCAGACACAACGAGAACAAAATCTCTTCTGAGAACATCAGAGATGAGGACATTGCGATGTATAACCGGAAACACTCTAAGAGACCGAATTCGAAATACCGAAATAAGAAAAAAGTGTAGTACGGAGGACATCGTCAGAAAAAAAACATAAAGAATATTTAAATGCTTTCATTATTCCAATGTCTATTGTATCTATTGACAATTTCGTTAATTATGATGTTGTAAAACTGACTACATAGAAATGAAGCACTGTAAAGTTGGACTTGTACCTAAACAAACATCAAAATGAAGTTGAAATTGATTAATAAACTGATGATTTCAAACTAGGAATGATAACAAAAATTACAAGAAATCTTTAATTTTGAAAACAAAAAAAAATGACAATTTCGGTGCTGCAAGAAGTAGGTACCTAACAAAAGTTATTGATCGAAAAATCTAGATTTAATCACGGAAACCTAAAATATGATATTTATGGTATGTGACACGATGAAAGATGACAAATACATATACAACATAGAGAGAGAGAGAGAGAGAGAGATGCACGAATATGATTTTGCAATATCTGCCATTTTCACCCATAACGGATTTCAATTTCCTGAAACTCACCATCGACGTGAAATTCTTGCATATTTCTGTCTGTGATTGTACCATTTCTACGTCAATTTTTGAAACCCAAAAATAAAAATTCAACAAGAGTTCGATTATTTCCACATCTATTAAATGTCGTATCCCGGGAAGTAAATTTAATTATTTCAGTGAAATAATTAAACGTACTTAACGTACATTTAAAGCACTACAAAACATTTAAAACAAAGCATTACTTCTTTTTAATTCCATAACCAAAAAGCATTCAATGTTTGGGGAAAGCAGAAAACTTTGATATGAAAAAATAAAAAATAAAAATTGATCAGTTAAGTAGTTTGCATTAAAAAAATAATAGGCATGAAAAAATAAATAAATAAAACAAAAACTCAAAAAAATACAAATTTCAAAATTATTTTTTGATCCTTTGTATTTCGTACGAATTTGTCATTATGATTTCATGCTTCGTCTAGTAAGAATTATCTTGTCTCAAGGTGCATTGTTTTAGACTAACGAGTTTACAAGTGGGCTTATAACGCTAAATCTAAAGACTGAAAACATGATTTATTAAAACCGCCTAATGCACTATGAAATTACGTGTTGGTAAGGGTAACTATTTCATGCGATAAAAAGATTTATAAATAAATTTAAATTGAAATTATCGAAATCCCAAAATTTCTTGATTTTTTATCATTTTAAAAACCAACCTGACTTGAAATGATAAAAATATCGGTCATTCCCTTTGATTTTATGAACTGTTTAAGCACATAAAAGATTTATTTCTCTACGTCACATAGTTATGGAGTAGGTAATTAAAAAAAAGCAAAAAAATATATTTTGTTTGGGACAATTTCTGATGATTTTTTTCTGAATACGCCAACCACATAATAGAAAATAATCACAACTTCAACAATACAAAAGTTAACATTGTACATAAACAGACTTACGGACTAAAACAAAATAATTTAGAAACTCTTGAAATAAAAAAAAGCCCAAAACACTCAGAAAAACATTATTAATAATCTGGTACAACCTTCCTCCTCACCCCTCTCCAAATGTTTCCCCTAGTCCACTGTCCCAACCCCACCTCTACACCCGCCTCTACAAAACCACTATCCATACACCGCACTCCGCATAATATTCAGTTTCCATCCACCTGAGGAAGGGAGCGGACATTACCAAAACATGTAGTGAATAAGTAAAAAATAAAGAATTGGAAATATACAAAGTATAGTGTTTTGTGTATAGTATAAATAATTTATTAAATATGAATTTCCAGAAAGCTGAAGCCTTCACGTTTGATTATTTATTTGATTTGAAATTGGGGGTGTTAAAGGTTATATGCCCCTTTAAGTCAAAATTTACTTAAAAATCAACTGCGAGTTGCGAGTTGTAACTTAAAAAGAAATGACTAATCAAAAGTATCACATGATTGAGTTAAAATACTACATTTAAAATTGTACCTACTCACGTTATTAGTTTTTATTTAAAATGGCTTAAATTACCATGACAACAAATTTTTCATATTTCTGCTTGAAACACCATTTTTTGCGTTGGTAGGTGGGTGGCACAAGAGTACATTAAGTTACTCGAGAAGTCCATAATAATCCGATATACATAATTCAATTTGACTGTTAGAAATATTATCACTCATCGTGTCAAGAATTGGTTCTTGGGAAACACAAAAGATAATATTATTAAAAGTACAAAATATATTCGAGTTTCTTTTGGGTAAAATAATTTACATAATAAAACGCGGTTATGCTTTTCCTTCAGCGAAAGTTACGTAGCAGGAATACAAAAACGAAACATTTATAAAGGTACTTGTAAATTTTAAATTCTTTTCTCTAACAAAATCTTGAAGAAAATATATAATACTGATGAACCAATAAATAAATTTTCGTCTCTTAGAAATCGAGACTGTGCAAAGTTATTGGAGCTATAAAAATTTATATGTTTTTTTGAGATTGTTATACAGGCTGAGCTGTATTTTTTAATAAATTTACTAAATAAAAAAAGAAAAAGTAATGCTACGAAAAAAGTACTTAAGTTGACAATGTATTTTATAGATACATCAATTTTTTGAATCGATTAGAACTCCTTTTTTTCTATTGAGAAACGAAAATAACAGCTAGACAGAACGCATTTTTTTCGTATATTATTGTTATTTATTTTTCACGCTAAATTCAAAACAAAGATTTTTTTCAAAAGTAACAAAGTATTTTTTGGTACTCACGCAAGTGGGGAGTTTTGAATTCGCAATAGGGTTATTTTTTATTGCAGATTATCAACTAGTATCATGCTGAGATTGTATTCTGAAAGTTTCGTGACTATGTATATGTGTGTGTGTATGTGTGTACTATGTGCTATTTGCTATATACGGCATGTTTATTCTACTTAATATATAGACTAAAGACTAAATAGATTATAGACTAAATACTTAGATTATAGACTAAATACTTAGATTATAGACTAAAGTACTCATTCGATTCTTTTGAAACGTTGCAAATATGGGAGTCCCGTAGATATTGTGTATTTTGCCATACAAATTGTATGAAACGATGTCATCGAAATTCAAAATTTTTTATATGGGTTCTGTGTATCAAGCAGATCACAAGTAACAAGAGGAGGACGGACACACGCAGAGACACGCTAAATGTTCTACTTCGAATTTCGAATTCAAAAAGTCCACTACTGCATACAATTCTCCCACACGGGGTTAAGGTTAATACTGTCGATTTATTAAGGGGGCGACAGCTGCCAACGTACCTATTTTCAATTAGATATTGCATCATTAATACAAAACGAATCCTTTTAAAAAAATAACCTAGTTAGTTTGGATATTAATAAAGAAAAATATACCTTTACTTTTTAATTATGTTCTGTATATATTCTTGCAGAAAAATAATAAGCATAGATCGATTTTTGACATTTATCTTTAATTTCTAAAAAAACTATAAGGTATAATTGAGCAGTATATATATTTTTTTAATTAAAAAAGAACAAAATTTCTGGATAAATATGTTATGACGTTACATTCATGCATCAGGTTAAGTAAATAAACCAAAAAAACCTTTATTTCGCAATGGCGCTGAATGGAAAATAAATGTTTTTTAGGTCTCTTTACTAAACCTGAAGCATTATTGCAACGTCACAACATATTAATCGAGTTATTTTTGTCTTTGTTGTTAACATTATCAAAAAGTTAGGTATTTTTTTATTAATATCCAAACTATCAAAAATGTTTTTTTTTTTCAAAACAATTTGATTAGAAATAATTATGGTATATCAAATTGCAAAATAGGTACGTTAGCAGCGGTCGCCCCCTTAACAGAAATAAATTCTCTTGAACAAATCGACAGTTGGATAAGTATTGAAATTCTTTGAAAACAATAACGTGTAATTAAAATACAATATTATTGTTTTTATAAGTCATAGAAAGAAAATTAATAAACTATTTTGCTATTCGAGACGTATTTTGTTACGTGGCTTTGAAACAGCCACATTTAGATGAAATGAGAAAAACAGCTTTGAGGAGAAACTTCCAATTTCTGGTAATTGGCTGTAGAAAAATTTACCAAGTATGATTTCCCTGGATACGACTCGTTTATAGTCCGTGAGATGAAGTCAACATTTCAATTACATTAAAAATTGAAAATGTTCACAAATAAAACGACAAGAAAAAAGCATGGAAATTGCTTCAAATATGTACACGAAACTTTTTCAATGATTTAAACTTTAGTCGTTAAGGTTCGAGCTTTTTTATATATAAAATTCGAAATAACTTAGGAATTCAATCTGCTCAATGAATCACTTCATACGTTATTAAAATACTACAAGGAAAAAAGAAATGATTCGTCCACCTGGGCACAGATTAAGCAAGGTGTCAAAGAGTTTTATTTGTATGAGCGTACGACTTTACAACAATCTTCCAACAAATATGAAATCACTGGATGCTTTGGGTTTCAAGAGAGAGGCTAAAAAGTATCTTGTTAACAATGCTTTTTACTCTACTGACGAGATACTAAACATCAATCCAACTAATCTGTGATATTTGTGAACACTAACATACTAATTAACTAACTATTTTATATGGATATTTGTTTGGTTTGTCGTCCTTGACTTTGTTCTTGTATTCTTTCTGCTTTTTCAATGCTATGTACCTTACTTTTATCTTAAATAACTGTTTATTGGACATGGTGCTAGTGGGACCCTTTACATCCTTCTAGCACTCAATTTTTCTTTTCTTTTTTTCCCGAATTGCTTATTTTGTATACATATATTTTATTTCTCTATATTCTTTTTTTTATTACTCTTTAATATACTATATCTGTACTATGTTAAATCATGATGTCAATGAATTATATTAATTATTGTGACCATAATATTGAAAATTGTAAACCACGTAATGATGAACCCAAGTGTTCTGTAAAGAACCTAGGGGGGATAAAATACAATAAACAATAAACTAAAAAAAGTTACGTTTATATTTAAAACTATCATAAAAAGTTACGTATACAATGAACGTTGACTGGAACAAAAACAAATACAATAGCAAATCGATAATCATATATGTATTTATTTATTCATGCCAACCTCAAAACTGTTAATACACATAATAATATATTTGTCAGCCTTCGTGGCTCAGTTGATTAAATATCTATCTTTATACGTCGTAGCTTTACTTTTGTGGCACATTTTAACTAGTAAAATTAAAATTACAAATTACTTTGTTTACACCACTAATGAGTATTTATAGTTTACTAGTTGCGGAGCTGACCAGCTCCCTCATCAGAACAAACTAATACTTTTTATAAGTAATTAATTAGTATTAGTTTGTTCTGATGAGGGAGCGGGTCATCTCCGCAACTAGTAAACTATAAATACTCATTAGTGGTGTAAACAAAGTAATTTGTAATTTTAATTTATTGATTAAATATCTGACTCCTGAGTGAATGGCCCAAGGTTCGATTCCCAGGTGAGACACAGTTTTTAATTGTGTTTTCAGTCTGGATCTGAGAGACGATAAATATCACAAGTTTTCCAGATTGTGGCAACTTCGTATTGGGTGCGGGTAAAATTAATATTTGACATAGTACAAATTGGTTAAAACAAAAAAAATATATGTATAAAATAAAATATAAAAGCGTGATATGTATCCAATTTCCTCCCATGATAGACAGTGAGATAATATAAAATTGTTTTTCGGGCAAATGAAGACGAAGTTGGAATTTTACAGACGAACCAGATACTCAAGGCATCTACAGGGCTTACGACCTGTCATCGGCTGGTTTCTCATTACTGACTGTTACTTTCATTGTTTACAAAAAAAAACAACTTCTCGATAGACGGCGTTACAAAAAGTATTCACCGTTACTTAATAGATGGCGATAGTAAAAAACTTCTTTTATTTTTAAACGATCTGATTCTCATAAAAATAAATAGAACTTTCAAAATTGCAATGATAAGGGAACTCAATAAGAAGGCATAATAGATAAGGGAACTCAATAAGAAGGCATAATAGATAAGGGAACTCAATAAGAAGGCATAATAGATAAGGGAACTCAATAAGAAGGCATAATAGATAAGGGAACTCAATAAGAAGGCATAATAGATAAGGGAACTCAATAAGAAGGCATAATAGATAAGGGAACTCAATAAGAAGGCATAATAGATAAGGGAACTCAATAAGAAGGCATAATAGATAAGGGAACTCAATAAGAAGGCATAATAGATAAGGGAACTCAATAAGAAGGCATAATAGATAAGGGAACTCAATAAGAAGACATAATAGATAAGGGAACTCAATAAGAAGGCATAATAGATAAGGGAACTCAATAAGAAGGCATAATAGATAAGGGAACTCAATAAGAAGGCATAATAGATAAGGGAACTCAATAAGAAGGCATAATAGATAAGGGAACTCAATAAGAAGGCATAATAGATAAGGGAACTCAATAAGAAGGCATAATAGATAAGGGAACTCAATAAGAAGGCATAATAGATAAGGGAACTCAATAAGAAGGCATAATTGGTGAACGTTGCGCAATCAATTGAATGCATATTTACTAAAAGATTCTAATGACCCTAAGTCATATTATATCAATTCATTAAGTTTTCTAATAAGGAAAGTACTGGTAACAATTACGTTATTTTTTTTAAAGAATGAATATGTCCTTGAATCAAGTACATATACATCCTCATAGATTGTCTAAACTCAGAATAAATGCTTGGACTATAGGTGAACGTAATCGGTCGTGGCAGGATTCGAACTCGCGACCACTGGATTACTAACCCAGCGCGCTAACCGCTCTGTCACCACCCATCAACCCATCTAATATTTTTGACAAATGACTTAAATTATTCTAGTTGTACATATGCTTCCCTTTTACAATCGTATAATGCAAACCCCTATTTCTCTGAGATTTAATGGAATTCTGTTTTTACTCTTCTTTTCAACAGTAAATATATTATGATCTAAATTGTACATCAGAAATCCGCATCTATTGGTGGCTGTGCCTTATTAAAAAAATTTGTTCTAGTTCTTATACCAATAAAAAGTAAAATTATTCATATGGAAATTATAAATTATTACTCAAGAGTTATAAGTTTTGAAACTTATTTAAAAATATATTTTTTCCAATAAGCAATTACGGAATTTTATTCCGCACGCGAAAACCCACATATTTTTGAATTAATTGAGCAAAATGAGAATATTTTGATTTTTGTAAATGAAAAATAAAATAATAACCGTTCCCAATACTTATTCCGAAAATAAATACTCATTATTTATCAAAATCAAAATACGTCGATTTGTTAATAAGCCCAAAGAGAGCAATTTATACGACCTAAAATTTTCTATTTTAGTGACTGAAAAGAACAGGTAATTCGAAGCTACAAGCGATTTGGATTCTCGGTTCTAGAAAAGAATGAGACCATCTTCTCTCGATTCCATTTGGATTCTACATACCTTGCAACGCCCGAGGGGGAGGTTTTTGAAAAGAGTAATTCAAGGTGAATGCGGATTCCAATTCTCATTCCTGAATAATATGCAATGAGAGCATGACGATTTTCCTTTAGAAACCTCACTTGGATATATGAAGATTAACTGCAACATGATTTATAAATGGAATTTCAAATTTTCTTATTCAACGGATAACATCATGATATATTAAACATGAATTTTATAATGAAATGGGTTGAATTCCGAAGACGAATTAAACTTTGAGTG
This sequence comes from Molanna angustata, assembly GCA_963576475.1. Classification (NCBI taxonomy): domain Eukaryota; kingdom Metazoa; phylum Arthropoda; class Insecta; order Trichoptera; family Molannidae; genus Molanna; species Molanna angustata. The sequence goes on along the minus strand of OY754967.1, from coordinate 27,903,050 downwards.
CTCAAAAATCCGAAAATATAATAAATTTTGCAGAGTCCAGAGTATAGCAAACCCTTAAGGCTTCGTAGATAGCTGTACATTCAGCTGTAAAAACTGAACAATCTTGGTAATTTTTATGAGAGATTGAATGTTTTTTGATGTGAATTGTAGCCTCGCATACGTCGTTAAATTAAACTCCCTTTATTTTATTCAATCTTTAAAACAGCAAAAAATACATAAAATGAATAAATTTGAATTTTTTTTTAAATAGCAGTACGTTTTCATATTTGCACCAATTGTCGTGTGACCTGGACGAGACGAATAGTTAATATTGACAAACAAAAAGTTGACACTACCACATTGAGTAAATTCTGAAACATGGGCTAATGTATGGAAATGTAGTGTGCCTTCATTTTAGTAATTTATAGACTGACATTTTATAATTTTATATATTACGTAATATGAAGGAAATATACTTGCGTTTTATAGGAATATTGAAATTCAACTTTCTGGAATAAAACACTTTCCATCAATACAATGACTTGCAAATACTTTTATTTATAGAGCTATAAGCTTTTATGATTTGCATAATTATATGCAAATTATAAAAGGACACTTTGTTATGAATATTTTTCTTTATTAAAAATAACAATGAAGTTAACGAAAAAGAAACAAAATTTGAGCAATAAATTTAGAGAGAAACCGCAGTAAGTGTTGTAGAGAATAATGAGAGAGCGTTGAGGGTTATGTATCAAAACAATTTGGTCTGGTAATATGGTACACATCATGTCAGACAGCGTACATAAATTCTTCCAGAAGATTCCTTCATAAAAACGCGGAGTCGCAAAGAAGACCTGACTGTTGTGGGTAATACCTAAGACATCAAACTGAATTATATGAGATAGGTATGCGTGTAGTTATAAATTTCGCAAAAGTTAGGAAAACTAAAAAAAGTTGACATATTTTAAAATCCAATCCAGATGAGTGGTATTCGACTCATATGTGTAAGTCGACATAATGATCTCTGTGTCATCCTACGACTGCTGATTGATGCGATTAATAAATCTTGTATTCTGTGTTGTTTTTCACGATTCTGGTCAAATTTTAGTGTGACATTTAAAAAGGTGTTAGTCGTTGTTAGGTCGGTCTATCCTGTAACTTCTTAATCTACTGATCACCAGGTTTTTGAGCTCTCTTGGTTCTACATTATATGAATACGTCCGAAAAATCTGAAAATTCAAGGTTTGGGTGTATAGTGATATTATTTGTGCGCCTAGGCCTTATTTATGCACTTAGCCATTATTTATGCGTTTAGCCGTTCACGGGACTCACAACAGACCAAATAAAACATTTTTCGCATTGATTAAATTTTTGGTTATTTCTTTTTACTTTATTCGTTACGGTTATTCCCTTTTAAAATGAAATCGCAATCGATTTTTAACTAACCTTCCGACCAGTTAGAGCTCTCAGGAACTTTAAGAATATGACAATGCATTTTTCAGCATAATTCATTTGATATTTTGAAAAATAAAATGATTTTGTATTTCATACAAAGTTAACAATAATGCTTTACTTTTTATTTATACGGCTCTAGGCCTTTTACACGAATAAAAAATAAAGTGGTTACACAGCATGATTTAAAATATATAAAAGTAATAATTTAAATATATACAAGTATATAATAATAAAATAAATAAATGTTTTATTGCATAAAACCGGGAGTATTTTTATGAATTTCTTTTTGCAGTGTCATTCAAACGCGAAGAAATATTTGAAAAGGGTGTCCTAGTTTATTTTTTTTTAATTATTTTTTTATTTTAGATACATTGATTTTATTTGGCCTTTGATACTTTGATCTTAGAATAAGTGAAACTTTTACGTGAATTAATAAATGCATATACTCTATTCGATTCATAACTCAATAATATACCTAGTTAAGTTGTAATTTTATATGTCACACAAAAGCGTTAAGCCGTAAATAATTGAATAAATATAAAATCATATACAGGTTTTGTCCCATCATAAATATCAAAACAATGTTATGGAAGCCAGTGACGTGGGATTGAATGAGGTTGGGAAACATATATTTTGAATTAGCGAAATAGGGTAATTTCATGTAAAAAGGGGATACCAAATATCAACCTCATATCTACAAGTGTTATAACTGAGAGCGATAACTTAACAATACATTATTGTCACAAGGAAATGTTTTGGGATACAGGTAACCTTCAAAGTGAAAAGGTTGGGAGAGCAGACAAGATAATTAAGATAAAACGAAATGGCCAATTCGGGTTGTGGGCAAGAGATTAAAATCATTTCTGCGCACAGAGAGGAAAACAAAGATATGTATATAGGTACCTACACAATTCGCTCGTGCCTTTTATTATAACTACCTCCTTTATTCACAATTTCGATTTAATTTCATTACAAAGTACATATGCCTAATAAATATATAAAGTTTTTTAGATGAAGGTTCGTTGAAAAATATATACATAGATACTAGTTCCTGGTACATTTCATGAAAACATATAGGCTTTCAGTATTCACGATAGCATCTTGTATACAATAGCTATAAAAGATACTTTCTTTTTATCTGATGGGGTCATAGAAATTTTCAAATGTCAATAATCCCGCTAGTTTGTAGTATATTTGTATATGTATGTATAGTATTTTCCACCACCAGCAGCAAGAAGCTAGCGACAAAAAAAATATACTCTTTCGCAGATCACCGCTTAAAAATAACCTAGAATTCTACTATTGTACTATAAACAGCCCTAGAACTTGACCAGTGCCCAGTACTTGCGCAGTAAATAATTTATTTATTTATTTACGTACATATACGGCCTCTGGGCCATTATAAAATAAAAGTTAAAAATAAAACATAAAACTCGTGTTAAACAACAATTAAAAAAAGAAAAACAACACAATAATTCATTAAAACACAATATTCATAATATCCGCATCGTCCTGACACTAGTGTATTCTATGTATGCCTTCCACTACTACAGGTACCTACAGAGTTGATGTCCCGCTCACACAGCACTACAGACACAGTGCGAGAAAGAGACACCAACTTCCACAATACAGCGGTTACAATTATTGCAAATTGCCAGGTCGATATCAAATTAAAACATTTTTCTTTTACAAATTTAAAATAATAAAATAATCATTATATAAATTCACAATCACAACAAATAGTAAACACTAAACAATTCAATTAGCAATTTATATAAAATGAAAAGTAAAAAACAAAATATAATATACACCAATTTATAAACGAAATTAATAGCAATAAATAATTGAATTAAACGACAGTTAAATAACAGAATGAATATATACCCACAGTTATATATTCAGTTATTCAATCGTAAATTATATACCCACAGTTCCGGATTATACACGTTGTATGTAGTCATTATTTTTTTATATAAATTTGACTATTGTTACAATTAACAACTGTGCCGACCACCGTGGCACAGTTGTTAAGAAGTTCGGTTTCTGCGCGGGCGTCCTGGGTTCGATTCCCAGCAGAGGAGAAATTTATTTAAATTCATTTCTCACGCAAATATTGCTTCTCTGGGCTGGAAACACTGGTTAGTTGGAAGAAATTGCCATACGGCAATAAACTCGCCACTTCCGTAGGGTGCAGGGAAGTGTTCATTATTATTATTATTATAATGTTGACAAGGGTTTGACTTTTATTTGTCAAATAAAATAAAGAGGATAACATGATTCGGGAAGAAAACAGAATAGTAATTATTATTGACGAAGAAACATGAGAGGCCTGAAACAATACAAAATATACTATATAAGGATGAAAGGTTTGAGATACTAAATGGTTTCATGTATGCGGTGATCATGTTTGAATAACAAGCGTATTTTTGTTCGCAATTATTGAATATTGAATATTCCGTGCGACGATGTTTAATAAAGGCACAGAAGACAAAGAGATTTAACGAACGCACAAAGGATAATGAAGAAAAAAAGATTTACAAAGGATCCAAAATGAATGAGAATTATTTTCATCTTCTACTAAACACAAAAAACAAAAACTAACGAAGGCGAATAAGAGTTATTTAAAAAATGTCTGGGATTGCAGTCTGGAGTAATAGATTGGTGCCTATAAGTGATATAAAAGGCGCTTGAATCTAAAAAAATATTGTACTTACTTTGTAAAGAGGTCTAAAAGGAATCACAATTAAATGAAGTACCTAATGTGCTAATAGAATCTTTAAAACTGCTTTTAAATCTAGATTTTTTTTAATTTCCACTTTATTATTTTATTCTGGTCATACCATACCCAAGTGTAAACTCTTGTTGATAATAAGTAACTGTATTGTATCTATTGTTTTATGTATCATCTTTTTTCTTTATCAAATAAAAAAATAAATAAATACACGCATTGGTATACGCACCTGACGTTGTACCTGGGCAGGTAAACCCGTAGGGTTGTATATGTATGTATTATAATATATAAATGTACAGTTTTAAAACATACAATATATTCCGGTTTACCTACAGAAATGATGAAAACTTTTCCCTGATTTTTTTGGGGCCTCACTCATTTTCCACTACAATTAGTTCGGGGTTAATCCAAAACAATAATTAAATTTCGCCGGACTATTGTAGTATCGAAATGTATTGGAATAACTTTAAAGATATATTCTCTCGCTGACACTTATATACGCACACGCACACATGTATACCCAACATCAAATGTACTGTTAATAATGTGAAAATTTTTAATTGCTTTTTATTAACATAATACATCTGTATATACTGTAAATTTTCCGAAACAAATAAAAAAGTTCAAATATCTTTATATTTACTGTTTTTTTAAGAACAAATATGTCCTTGTAGCAAGTATACATACATCCTCATACATTCAAACTCGCGACCAATGGATTACAAATCCAGCGCGCCAACCTCTCTGCCATCTACCGTCACTGCGTTACACTAACTAGCAATAAAGAGAGGAGATGCTTGAAACTGGCATTTTTAATTATTTCATGTCTTATTATACTAACAACTTCGACAAAGACTAAACACGAATTGACTTGTCACAAAACTTGTTTGTAATTCATTATAAATTATTTTTGCATCTATTGCCTGGATCTGCATACTACATCAAATTGGAATCACAAAGCGCACCGGAACCAATGTTTTAGTGAAAATCGGTAGACCACAACTGACCAATCATAGTGAAACATTGTTGCCAATATATGGCATCCCCATTGTCCAGACTTCAATCTACATATCTACATAATACATTATTCTTTGTTCGAGGTTCAGATACCTACCAACCTATATTATATACAGTAGGGACCGCAGAATTCACGTTAATATTAAAACGATAAGCCAAAATACAATCTTGATTTCCCTTAATTCTTCTTCTTCGTCGATGACGCTACAGGCCAAATCGAGCCATGATCTCCGTAAACTTTCGCCTCCATAAAAAAAATATATTAAAAAAATAAATAAAAACTAAATAAAAAAAATAAACCTAGTTGATTTCCCTTAATATGGATCGATATTTCAGCACGATGAAATAACATTTTTAAAAACAAAATGAAATAATATTTCTAGCGCAGTTCAGGGGTGACATCTGTGCGAGACACCGTCACCTCATTTATAAGGACTGTTGCTTTCATTGTTTACAATTAAACCAATTTCTCAATAGATGGCGTTACAAAAAAAGGTTTCTTCGTTACTTCATAGATGGCAAAAGTAATAATGCATTATTTTTAAATTAATTGTTTCACTTTATTCGAATATATAGAACTTTCAAAAATTACACTGATAAGGGAACTCAATAACTGTTAAAGTACATCCGAAGGAATTGAATGAATAACCTTTTCAATATTATTTTACTTTATCTGTGAACTCTTCCTTACACCCAGCGCAGATGATAATTTTATTGATGATATATTCAATCTAACTAGAGTTTCTAGGAGATCTCTTACATTTTATGCAAGCTGATTGCAAGCTGATCTTGACAGACTTACGGACTACTGCCTGACAAACAAATTGACTATTAATGCAGACAAATGTTACAAACTAACCTTTACCCGCAAACAATCACCCATAACTTTTTCCTATAACATTAATAAAGTTTCCATAACACCTTGCGACACTGTAAGAGACCTCGGTATAATCATGGATGGGAGCCTTACATTCAGCAACCATATAGATAAAATGATAGACAAGGCTTATAGAACTCTTGGATTCATATTCAGAACCTGCAAATCTTTCAAGAACATAAATACATTAAAATCTATATATTATACCATGGTTCGACCAATACTCGAATACGCATCCCCAATCTGGTCCCCAAGATACACAACATACAAACAACGCATTGAAAGAATACAAAGATTGTTCATTAAATACTTAAACCGTAAAGCATACCTCGAGTTCCCCAGCTACGACTGCGCGAGAACCTATTATAAAATCGACAGTCTCGAGAATAGACGCACAGTAAATGATATGATGCTTCTGTACAACATTATAAATAATAATATCGACTGCCCCTCAATACTCAATACCATTTCATTTAATATTCCTACTCGCAGAACTAGACATACACATTTATTCCACCTTCCAATTCACCGCACCAATTACGCACAAAACATGACTATTCATAGAATGTGCGATACATACAATAACAGATTTCAAGACTTTGACATCTTCCACCTCAGCTCCACAACATTCAAATACTCCATACAAAAGAAGATCAATAACCACTTATTATAGGAAACCTTGATGGCATTTATTCTCTTTTTTCTTTTTTCCTTTTAGTTCAATATTATGTTTTAAATCATTGTTAACTTGAAATGTTGCTCTTACCTACATACCAACCTATGATCATATTTTATTTTTTTTTATTTTTTGCAAACTTGTATTATTTTATGTCAATCATAACGACAAAATGTAATAGGCCTTAATACTTGATGTTACTATTGTATTGTACTATGTCTTAACGCTGTTTTTTGTCCAACTTTAACATAAATAAATAAATAAATAAATATAGATGAGAGGGGACCTTCCAGAGGATCTAAGATCTGTGCAAAGATTAAGGGTGCTGCATTTACGAAAAACTGAAAAGGGTCACAGGAAACAAGGTGGAATTGAAGAGAAGATCCGGTATAGAAAATTAGTATTTCCACCCCAGAAAAATATTAATTTCAGGAAATATTTTTTTCCCCTGCTGGGAATCATTACACACATACAATCCTACCATCATGGTATATCAGCGAAAGGTATGCGGTTGTGAATTACCTTACAAAAAGGAGGCACAACACATGTGTATATCTCCACACACCAAACCCGTCTCACCTAAAAAGAACATTCTGAATGGGTAGTATGTAACATGCCCGTTGTATTTTCAATTCCCCGCTCTTCAGGGACAACCCGAAAACGATACTAGAAAAGAATGAAAACACTATTCTAAGCCGGTAGATTTGGTGATATACAATATTTCTCCGTGTATATATGTACATTAGAAGGTTATTTACTGTGCATATTTGTGTACGTCACAAGGTACACAAGGTTCTTAATAATTAACTGTAGTGTGGTTTCAACGAATAAAAAGAATACCAACTTATTTTTCGTCATGGAATGCATATTCGCATGACGAGTATATTTTTGGGACGAATTATACTCGCTAATCCTCTCTTACTGAGCTTCGATAATTTGAACATTGGTACTGAATTATTATTAATTTATTTAATATAATCACAAAATTGAGACGGAGGATTTTCCTTGCGGCCGAGGAGACCACCAAGGCGAGCCGGTATCAGTACAAGTTCTATTATGAATCAGGATATCTTGAGATATTATACATAGATCTCCATATAAAAATTATATCCATGATATGGGTACGCGCAAGGGTTTAGTTTTCACCACTTGACGGGACTTGCCTCCGCCGATGACAATTCATAAAATTTAAATATTAATGCAAAATGTCGTTTTGCCAGATTTTTTCGTCATTATATCAAGAGAAAATTGCTAAAATCGCCCAAGAATCGATACTTATTGTATAGATCAGAAAGCTGTAAATCTAATTCTACCTCAAAATAAAAAAAAAACCCAGAGCGTCTCATCAAATATTCAAAATAAACGTACTTACAATATATTAAAATATTTCGTTCAAAAATTCATGAGTACCAATCTCATACAAAAAAAATTGTCTTAACGGATTTTTATGATATGTGGATTTGTGTAGATTAGTCTATTAAAACAACAACAATCACACACAAAAAATGAACAAACACAACCTTATAACTCTCAATCAATACGCATGGTAAAATTTATAAAACTGTGTACCATTGAAAGACGCGTGCCTTGAATTGAACACGTATTAGCAGGAACAGTTTGCGTTGCTAAACCGCGTGCATTTGGAGGACACATTCCTTGAATTCAACACGAGTTTTTAAGTGCATCAGCGCAACAAACTAGTGCCTAATTCGAGGCAGTACTTGCCTCCTAATCAACAAGGAAAGGTAAATACGCATCCGGACTTTGCTTTCAATATTCATGTGCGTATTCCTCCATATACTTCCCTTTCGGCTATAACTTAATTGAAAATAATCAAAACACTATTTTACTCTTTTTAAATTAATATCGTTGAATGCATTTTCGTCTAACTGTGATAGATAGACTTGATTATGTCCTAAAAGACGTAATTGCTATCGACGAAATAAATAATGATATAAACATTTAAACATACTTTTTTTATTAATATCATAGTTATTTGGGTAGATAAATTCTTTTCTGATTCCGTAAAATTTATTGCATACACTTCCATCGACATACGTAAAAATATGTCTTGTTTTTTTTTAGAATCGTCTTACAAGACAAAACAATGAACTGATCGGTGTCAAATATGGGTCAAATTAATTTATGATAATAAAAATATCGAAATCGTCTTCGATTAATGACATGCTCGTTGAAGTATGTTGAAGTATCGTCAGCAACGGCCTATATTAATGATGTTGGTACAATTGATGGAAATGATTGTTGTACGTAGCAGAGTAATTATGACGAGACGCATAACATATTATTACAATTTGCTCTTCAATTTTTCTATAAACAATTGAATGATGTACTACATATATCGTCTGCTTACTGGAAGAAGTCACTAACTGCGACAAACATGTTTTCGAGATAATGGCTGTCAAAGTTTTTTGCAATACTAACTCTCATAACTCCTTTAATTATTTATAGATTGTCATGATTTTTTCAACATATATACAAAGTCGTCTAATCTAACTATATATAATGTTCAAATTTGACAAAAACTCATTGGGAAAGAAAAAAACACAAATTTGCATATAATGAGATTTTCCTGACGGCTCATCTGCCATACTGTGTGAGACTGTATGTAATATTTCTATGTGGTAAAACTCATTATAATGCTTTCATAAAATTTTTCAAATTTTATTCACTTCCTTGCAACCTGCGCAAGTGGCGAATTTATTGCCATTTTGCAATTTCTTCCAAACTTTTTGTATTTTTTCCAATATTCTCATTTTGTCTATATTTTATTAGTAGGTACCTATAAAAATCTCAGATGTTTCAAATGAAAAGTACCATTTGTGCCCTGGACCTCTTTTAAATTTTTTTCTGACTTTAAAATTAATAGAAATTTAGGTATTTATCCGCATTTTTAGTAGGAATATTTTTTTATGAACTAACCAATATTAAACCTGGGTTTGTTCTGAGTCATATTCCCCCTTAGGGAAATGGTGAGATGCAATGTATTTATCGAAAGTTAAATTCTTTAGTTAATGTGTTAAACTTTTAGGAAATGTTGGTAGTTAGATGCAAAAAATTGTAAAAAAAACTTCATTATAACGATAATGACTTTTTCCAGACGACATAATTGAAAAAGAATGCAGATAATGAATATTTTTCCGAAAAATCTCCGCAACGGGACCTCATATGAACATAATTTTTTTCCAGATGTAAAGGGCGTTTTGGTGATTATGGTAGTATAGTTAACTCATTTTTGCCAAAATGGGCAGTTAATGACTTCTTCCAGTAAGTAGACGATATAGCAATGCCAGATCTGTTTCTGAATGCAGCCATCGAACACGTCCAAGGCAAAGCATGATAAGTAGTTTCAATTTTACAACTTTCCATAAAAATTTAAACTACAGTTCATGTATTGTTGCTGTGTATTAATATTGTACTTACCTAAATAGTTTAAATTGCGCCGCAAAGACTCAAAAATTTCATCATTGCGTAGTATTTCTACATATTATAAATTATGTTTTCAAAAGATCTACATCCAAGATAATTAATGAAGTATCAGGAGTATTTTAAATAATGATTTAACGTGAATGCTATAAAAATAGTAGTTAAAAGGCGTGAAGAATTTATTAATATTATAATAGCGTAATTTTCAACATTATGCACCCACTAAGCAATATCTGATTGATAGAATGTTTCTGTATACTTCCTGTGTCAATAAATTTAGGTATATAATTCATCTTTAACAAAATAATGTTTGATTTGTACATAAGGATTTTTTTGTATAGGTACTTAAACAAAAAAAACGGTTAGGTAAGACATGTTCTAAAAATGAATACTTGACCCTAGTTTTGGAAAATAGCTCTTTGAAAATGCCTATCAATAGGGTGGCTCGTTAAAGAGTGGATAAAAAAAGTCTTTTAATAAAAATGAATTATTTGGTAAGGGTTTAGATAAAATGACATATCATTTTTTTTTTTTATTAAAGTTTTATTTATTTACATTTTTTTAAACAATAAGTATTCTTGATCATCAAAATATTCGATTTACATATAGGTACATATATGTATTTATACAAGTAAACAAGACAAAAATTAACTAATAATTCTGGTGCTATTCAGGGGTGATATATATGCGAAAGGATTGTCACCTCATGTATGAGGACTGTTGCTTTCATTGTTTACAAACCAATCTCTCAATAGATGGCGTTACAAAAAAGTTTTTCGTAATTTCATAGATGACGAAATGGACGATGGTATTTTAGCTTATTCTCAAGCGATAAGATTTCATGATTAACAATATATATAGAAATTTTCAAAATGGATTGATAAGGAACTTAATAAAAAGGGACGTTGCGAAAGCGCTTAGAGTGATCACGTAAACCAGCCGATGACAGGTCCTAAGCACTATAGGGGCCTTTATTTTCCGGCTCTCATGATATTCCAACTTCGTCACCATTGAGATGTTAAAATTGTCATAAAGTAAAATTAAATAAAATAATTCATGAAAGTACCTACATAGGTATATATTAATAAATAAATATGCGTTTTTGCCTACGTCTACGTTTGATAAAAAACAAAATATTTCAAAATCAGGGTTTTGTTTACTTTTAAAAGTTCTACATCAACAGTTTTAGAAATAATTACGGTAGGACTGCTTAAGGGGGGGGGACTACTGCCAACGTACCTATTTTTCAATTTGATATTCCATCATTATTTCTTATCAAATCGTTTTGAAAAAAATAATTTACATAGTTTGGGTATTAATAAAGAAAAATATATCATTAATAAAAAAACATTTATTTTCCATTCAGCGCCATTGCGAAATAAAAGTTTTTTTGGTTTATTAACATAACCTGATGCATTAATGCAACGTTACATCGTATTGATATTTTAATCTTCTTTAATTTATAAAAAAATATAATGCTCTATACCTTATAGTTTTTTAGAAATTTAAGATAAATGTCAAAAATCGGGGTATGCTTATTATTTTCTACAAGAATATATACAGAACATAATAAAAAAGTTAAGGTAGGTATATTTTTCTTTATTAATGTCCAAACTAACTAGATTTTTTTCAAAATGATTCGTTTTGTAGTAATGATGCAAATTCAAATTGAAAAAATAGGTACGTTGGCAGCAATTACCCTCTTAAATAAAGTAATAGACCAATTCCTGCTGAATCAACAGTTGCGTGGAAAATCATCATATTATCTTCTGGCAAGATAAATATTTGATATATTTCTTGAGAAAGCCACAAAGAGATGTCAATGTTTAACAAACTCAACAAATACAAGGCGCGTCAGTTAAATTTAACTCGTTTAAAATTAACCTTAACTCTATTCGGTGCTCGAAAGAGACGACAACAGTTTGTTGAGTGCAACGCCACACTAACGCCTTGCCAAAGTATTGGCAGAGCTATTCACGAGTTTTACTACGGCGAAACAAGTAATGATGTCATTACCCGCCGTAAATCTCGTCTTACTATTGGTTGAAAATGGGTGGCGCGACTCGTCTCGTCTGCAAGCAGCGCAAATACTAGTCATACGGAATACGTGGGATTCCTATTGAAACACAGCTATTATCGTACGATGCGATAAGTCAAAACAACAAAAATGCCACCTTTTCTGCGAAGCGACCAGCACGTGGAATTGATAACATTCGGTACCCATTTGCTTAATGGCCTGTTTTACCTGCTACTGTTAATGAATCATTTTCCGCTGTATGGACCCCACGTAAATGTTATCGTGAATTAACATTTGAATAACATTCAAGGCCTCGTGAACCGTTTCCAAATGTTCGCAAAGTCGCAAAAAAGAAACCAAATATTATGTTTGTGGTGATTAGGAATACCAAAGTCCTCTTCAAAATATACGTCAAACAAGAGTTATGACCCCGCATTTACTAAGCGGTATTTGTGTTGTTTGCATTGAAAACTAAGTTAAACAATTGGAGTGCCATCGCTGTCGATTTTGATGGATGAAATAAAATGCTTGGCAGGGCAAAGTAAATAACTGCATGGTTTTCTACAGTCATAAAAAGTTAGCAGGTTATATACGCACCATAATATTTGAACGCGTAATATGTATGTGGAATTTTTTTCTCGCCGAGCATCAATCCAATACGACAATGTTTCAAACGATAAATACCTACTATGCAGATTGTTTTAATAAAAAATCAACTTTTTTATTGTTATATTGTGTTATTTTTACGTAAATTTGCGTATTTTTTTATCGAATGAAATATACTTTTTTGTGAGCAAATATTTGTTTATTTAATGTTAGAAGTACTTATTTACATGAAAAATATTTATAATTATAACTTAGCATGAAAGTAAAAAATATGGTTATTATTTCGTTTATCTTTAAGTATTTTTCTGTGTAAATGTACCCATTTTTTCACGCAAAAATAGTCCATACATTTTGTTGATATTCGTTGCCATGGTTACGATCAAATCCTTTTAATAATATTTTAGTGTGTAGTGTATGTATATGTACCTATGTATATGGATATTAGTTTAGTTTGTCGATTGACAATTCTTGATAGAACTCCATTGTATATATCTATATATTACAAATATAAAACGAGTGGGTTGTGGCCAACCCTAAACTCTCCATACCATAGTAAGCGTTCATTTTTTTCTTGAAATGTTGACAATCTCTAAATGCATTTTTATGAAGAACATTTCTATTAGATTCTTAAACAAATATAAGATTCCTAGAGGACAAAAGTTTTCACAATACACCAAACATACAAAAACATTGTCACAAAACTCATAGTATGCACTTTCTACATGATACGTGTTGATAAATTTTAAGTAAAATTGCTTTACTAGAAAGATGAGCACGTATGAGACAGTGTATCAATGTTGATGAGGCGATGTATATGAGTCAAGATAGAAGAATGCGGTGTTAGGTTCTTACTGTCTACCACTTGAGGAAGATAGAAGTGGAGAGTAAAAAATACACTTGTCTATAGAGACACATTCAATATCAATATGAAGTTGATTCTTCAATTTTCCCATACAGAAGTTATTGTAATTTTTTTATTTACCTACATTTTTCATACAAATATGAAATTTATTTTACATTGATATGGCTGACCATAGTTTTTTTTCTTTAAATTTTGACAATCCTTAAATGCATTTTTGATGAGTGTATTTTTATTGTATCAAAATGTTAAACAGTATAAAAATACCTCGATTTTCAGTGAGAGCATTTTGAAAATTTGGACAGATGAAATCATAGAGAAGAAATTAACGGATATCATAGGAAAACTACTTTACATATATGATATCAATATGAAGTCAATCGGACTTATAGTTTGGGCTCTAGAGAGGACACAAAAAAAACAACGTAAATGATGAAATCATAGAGAAGAAATTAAAGATGTCTATGGAAAACTAATCAGCTCTAGGTCTTTGCACTTTACACATATGATGTAAATATGAAGTCGATCGGACTTATAGTTTGGGCTGTAGAGAGAACACAAAAAGGATAATTCCGTACGCCGTACGTTGTACGCCATACATACAAACACATCACGACGAAACTCACAGTGTGTACTCTCTACATGATACCCGTTGAGAAATTGATGTAAAAAAAATACGCTTAAAAATTGTGAAATCATGACTCCACTATTCCATAGTGTGGAGAGTAAAAAAGCATTATTCTAACTATAGTATTATTCTGACGATGTGCCTTGCACGAAAAGCGTCAATAATCAAAGAAATTTCAATAGAACAAATACCAAGTATTTTTTTATATTTTTAATATATCTACGTATATGGATATGTATTTTTTCTTTGTTCATGTGTCGCAGGCGAGAACCAAGAAAGGTTTCATGTTTCATTTATTTATTTATGTATTTTCTAGATTTTATTTATAAATTTCAGGAAAATTTCATTTGAAAACGACGAAATTATTTATTTATTTATTTAAACACTTTATTGTACATTACTTAATAGCTAGTACAAATGGCGGACTTATTGCCTAATGGCAATTTCTTCCAGACACTTAGAATTCGTTCAAGGAAATTCGTTTAGAATTCGTAAAGGACCCAAAGACAATAAAAATAAGTGGGTTGTTTCCAACACTAAACTTATATTTAATTATATTTTAAACCATTTCGCATAGTCCATTTTTTCTATGTGTTTTTATACACATTTGCTTCCGGTGTAAATATATAAAAAAAAAATTATTTGTGGCCAACTCTACACATTTTACTACGCTTATATTCAACCTTTCACGCTTATATTCAAAGGTTTCAAGGCTTCAATTGGGATACTCCTTCGGATTGACTTTAAACGTCTTAGTTGAAAGAAAGCAGAAAGAGTAACTGTGTTTATTTGGTTTGAAAAGCTTAGATTAGAATCTATTTTAACTCAAATAAGTTTAACACAGGATTTGGGAAGAACATAACATTTTCGAAGGTTAGTGAGGAGGTGTCTATTAAATGGCTTCGTTTGTGCGTTGCTGTTCAGAGTAGTTCTGTCTCGGGTTTAGCTTAAGTTTGTTTGATGACATTCAAACACCGATATCTTCGATACATTTACGAATTACAGTTTTTAGATGGTGAGCATTTTCTAGTGTGCAATAAAAGTAAAGCTGCCAATCGTCCGCATAACAGTGTGCGAGTAGTTTGGGAGTCATTGATTGAAAATATGTCTTTTGTGTATAAGATAAATAGTAACGGACCTAGAACAGAACCCTGGGGAACTCCGAATTTTACGAAAAAAGCGGGAGATGATTTTAAGTTACTGAATTTAATAGTTTGATGCCATCCTGTGAGATAAGATTAAAATCATTTATATGTGTTTTCTCGCATACCCGAAGTACCGTATCGTAAATACCATACTCGCGTACCGTAAGGAACGCCTGACAAAGAAAACAAGCACCTGTTTTCTTAGTCAGGCGTTCCTCATTCACCAAACCATCTCCACATGTGACCAAACCATCTCAATGTCATCGATCATCATCATCATTATCATAAGCTCGACAGCCCTGGGTGGGCTTTGGCTGAATCCAAGAGTCTCCTCCATTCCCCACCATATCAATGTGTTCACTTTTATTCTAGAAATGACATCTTTCTTCATCTCACATTCTTTCCATTTGTCCTCATTTCTTACCCTGTCATACATCGTTCTATTACAAACTATTCTAAACGATCTCATTTCAACTGCATTTATTCTGCTTTCATGCGTCTTCTGCCACGTCCAATTTCACTTGTATTCATCAAAATTGGCACTTCAATTATATGTTTTCTAAAAAATGGTCTAGTGTATAATCATAATAATTTTATAAAATTCGGAATAATAATGTGTGTATTTAATATATGAAATGTAACAATGGTAATAAAGCTCTTTATTATACAATTTCATAAAAAAACAAAGAGTTAGGCTCTCCTTGACCTATGTAGATACCCACTCAAACCTGCTATGAAGCAGTAACGCTGGTTATTAATGTTAATATATTTCAATTAAAATAAATTCTCCAGACATTCGGTTTAGCGCTCCTAAATAAGGGTTGAAGTTCATTTTTGTTTTAGCAACAAACATAATCAAGATTTGAGTAAATTATTAGTTTAAAGTTAAAACTAGTTTTAATTCAAAATTGTGTTTAAAACTAGTTGGCTTCGTTTAATTTATGCACATACAATAATTCTTTGATCGTAGAATAATAATTAATTTTAATGTTACGGTATGAAAATTGAAGAGAATTATGAGCGGTCTAATAAAACTTTGCTTGTTTAAACTAATAAAACTAAACATCCATAATACTTTTTGAATAAACATTTGAATAAGTAGTCTAAAAGCGTATTTAAAATTAAGAGGTTGGCACAATATGTATTTTTAATCAGTTGGTAAGGTATTCTAAATGGTAGGTAATCATAAATAATATTTTTACCAAATTCTTACATTATAAATGATAATAAAGCGCATATATGAATATTAATTAAACATTCTGAAAACTATACAAGATTATTAAACTCGGCACTTGCGCAGGGTGCAAGGAAGTGTTCATTATTATTTGATTTTAAATTATACAATTCATATATCATCGAATCCCAGAGGAGAGCATGCATTAATGGATGAGAAGCGAGAATTTGAGTCAATATAATAATATAAAACAAAATGTATTACTATATCCAAACAACCTTCAAGATGTAACCTATTGACGATAAGCCCGTGGAGGAAGTAATTAGTTTCAAATATTTAGGAGTAGAGATCTGAAGCCATAATGATTATCCACTAAAGTGCGCAAAGAAGTCAATAAAGCATTTGCCATAGGTATCTGGATATCTTAAAATATATGGTCTGGAAAAATGCACATGCAGGGTCAGAATATATAAGACATACGTGTGACCGATTATGACGTTTGCTGTGGAAACACGAGCAGACACTGTACGAACCAAGGGGCTCCTAAGGACAAGGAAAATGAAGGTTCTAAGGTCAATCACTGGAAAAAATCTCCGAGATAGTGTTTGCAATGTTGAAATAAGAAAAACATGTGGAATAGAAGACATCGTTCGGTGGAGCAGATCCAGAAGAAGACATTGGAGGGACAACGTTTGCTTATATATAGGTACCTACGCAGATTATAGCAGCAAATGAAATCCCATCTGGTCGCCGTCTACCCGGAAGACCACCTAACAGTTGGAAGGAAAGTTGGACTTCGACACCTCGGGAGGCATAGTTTTTGAATTACAGACCAACAGGTCTACCAAACAAACAAGAAGAAGAAGAATAACTATAGGGAAACTTACTAGTAGGTAAGTACTAACATTTTTGTAGGAGGTAATCACACAGAAACAAAAAAAAAACAGGTTCTAGTTCTACGAGATATTCTTAAAAGAAACAGATCGTTTCACCTGGTAAATGACCAGTAAACTGATAAATGTAAACATCTTACAATAAATATAATGAATGTTGACTTCTTAACAATAAATTCATAATATTTCACCGTGTTTTTCTTTATTTCGATGTATTTTATCTAGAATGTAAACCAATTTATTTATTTTTACACCTTTATAACTAAGACTATTATGAAGATTACTGCTGCCAAACTAGGTAATCCTGTTTACAATTTTACCAAGCCAAATATTTGACATTATTTCGGTTTTACATAGTTATTTTGTCTTTTCCAAAAAATATAAGAACGGACACCAGACATCACAATATATCTTAATCTCTTAAATTGTATGTTTTTTCCTAATATATGTATTATTCTTTATTGCATTAACTGAGGACTTTAAACGATTTGCTAACAGCAATAATAAACATGGTCATAATATTTTAATTTCATCATCAACATTGCTTTGATTTTTGGGATCGATAATTATGGTGTTGTGGTTCACAAAACAACAAAAGTAAGACTACGGAATTCAGTATGAAAAAAATAACTTGCCTCAGCGTTCAATGTTCATTTCTAAATAAGTTTCTATGAATGGATTATATAAGTAGGCAGTATGATTGAACTTAGACCGATATAAATACAAACCTGTTTTTTCCAGCCAATGTTATAGTAATAGTAAAGATTATTCATTTTTAAATAAACGAGCGTATATTTTACCTTTATGTTTTCAATAATAGTGCAATACGTATTTCCTATTATGATTGTGAATTGTCGAATTGTTATGTATGATTGTGATTACGTATTTCCTATTATGATTGTGAAAAATACGTACCGTACGAAAAGCCCAAACCCTTAATTCAATTGACTTAATATTATATTGATATTACTATCTGGTTCTAACACATGGCTTTCGGTTCTTTCTGCCTACCTCAAGTTAAACGGCGTGATGCTATCTACGATTCCAACATGTCAAATATACTTTTGCTGATTTTCTAATAAAATGCAAGTGGGTAAATATGATTGTTTAGATTTTTTTAAAGTTCAAAGTTTTTCACGTACTTTCACATTTAAATTTAATTTTTAATGTAATAAATATACGTAAGAGGGAGATTAAAGTTAGACCAAACCACCTGTTTTACGAAAGCGCTTGTTCACAATCACACAATGACAAAAGTATCTAAGTATATTCTCAGTAAATGTTTACCTACATGTCCTTGGAATTTTCACTGACTGTAAGTAAATGAAAAACATTTCGCGTAATCGTAAGACGAGTCTCAAAGAACACACACGCTAATTGTGGGCAAATGTTGCTTTGATATTGCATAGAATGTTACACTGTTCCGTGAAGATGATTTGCAATACGTCGTAAAACAAACAGATAATGTATTCATTTTGACTAGGGGCCCTGCCCCTAACCGCTATCGCGGCCCAACCCCCAACGGCCCCCGCGCGGCTTATTTGTTTGCGAAATAACCGTATAAGACTAAATATCGTCAAATATACCATTTAGGACATTACACAACATTTAAAAACTAAATATCTTTACGTGAAAACGCTAAAATCAAGTAATAAAACAGTATTTTTATAGTAAAAATGCGGAAATTATAAAAAAAAATATTTTCGACAATGTTTTGAAAGAAATGCGTATATGAAATGCGTACGTTTGAAATTGGAAATTACAAACATTGATAATTTGAATGTACATTCGAAATATCATTTAGAACAGTACACAACAGTTAAGACTGAATATCTTTTTTATAATAATACAATAATAATGATAAATTATACATATGTATATAATGCGATTAAACGAATTACGAAAACATTACCTGTCATCTTTTTGCGTATTATTATGACATATTGAAAGCAATGTTGTCAGTATTCAAAATGGATATTCCGCAGATTATTAAGGTTAAAATTTATTCTGAATGTTTAAAATTCCTTTTTAAACAATAATACTGTCAATTTATGCAGAAAATATATTTTAAACGATTAATTTGTACTTTTTCGCATCAATTAATTTTTTATTTTAAATAAAAATTTCGAACGCGAAAATTGTTTAAAAAAGGAAAAATTATTTCACTGGCGATTCGTTGAAGGACGAAAAAAGATTGCGTACAGTAATTATATTATAGATACATGTTATAGGTAGATACATCACTTTATTTATATAATTTTTAAATAGACATAAACATTGGCTTTGAAGAATGCTGTTGATTTCTTATAATTGTTGAATAATATTAACTATGGTTTCAAAAGAACTATTAATGGGTGATCTTATATTTGAATTCTATTTTCAATTCTATTGAGAGAAAGCTGAGGGAAGACCAGCAGACCAGTGAGATGACATAGGACAGAAAAACGTGGAGACTGTGTACCAGGAGGGCCGACCCCAGATGAACTGGGAAGAGGACCAGCCAAAGAAGAACAGTCGACAATGGCAGTGATTTTACCACGTTCGTCCACGTTTTACCACATTGTACTATTTTTTAGAGATATTATTTATACTGATTTGTTTATGGAGATAAAAAGAAAAAATACATTAGATTAAAGCGATGAAACAAACGTATGGATCAAACGTTTTGTTATTTAATAATAGAATTAAAACACAGAATACAGTTGGCTAACACCTGGCGTTGTTAAATAGCTAAATTTACAGTACCTAATGGAGTCACCGGATCTAATTACCAACAATCGCAATCTGGTATAGCCACAGTGCTGACTGTGTTACGACACACAGAATCTGTATTATCGTACACAATTGTATCTAATTTGACCACATAGTGCATTATTTATAATATTTAAACATTAGTCTACAGTCATAATAATATTACTAATACCTTATATTTGCGATGTCATATGAGCTTTATAGAAAATGAAATCTGATAACGAGGGAGATAAAAATATGATAACAGCCCTTCAAGTGCATAAAGATAACGAAACGTTTATCATTATTTTTTTAGATGATTATTGATATTTTGTTTTTTATTTATAATCTGGAGGCACACGTGGATACATATCGCACTTACACTCACAACAGCTATAACTTAAGTTATTGTATACTACATCGAACTTTAAGATATTGTATACTACATCGAACTTTAAGATATTGTATACTACATTGAACTGTAAGATATTGTATACTACATCGAACTGTAAGATATTGTATACTACATCGAACTGTAAGATATTGTATACTACATCGAACTTTAGTTTGATTCATGTGATTACTTTCTGCGCTTGCGCAACGTCCACCAACTATGCCTTCTTATTGACTTCCCTAACAATACAATTTTTGAATGTTCTATATTTTAATAATGAAAATCGGTTTGTTTGAAAATAATCTAAAAAACACCATCGCCATCTATAGAGTAACAAAGAAATATTTTTTAAACAAACAGATTTTCAAGATTAAAATATATATAACTTGATAGGGAAATGAATATGAAGGCATAATTGGTGAACGTTGCGCAAGGGCATAAGGTGATTACGTAAACCAGTCGATGATAAACTATCAGCCCTGTAAGTGACTCGAGCTCCAGGTTCTTCTGTAGTATTCTAGCTTCATCTCTGTTGAGATAATAATATAATAATAATAATAAGGACAAATTATAAAGCGCCGTTTAGTGACAACCGTGGTCACCTCAAGGGCGCTTTCAGTTTGCAAAAAAATAATTTAAAATTAGTCCTATAGCTAACACATTGAAAATGGTGAATCATAAAACTTCTTCCATAGTCATAAAATTAAGAAATTGTCATAAAATATCATTAAATCCAGACATGGAAAAAAATCGAATGTTTACGTAAATGTAACAATAAAAATATTCGATGTAGGTAGATGGATACAAAATATTATAACGTAATTTTCTGCCAAGTTTATTAATATGCCAGTTGGAAATTAAAAGACATTTTTTTATTGAAAAATATGTTATAACATACCTATGTAAAAGCTGAAAGTGTAGATTTTTTCATATCTGAACTGGACATACCTGAAATAAAAAAATCATGTTATTTTCAATTAAGTATCGGTTATTTTGAACCACAATTGAATGATCATATCCGAAGTAATTAATATACAATTTGTTACAAAAGTTTGTTACAAATAAACCATTCTTAATTAAAATTATTGACAAAAGTTTTAGTACCTACAACAAAAACACAAAATCGGTGTTTTTTTTATTTCGCAATACCAAATTGTATGAGTATTTATTCGAATTTCTATAATCTCTAAGGACAGATAAGAGTATACCTATGTATTCCTTGTATTGTAAATCTAGTAAAATTTTTAAACAAATAATATTGTTTTGAAATTCATTGAATCGTAGAGTAATAAAACACAACAGTTTTCTCGTTATTTTATCGTTTAAAAGAGAAATATATTTTTGAATGACATTTTTTTTTATTTTTAAAATTTATATTTTACTGCTTGATTTTATTAGAAAACCCAATAGTTTCTATACTATTATATAAAGAAAATATGCATTCATGTACAAAAAGTAAAAGCATGATATATTTATAATTTTATGTGTAGCATATTAGTTGATATTTAAAAATAAAATAACAGATTTTCCTTAGTTTTTCATTTGATTCACAAATAATTGTGATATACATCTAAATAATATTGATTTTACCTAATCTGATAAACGAATATGTAATTAAAATGGATTAAATTTGTGAAATAAGATGAGTAAAAACTTAGTTTAAAACGTAATTTATAAAATGTTGATAAAAAAAAGATTTTATCATAATCGAGATTAATATTTAAATTAATATGCCTATCATATATAATCTAAGGCCTTATTATTTAAAAAAATATTCTCTTCTTTATTACAATACTAGCTGACCCGGCGAACTTCGTACCGCCTCAGTCATGGATGTCGTGTTAACTTTTAGCTAAACCTTATTTAGGATTTTATCAACGTAATAAAGGGCAATTCCAAAGTCACTGATGTAACATTGATAGTCAAATTTGAATGTTTTTCTTATTTTTTTAATGTTCTTCAAAGATAGCATTTGTTTTTTTTTATATTTTAAAGATTGTTTAGGTATATGTTAAACTTATTATTTCTGAAACATCCACACATAATATATCTCAAAAATTTTAGGGTAAAAATAATAAAAAAAGACGTCACTGGCGTAACATTAAATGGGCATGAAATTTTGATAGTCCCAATAAAACTAAAATTCCTCTGAAAATAATGGATATTTATTTAAATAAAATATTGAGTACTCAACACAAATAAATTCTTTATCATAACATTAAATCAGTTTTCAAAAAAATATATAAACAAAATAGTAACAATATAAAAATCATGTCACTGACGTAACAGAGGTGCATGTCACTGACGTAACATGTGCGAATTGTATGAGAATATTTAAATTAATAAATTGAGAAAATAATTAAATCTAAACCTAAATTGGAGCAGATAAGTTAAAAATGCCTCTATCATTCACAGGATCGGGTTGTTCTATCTTTTCAATGAATACCATTTTCTTTTGAATACCAAATTTGGTCAGGTGGTATTGGCCACTTCCAACCAAGGCACGTATGCATACCATTTTGATCCAGACTTTCTTCGCTGTTTTTTATTTTTAACCTTCGTACTCCTTTTTTGGTCACCATTCATTCTTTCCCTGTACGCTTTGTTTCTAACATCACCGATTTCCCCATTCTTAAACCTACAAATAAATAAACCTATCATCAAACCGAATCTTTGTCACCAAAGTATATTTTCTGGCAAATAACATGAAAATTTTCATCGTGGAGGGGGGCGGTTTGCACATATAGCAACAAAGCAAAAAACAAATTTGCGCTCTGCGCACTCCACGTGACATACTCAAGTTATTTGCCGCTAACTATAAATCCGATCTTTGTCACTGACGTAACTTATGTACATGGTTACGTCAGTGACACACTGAAATTGTTCGTCAGTGACAGCATTTTGAAAATATTTTTATATGAAGCTAGAAAAGTTTATAATCAAAGTTGTTTAGTTACCTTCAGGAATATAAATATGGATTTTATAGCAACCATCAAAATGAAATAATAAAAACATAACCTAAATTTTGTCACTGACGTAACATGAAATTAACATAATTTTAAATAGCTTATATACTTTGTTCTCATATTGAATAAGTTCAAAATCATATAAAAGTACCTTGTTCAGAGTCCCACTCAGTGATTTGAATATTAAAAATATAATTACTAACGTTGATTTAATATTAAAATATAAATTAAACCTCTCTAAATTCTTCTGCTGCGTCTTGCCTGAGTTAAGTATTTTTTAAAATGGCCGGGATACCATAAATGTTGCCATGTGGATGAAAAAAATATTACCATAATAAAATATTGACCTCTATGAACATGTTGACTAAAAATAATATAAAATTGCACACGTTAAAAAAAATATTATCATGTCCACTTTTTCGTGGAATTGCCCTAGTTAGTGTGTTCTATGAATTGCCCTAAATGGTTTATTAGGATATAGTTATAATATAAAAATGCAAAAATGGAAATAATGAATACATAGAGTTATGGCAGGAAAAAAAGTGAATGGAGCACTTAGACCAGTTTTGGATGATCGTAACGTATCAAAGGAAGCTAAAGCTGCCATTCATAACGCAATTGTAGTGCCAACCTTGATGTATGCAAGTGAAACCTGGACATGGCAGAAGTCGCATGAAAGTAGAATAAATGCAGTGGAAATGAGATCGTTAAGAAGAATTTGTAATAGAACGATGTATGATAGAGTTAGAAATGAGGTCACTAGGAAAGAATGTAAGATGAAGAAAGATGTAGTAACTAGAATGAAAGTTAACACACTTAGATGGTTTGGTCACGTGGAAAGAATGAATGAAGAACGCTTGACGAAAAAAATATATAAGGCTGACAGGAATGGAAAAAGAGGTCGGGGGCGCCCAAGAAAAGGATGGCACGACCATGTGAATGATATTCTGAAAGAAGGAAATGTTAGAAGTCTGAACAATAGAAGAACATGCATGAGACGTAGCATGAATGTTGACGAGGCGGTGAATGTATGTCAAGATAGAATAGTGTGGCGTTCTGTTCTCTCTGCCTACCCCGCGAGGGACATGGCGTGATGGTATGTATGTATGAATACATTTTCTGTATCTGACAGCTCAAGAACCAACCCCAAGCATTATGTTAAAATTTTCTTTAATCCACATGTTTTGTTATTAAATTTTTCTTCGTAGAATAAATTCCATTTTCAAATTACTTAAATAATAATGCTAATAAAATCAATATTATTAGGTACCTACCTAGAGTTTCTATTCTAAATTGATCAATGGTAGGTAGCCTACCGATTATGAAGTTTTATATTCGATTTTTGATTCATTTATTTAGATTTCATAAGTTATATTGTTTGCATAACAGGTGCCAGGCGTACAATTTATGTACTTGTTTTTTTTTATTTCTTCCGTTAATATTTCCAATATTTTTATTGTTATTATGTAATCCGGGGCGGAGACGGATCTAACGAATAATAAATCATTACAATTGGTCCAGCCGTTCTTGATTTATAAATAGTCTAACTAACCCGACATTGTTTTATTTATATAGATTTCGAGTTAAAACTAATATACATATTCGAAAAAAAATTACATCATTAGGGTGTTTCACAAAAATCGATAAATTAAAATGATAATTTCAAAAAAAGCCATTCTATTCAATTAGCAAACAATCTTTACATATTATATAGGTACATAATCCCGCTATAACAACTACAATATTAAACCCCAGGCTAAGAAATTAAACTCATACACTTACATTTTAATAATATAACGTTTTAATATTGAGCCTGAAAACTTTTTTCATTATGAATTTTGCACGAAATTATAAAATAAATTTCGTATATAATTTTGGAGAATAATTTCTCGGAGATAAATTTTAAACTATTTTAATCTAAAATTTGATTTCTCCATTTAAGTGTTATCAAATACCTAATTTAAATAAAAAACGAGTGGGTTGTGGCCAACACTAAACTCTCCACACCACAAATATTGACAATGAAATATTTTATTCATTCTAAATTTTACTACCAGGAATATAAATTTTCTAACGATAGTATATTTTCATGTTAAGATAGACAAACTATTAATGCAGTATGGTGAAGAATTCTAATGTTGTATGAAATATTTTAATAAAAGCAGATAAATTTTGTTTTAAAGGACGTTAGAGCATTTTGACAATTTTGACAGGTGATATCATATGAAGAAATTTTTGTTATTTATGGAAAGCTAATCAGTTCGATGTTCAAGCTCTTTACATTATAACATGAAATCAAATTACTGAACGTTTCCATACATAGAAATTTATCTAATTACATTTTTATTCATACTAAATGTTACTATCAGGAATATAAATTTTCTTCCGATAGTATATTTTTATGTTAAGATAGACAAACTATTAATGCAGTATAGTGAAGACTGCTTATGTTGTATGAAATATTTTAAAAAAAGCAGATAAATTTTGTTTCAAAGAGCGTTAGAGCATTTTGACAATGTTGACACGTGATATCATATGAAGAAATTTTATGATATCTATGAAAAGCTAATCAGTTCTAAGTTCAAGCTATTAATATTCTTATATCAATATGAAATCAATGAACTGAACATTGCCAAATATAAAAAAATTCTCTTGTTACATATAAGTTTCATACAAATATCCATTAAATAAAATATAATTTTTGAAACCGTTGAATATTTTTCTTTTAACATTGACCAACTTTGAATACAATTTTATGAAGATTCTTGGTGTTGTATAAATAGTTGAAACCAAATTAAAATATCTCTAATTTCCAGGTCGTGAGAGCATTTTTTCAGTTTTAATAGATGAAATCATAAAGAAACATTGGGAAAAAATGAACCGTTGTCTATGGAAAACTAATCAGCTCTAAGTTTATGATAAAAACATGTGATATCAATATGAAGTCAATCGGACTTATAGTTTGGGCTGCAGAGAGGACACAAAAAAAACAACGTAAATGATGAATTCATAGGGAAGAAATCAAAATTTGTCTATGGAAAACTAATCAGCTCTAGGTCTTTGCACTTTACACATATGATGTTAATATGAAGTCGATCAGACTTATAGTTTGGGCTGTAGAGAGGACACAAAAAAGATAAATGCTACGGCGTACGGCGTACGGCGTACAGCGTATACGCCATACACACAAACACATCACGACGAAACTCATAGTGTGCATTCTCTACATGATACCCATTGAGAAATTGATGTAAAAAAAATACGCTTAAATTTTGCGAAATCATGACTCTCCCCTATTCCATAGTGTGGAGAGTAAAAATACAGAGAAACTAATTAACAATTTTATATTTGAAGCATTCGACGAAAATATGGATAAACGAGTGGGTTGTGGCCAACACTAAACTCTCCACACTACAAATATTGACAATGAAATATTTTATTCATTCTAAATTTTACTACCAAGAATATAAATTTTCTAACGATAGTATATTTTCATGTTAAGATAGACAAACTATTAATGCAGTATGGTGAAGAATTCTAATGTTGTATGAAATATTTTAATAAAAGCAGATAAATTTTGTTTTAAAGGACGTTAGAGCATTTTGACAATTTTGACACGTAATATCATATGAAGAAATTTTTGTTATTTATGAAAAGCTAATCAGTTCGATGTTCAAGCTCTTTACATTATAACATGAAATCAAATTACTGAACTTTTCCATACATAAGAAATTTATCTTATTATATACATTTTTATTCATACTAAATTTTACTACCAGGAAAATAAATTTCTATCGACAGTATATTTTTATGTTAAGATAGACAAACTATTATTGCAGTATGGTGTAGAATGCTTATGTTGTATGAAATATTTTAATAAAAGCAGATAAATTTTGTTTTAAAGGACGCGAAAGCATTTTCCAAATTTTGACAGGTGATATCATATGAAGAAATTTTTTGTTATTTATGGAAAGCTAATCAGTTCTATGTTCAAGCTCTTAACATTATAACATGAAATCAAATTACTGAACTTTTCCATACATAGAAATTTATCTAATTACATTTTTATTCATACTAAATGTTACTACCAGGAATATAAATTTTCTTCCGATAGTATATTTTTATGTTAAGATAGACAAACTATTAATGCAGTATAGTGAAGAATGCTTATGTTGTATGAAATATTTTAAAAAAAGCAGATAAATTTTGTTTTAAAGAACGCGAGAGCATTTTTCAAATTTTGACAGGTGATATCATATGAAGAATTTTTTTGTTATTTATGGAAAGCTAATCAGTTCTATGTTCAAGCTCTTTACATTATATCATGAAATCAAATAACTACACGTTTCCATACATAGAAATTTATCTAATTACATTTTTATTCATACTAAATGTTACTATCAGGAATATAAATTTTCTTCCGATAGTATATTTTTATGTTATGATAAACAAACTATTAATGCAGTATAGTGAAGAATGCTTATGTTGTATGAAATATTTTAAAAAAAGCAGATAAATTTTGTTTTAAAGAACGCGAGAGCATTTTCAAAATTTTGACACGTGATATTATATGAAGATTTTTTTTGTTATTTATGGAAAACTAATCAGTTCTATGTTCAAGCTCTTTACATTATAACATGAAATCAAATTACTGAACTTTTCCATACATAGAAATTTATCTAATTACATTATTATTCATACTAAATGTTACTATCAGGAATATAAATTTTCTTCCGATAGTATATTTTTATGATAAGATAGACAAACTTTTAATGCAGTATGGTGTAGAATGCTTATGTTGTATGAAATATTTTAAAAAAAGCAGATAAATTTTGTTCTAAAGAACGCGAGAGCATTTTCCAAATTTTGACAGGTGATATCATATGAAGATTTTTTTTGTTATTTATGGAAAGCTAATCAGTTCTATGTTCAAGCTCTTTACATTATAACATGAAATCAAATTACTGAACTTTTCCATACATAGAAATTTATCTAATTACATTTTTATTCATACTAAATGTTACTACCAGGAATATAAATTTTCTTCCGATAGTATATTTTTATGTTAAGATAAACAAAATATTAATGCAGTATAGTGAAGAATGCTTATGTTGTATGAAATATTTTAAAAAAAGCAGATAAATTTTGTTTTAAAGAACGCGAGAGCATTTTCAAAATTTTGACACGTGATATTATATGAAGATTTTTTTTGTTATTTATGGAAAGCTAATCAGTTCTATGTTCAAGCTCTTTACATTATAACATGAAATCAAATTACGGAACTTTTCCATACATAGAAATTTATCTAATTACATTATTATTCATACTAAATGTTACTATCAGGAATATAAATTTTCTTCCGATAGTATATTTTTATGATAAGATAGACAAACTTTTAATGCAGTATGGTGTAGAATGCTTATGTTGTATGAAATATTTTAAAAAAAGCAGATAAATTTTGTTCTAAAGAACGCGAGAGCATTTTCCAAATTTTGACAGGTGATATCATATGAAGATTTTTTTTGTTATTTATGGAAAGCTAATCAGTTCTATGTTCAAGCTCTTTACATTATAACATGAAATCAAAATACTGAACTTTTCCATACATAGAAATTTATCTAATTACATTTTTATTCATACTAAATGTTACTACCAGGAATATAAATTTTCTTCCGATAGTATATTTTTATGTTAAGATAGACAAACTATTAATGCAGTATAGTGAAGAATGCTTACGTTGTATGAAATATTTTAAAAAAAGCAGATAAATTTTGTTTTAAAGAACGCGAGAGCATTTTTCAAATTTTGACAGGTGATATCATATGAAGAATTTTTTTGTTATTTATGGAAAGCTAATCAGTTCGTTGTTCAAGCTCTTTACATTATATCATGAAATCAAATTACTACACGTTTCCATACATAGAAATTTATCTAATTACATTTTTATTCATACTAAATGTTACTACCAGGAATATAAATTTTCTTCCGATAGTATATTTTTATGTTAAGATAAACAAAATATTAATGCAGTATAGTGAAGAATGCT
Organism: Molanna angustata; assembly: GCA_963576475.1. NCBI lineage: Eukaryota > Metazoa > Arthropoda > Insecta > Trichoptera > Molannidae > Molanna > Molanna angustata. The sequence continues at coordinate 27,873,413 of OY754967.1, read as the reverse complement.
TATGTTGTATGAAATATTTTAAAAAAAGCAGATAAATTTTGTTTTAAAGAACGCGAGAGCATTTTCAAAATTTTGACACGTGATATCATATGAAGATTTTTTTTGTTATTTATGGAAAGCTAATCAGTTCTATGTTCAAGCTCTTTACATTATAACATGAAATCAAATTACTGAACTTTTCCATACATAGAAATTTATCTAATTACATTTTTATTCATACTAAATGTTACTACCAGGAATATAAATTTTCTTCCGATAGTATATTTTTATGTTAAGATAAACAAAATATTAATGCAGTATAGTGAAGAATGCTTATGTTGTATGAAATATTTTAAAAAAAGCAGATAAATTTTGTTTTAAAGAACGCGAGAGCATTTTCAAAATTTTGACACGTGATATTATATGAAGATTTTTTTTGTTATTTATGGAAAGCTAATCAGTTCTATGTTCAAGCTCTTTACATTATAACATGAAATCAAATTACTGAACTTTTCCATACATAGAAATTTATCTAATTACATTATTATTCATACTAAATGTTACTATCAGGAATATAAATTTTCTTCCGATAGTATATTTTTATGTTAAGATAGACAAACTATTAATACAGTATAGTGAAGAATGCTTATGTTGTATGAAATATTTTAAAAAAAGCAGATAAATTTTGTTTTAAAGAACGCGAGAGCATTTTTCAAATTTTGACAGGTGATATCATATGAAGAATTTTTTTGTTATTTATGGAAAGCTAATCAGTTCTATGTTCAAGCTCTTTACATTATATCATGAAATCAAATTACTACACGTTTCCATACATAGAAATTTATCTAATTACATTTTTATTCATACTAAATGTTACTATCAGGAATATAAATTTTCTTCCGATAGTATATTTTTATGTTATGATAAACAAACTATTAATGCAGTATAGTGAAGAATGCTTATGTTGTATGAAATATTTTAAAAAAAGCAGATAAATTTTGTTTTAAAGAACGCGAGAGCATTTTCAAAATTTTGACACGTGATATTATATGAAGATTTTTTTTGTTATTTATGGAAAACTAATCAGTTCTATGTTCAAGCTCTTTACATTATAACATGAAATCAAATTACTGAACTTTTCCATACATAGAAATTTATCTAATTACATTATTATTCATACTAAATGTTACTATCAGGAATATAAATTTTCTTCCGATAGTATATTTTTATGATAAGATAGACAAACTTTTAATGCAGTATGGTGTAGAATGCTTATGTTGTATGAAATATTTTAAAAAAAGCAGATAAATTTTGTTCTAAAGAACGCGAGAGCATTTTCCAAATTTTGACAGGTGATATCATATGAAGATTTTTTTTGTTATTTATGGAAAGCTAATCAGTTCTATGTTCAAGCTCTTTACATTATAACATGAAATCAAATTACTGAACTTTTCCATACAAAGAAATTTATCTAATTACATTTTTATTCATACTAAATGTTACTACCAGGAATATAAATTTTCTTCCGATAGTATATTTTTATGTTAAGATAAACAAAATATTAATGCAGTATAGTGAAGAATGCTTATGTTGTATGAAATATTTTAAAAAAAGCAGATAAATTTTGTTTTAAAGAACGCGAGAGCATTTTCAAAATTTTGACACGTGATATTATATGAAGATTTTTTTTGTTATTTATGGAAAGCTAATCAGTTCTATGTTCAAGCTCTTTACATTATAACATGAAATCAAATTACTGAACTTTTCCATACATAGAAATTTATCTAATTACATTATTATTCATACTAAATGTTACTATCAGGAATATAAATTTTCTTCCGATAGTATATTTTTATGTTAAGATAGACAAACTATTAATACAGTATAGTGAAGAATGCTTATGTTGTATGAAATATTTTAAAAAAAGCAGATAAATTTTGTTCTAAAGAACGCGAGAGCATTTTCCAAATTTTGACAGGTGATATCATATGAAGATTTTTTTTGTTATTTATGGAAAGCTAATCAGTTCTATGTTCAAGCTCTTTACATTATATCATGAAATCAAATTACTACACGTTTCCATACATAGAAATTTATCTAATTACATTTTTATTCATACTAAATGTTACTATCAGGAATATAAATTTTCTTCCGATAGTATATTTTTATGTTATGATAAACAAACTATTAATGCAGTATAGTGAAGAATGCTTATGTTGTATGAAATATTTTAAAAAAAGCAGATAAATTTTGTTTTAAAGAACGCGAGAGCATTTTCAAAATTTTGACACGTGATATTATATGAAGATTTTTTTTGTTATTTATGGAAAACTAATCAGTTCTATGTTCAAGCTCTTTACATTATAACATGAAATCAAATTACTGAACTTTTCCATACATAGAAATTTATCTAATTACATTATTATTCATACTAAATGTTACTATCAGGAATATAAATTTTCTTCCGATAGTATATTTTTATGATAAGATAGACAAACTTTTAATGCAGTATGGTGTAGAATGCTTATGTTGTATGAAATATTTTAAAAAAAGCAGATAAATTTTGTTCTAAAGAACGCGAGAGCATTTTCCAAATTTTGACAGGTGATATCATATGAAGATTTTTTTTGTTATTTATGGAAAGCTAATCAGTTCTATGTTCAAGCTCTTTACATTATAACATGAAATCAAATTACTGAACTTTTCCATACAAAGAAATTTATCTAATTACATTTTTATTCATACTAAATGTTACTACCAGGAATATAAATTTTCTTCCGATAGTATATTTTTATGTTAAGATAAACAAAATATTAATGCAGTATAGTGAAGAATGCTTATGTTGTATGAAATATTTTAAAAAAAGCAGATAAATTTTGTTTTAAAGAACGCGAGAGCATTTTCAAAATTTTGACACGTGATATTATATGAAGATTTTTTTTGTTATTTATGGAAAGCTAATCAGTTCTATGTTCAAGCTCTTTACATTATAACATGAAATCAAATTACTGAACTTTTCCATACATAGAAATTTATCTAATTACATTATTATTCATACTAAATGTTACTATCAGGAATATAAATTTTCTTCCGATAGTATATTTTTATGTTAAGATAAACAAACTATTAATGCAGTATAGTGAAGAATGCTTATGTTGTATGAAATATTTTAAAAAAAGCAGATAAATTTTGTTCTAAAGAACGCGAGAGCATTTTCCAAATTTTGACAGGTGATATCATATGAAGATTTTTTTTGTTATTTATGGAAAGCTAATCAGTTCTATGTTCAAGCTCTTTACATTATAACATGAAATCAAATTACTAAACGTTTCCATACATAGAAATTTATCTAATTACATTTTTATTCATACTAAATGTTACTACCAGGAATATAAATTTTCTTCCGATAGTATATTTTTATGTTAAGATAGACAAACTATTAATGCAGTATAGTGAAGACTGCTTATGTTGTATGAAATATTTTAAAAAAAGCAGATAAATTTTGTTTCAAAGAGCGTTAGAGCATTTTGACAATGTTTACACGTGATATCATATGAAGAAATTATATGATATCTATGAAAAGCTAATCAGTTCTAAGTTCAAGCTATTAATATTCTTCTATCAATATGAAATCAATGAACTGATCATTGCCAAATATAAAAAAATTCTCTTGTTACATATAAGTTTCATACAAATATCCATTAAATAAAATATAATTTTTGAAACCGTTGAATATTTTTCTTTTAACATTGACCAACTTTGAATACAATTTTATGAAGATTCTTGGTGTTGTATAAATAGTTGAAACCAAATTAAAATATCTCTAATTTCCAGGTCGTGAGAGCATTTTTTCAGTTTTAATAGATGAAATCATAAAGAAACATTGGGAAAAAATGAACCGTTGTCTATGGAAAACTAATCAGCTCTAAGTTTATGGACTTAACACATGTGATATCAATATGAAGTCAATCGGACTTATAGTTTGGGCTGCAGAGAGGACACAAAAAAAAAACAACGTAAATGATGAATTCATAGAGAAGAAATCAAAAGTTGTCTATGGAAAACTAATCAGCTCTAGGTCTTTGCACTTTACACATATGATGTTAATATGAAGTCGATCAGACTTATAGTTTGGGCTGTAGAGAGGACACAAAAAAGATAAATGCTACGGCGTACGGCGTACGGCGTACGGCGTACAGCGTATACGCCATACACACAAACACATCACGACGAAACTCATAGTGTGCATTCTCTACATGATACCCATTGAGAAATTGATGTAAAAAAAATACGCTTAAATTTTGCGAAATCATGACTCTCCCCTATTCCATAGTGTGGAGAGTAAAAATCGCCTACGGTAAAAAATTGTGTAAAGGGTAAAAAATAAGCGAATTGAAAAAAAAATTATAATTGATGTCAGTCATTTTTATCTGTCATCGATTCATTTTAAAAAATATATCGATATGTATTTGCTTACAGACTTTAAAAAGTACGTACTATCAAAGTTATTTAATTGGCAATGTTCAATGAAGTCCTATCACGTGCTTTCATTGGTTCATTACCTGAATCTGTTCTATTCTTTCTTATTGGTTCAAGTAAGACGTGTATTGGAATCATGAAGAGAATTTTAATAGAACAAATAGAATGGGTGCATTGGTTGATAATGCAATTATACCAAAATCACACGATGTTTTAAAGTAGCACGATGAGACATTGAATACCTACTTCAGTCAGTACCTACAAATTTATACCTAAGCTTTTCAACAAATCATTTTATACCTACCTTTTTATTTAATAAGAACATAAATACTAAAAATGGTGATGCATTTGTAATAGTTATAGTGTCAATATATGAATATTGTGTAAATAGCGATAAAATCACGGAGATGCATATTTGTCGGGAAAATATGAGTATAAATATCGTGTAAGACCCCGTTCCCACTTGTCGTGTGTTAGTCCGACAAAATGTCGGGTGATCTAGTGGCAATACATTTTAAATTGAGCTGTTCACACTTGTCGATTGTGTATGTCGGACCTATTACACGATAAGTGGAACGGGCAGTAACACCACAGTTCTATCCACACTCAGGAACACTACCAACATTACTTAACCTAGCTTCCTGTATCAGCAACACTGCCAATGGTCCTCCCTAAAATTGCAATGTGACCACTGGCAATAGCACCAGCCATAGCAGACACTAGAGGATGAATAGGGAATCTCCATAAAACCGGAACCTCCAAGCTACCAGAACATGTGCTAAGAATTGGAAATAAATTTACTAAGCGTTAAAAAAAGATACCTGCAGAGAATACTGGGAGTCAGATAGTTTGATTATGACACCAATGAGAAAGTCAGATAACGCACACAACAGTCACCCATCAAGCAGTACAGTCTCGCAGGTTGAACTGGCTCGGACATATCCTCCCCATGTCCGCTGACAGCATTAGCAACAGTTTTAAACTATAATACCCTGAAGGGAACAGACGTGAGGGTAGGCCTACACTGACCACCTGGAGACTCTAAACATTGGGAGCAGGATGGATTGACACATTGGGAGCAGGAAACAGCATTGGCCCTGGACAGACAACTGGACAATAATAAAATACCAAGCAAACAGAAAACAATTTCAACAGTCTTAACTAAATAAAACCTTCATTTTGTATCGTCTTTTAATTTAGATTTGTCGCCAACATTGCAATTTAATTTGAATCTTGCAGCGTTGATTACCTTAATGGAATTGCATCCACAACCATTTCTCGTTTTTATTTTAATTTAAGACTTTTCTACGATGGATTCTGTGTATTTTACTTTAAAGGTGAGCCAATTTCCCTGAATTGCTTCGAGTGCTAAATGAAAATTGTTTTGACGATAGAATATTCTATTCGCATTTACATGATTAGATGTATTAAAATCTGTTTTTTACTCTCCACACTATGGAATAGTGGAGATTCATTTCACAATTTTAAAGCGTATTTTTTTACATCAATTTCTCAACGGGTATCGTGTGGAGAGTGCACACTGTGAGTTTCGTCGTAATGTGTTTATATTTATGGCGTACGGCGTTCGGCGTAGGGTTTATACTTTTTGTGTCCTCTCTACAGCCCAAATTATAAGTCCGATCGACTTCATATTTACATCATTTGTGTAAAGTGCATAGACCTAGGGCTGGTCAGTTTTCCATAGACAACTTTTAATTCCTTCTCTATGATTTCATAATTTACGTTGTTTTTTTGGTGTCCTCTCTACAGCCCAAACTATAAGTTCGATTTACTTCATATTGATAACATATAAATATGTAAAGTCCATAAACTTAGAGCTGATTAGTTTTCCATAGATATCCGTTAATTTCTTCTCTGTGATTTCATCTGTCCAAATTTTCAAAATGCTGTCACGATCTAGAAATTTGAGGTATTTTTATACTGTTTAAAATATTAATTCAATAAAAATACACTCAACAAAAATGCATTCAAGGATTGTCAAAATTTAAAGAAAAAATCTATGGTCTGCCATATCATTTTATTTATTTATTTATTTATTTATTTGTCACACCATTCAAATAATCTTTATTAAAATAGATAACTGCTGACCAACTAGGTATACCTGTTCTAGGGCTAGCAGTGTACATATTATTACATTTCACAGGAGTAACTATTTGCATTTTTTTAAATGAATCTAAACAATATAAACTTAACTATTTAAAAAGAATCAAAACAATATAAACTTAACTATAACACATATAGAAAAAATGGAATTTGAGTCATCATGATATGCATATTATACATAGTATTGTAAAAGTAGGTATCTTGTAATTTTATTTGTTAATTGCACAAAATAAACTGAAATAGTATTTCTTGGGAATACTGAACTGACAGAGCATAGATATGATCCGTCAGTCATATCTTTATTCAGTCGCGCCTCAAATCAAATCAAGACAGCACAAAATTTATAAAACAATTAGGATTTTTTGTAAAAAGTAAATAAGGAAAGAAAATAAAAAAAAATAACAATTATATAAATTATGTCCTTCTATACTACGATGTCGAACATTTGATACATTTTATTTCTCCCGTAGTTCATGATGTGAAATAAATTTCATATTTGTATGAAAAGTGTATATTTTACAAGTGTATTTTTTACTCTCCTCTTATATCTTGCTCAAGGGGTAGGCAGTGAGAACCGAACACCGCATTCTTCTATCTTGACATATACATCGCCTCATCAACATTGATATGCTCTCATAGGTGCGCTCATCTTGCTAGAAATGCAATTTTCCTTAAAATTTCTCAACAGGTATCATGAAGAAAGTGCATACTATGAGTTTCGTGACAATGTTTTAGTGTGTTTGGTGTATTGTGAAAACTTTTGTCCTCTGGGAATCTTATATTTGTTTAAGAATCTAATATAAATGTTCTTCATAAAAATGCATTTAGAGAACCTTTCAAGAAGAAAAATGAATGCTTACTATGGTGTGGAGAGTTTAGTGTTGGCCACAACACACTTGTTTTTATTCAAATTAGTACACAGGTACCTAATTGGTTTTTAAATATACATCTGTTCTGAAATTATCAAAGAAAATTTCATTTTATAGTCTTGACTGCAACTTATCTGTTTTTAAAATTTAGAAACTCTTCGAAAATTTTTGAAATCATTACTCTTCACTTTCCATAGTTGTAGACATTGTAGAAGGTAAAAAATTATACCTCCTAAAAACCAAATATTTTTTCAAGTCAAATTTTAATGCCTATTTTGAAAAATGGTTTTTACATTGTTAAGATAATAAATATAAAAAAATCATATGCATTTTCATATCATCTTTTATGAGAATGATTTAAACAAATGTGATATTTTTTAAAATATTGTGAAATAATAAAATATGACATTTTGATCGTTATTGATGGAATTCCATTAAAATTTCTTAAACAGTGGAATTGGTTTATAAACGTTTTTTTTTTTATTTTTAATACTAATTTAAAATTTTAAGAATTTCTTATGAAATATTACGAATGTTATTAATTATATATTGGTCTTAAATGCATATTGTGATGTCGTTATACCACAGAAGTTGTGCAATTCCATATCACATTATGAACAATCCAGGGACAAGAAAAGTGTGTATATATATATATATATATATATATATATATATATATATATATATATATATATATATATATATATATATATATATATATATATATATATATATATATATATATATATATATATAAACATCAAATATAACATATATATATATATATATATATATATATATATATATATATATATATATATATATATATATATATATATATATATATATATATATATATATATATATATATATATATATATATATATATATATATATATATATATATATATATATATATATATATATATATATATATATATATATATATATATATATATATATATATATATATATATATATATATATATATATATATATATATATATATATATATATATATATATATATTTATTCATATAATCTATTTGAAATCACGTTTCCGTTGATGCAATTGAAGAAACCTACGCGAATAATTGTCATTCATTCATTTTGCAAGGATAAGTAGTAAGATAAACATGAAATGACTTAGTGATTACTATATTTTGTAGTTTGGTCCTATAAATAGGGTGTGACGATTGAAAATTTTGCATTCATTTTAAAAGATGTAATTTATAAAATGAAAGTGAACACATTGGATAGTTTGGTCACATGGGTGACTAAATGACGAACGCATGACGAAGAAAATATACATTGCGGACAAGAATGAAATGAGAGGTTGGGGATGCCCAAGTAAGGGATGGCATGACCATGTGAACGATATTATGAAAGACGGAAATGTTAGAAGCGCTGACAACAGACGAACATGTATGAGACGATGCAAGAATGTGGATGACGCGAGGGATGCGTGCCAGGATAAAAAAATCTCTGCCTACCCCGCGAGAGACAAGGTGTAATGGTATATATTAGCATTCTTATTATGCACTCGAACTTTGTTCCGCTTCATTATATTCTGAATGTTTGTAAATGTCATTTAATGATTCGGCGAATATTTTGTGGTAGTTAATATTAACCATATTTGAATAACAAATTCGCTATAAACCACTTGTTTTTTGAGTCACTTCTCACCGGAGTCTAGACACGCCGGTCGATGGAAGGACAGCGCTTTTAGGTTTGTAAATGTATTTATTGCTTCTATTTTCATACACTAATTGAGAGGTTTCCCAAGGCAAAATTGATCATTTTTGTTACTATTGGTAAGGTAAAATTAGTTTAGATATAAATGTTTTGTTAATTTAACGTAATAGTATAATATGGTTATTTTATTGATTCTGCTATATGAAAAATGAGTTTGTTAGGTTAGTTTAATATGTTATATAATTTGCTTCTCGGGAAACTAACAGGTACAAAGCCAAATATTAATAAAAACACGCATACCTTTGCATGTTGGTACACTTTAGAGAGTTTTGTGTTTAAAATTTTACATATTTAAAATATAGTGAACTCACAGTGATAGAACTCAAAACTTTTTTCAAAGAATGAATATGTTCTTAGAAAAGTAGGTACACAATAAACATGCTCATACTGCTTGTGCTATTGGGGAAATGAAATCGGTCAAGACTCGAAGCCCTTTCTACCGACCTGACCCATCTCTCATTTATCGTTTCATTTAAATGATATTAGGATTGCAGAAAATATAATTATATACAATTTATGTTGAAACTCGACGAGTTTTCTTCTTTGCAAATCCTTCTCTGAGGAATAATTAAAACCACGAGTGTGGATCCTTTCTAGGAATAATATTCAAATTAGGAACGGAGTGGTAATTCAGCAAGGGATCAAAGTTTCGAATCGAGTGGAATAAAGTTTAGCTAATAACAAAACCCACACCATTTGCAACGAAAACACTTTTCTTGTCCCTGGATTGTTCATAATGTGATATGGAATTGCGCAACTTCTGTGGTATAACGACATCACAATATGCATTTAAGACCAATATATAATTAATAACATTCGTAATATTTCATAAGAAATTCTTAAAATTTTAAATTAGTATTAAAAATAAAAAAAAAAACGTTTATAAACCAATTCCACTGTTTAAGAAATTTTAATGGAATTCCATCAATAACGATCAAAATGTCATATTTTATTATTTCACAATATTTTAAAAAATATCACATTTGTTTAAATCATTCTCATAAAAGATGATATGAAAATGCATATGATTTTTTTATATTTATTATCTTAACAATGTAAAAACCATTTTTCAAAATAGGCATTAAAATTTGACTTGAAAAAATATTTGGTTTTTAGGAGGTATAATTTTTTACCTTCTACAATGTCTACAACTATGGAAAGTGAAGAGTAATGATTTCAAAAATTTTCGAAGAGTTTCTAAATTTTAAAAACAGATAAGTTGCAGTCAAGACTATAAAATGAAATTTTCTTTGATAATTTCAGAACAGATGTATATTTAAAAACCAATTAGGTACCTGTGTACTAATTTGAATAAAAACAAGTGTAAATTATTCGCGTAGGTTTCTTCAATTGCATCAACGGAAACGTGATTTCAAATAGATTATATGAATAAATATATGTATATATATATATATATATATATATATATATATATATATATATATATATATATATATATATATATATATATATATATATATATATATATATATATATATATATATATATATATATATATATATATATATATATATATATATATATATATATATATATATATATATATATATATATATGTTATTATTAAGTATTTTGGGGATAACCCGCGTCAAATTATGATTCCCGAGAGAATCAGTCGTCTGCCGACGTTTCGTCTGAATCTCATCAGACATTTTCTAAAGGCGCCTTGTTAATAAATTTTCGTCTCGAGGGATAGTGCACGCACGTCCGTTCGAGTCGAAAGCTTACTACCAAGTGAAAGTTTGAAAGGAAGCCGCGTCAAGTGTTAGTGGAGGGGTGGGTTTCCCCAATGACGTCATTATTGCAATAATGACGTCATACGTAATGACGTATTAAACAATAGTCACATTAAAAACATTAGCAAAATTCTGAGTAAGCCGAAAACTGATAATCCACCTGTAAACAATATACCGTTAAGTACTAGAGTCACTAGAAGCCAAACAAAACGCAATAATGACGTCATTGGGGAAACCCACCCCTCCACTAACACTTGACGCGGCTTCCTTTCAAACTTTCACTTGGTAGTAAGCTTTCGACTCGAACGGACGTGCGTGCACTATCCCTCGAGACGAAAAATTTATTAACAAGGCGCCTTTAGAAAATGTCTGATGAGATTCAGACGAAACGTCGGCAGACGACTGATTCTCTCGGGAATCATAATTTGACGCGGGTTATCCCCAAAATACTTAATAATAACATATTTTGTACTCGCGAAAACCTTAGATTTAACATATATATATATATATATATATATATATATATATATATATATATATATATATATATATATATATATATATATATATATATATATATATATATATATATATATATATATATAATATATATATATATATATATATATATATATATATATATATATATATATATATATATATATATATATATATATATATATATATATATATATATATATATATATATATATATATATATATATATATATATATATATATATATATATATATATATATATATATATATATATATATATATATGTTAACTTTAAGGTTTTCACGGGTATAAGATGCAAAACAACTTTTTGGGTAAACGCGTGTAGGATAGTCCTGAGAAGGACTGTTTGTCGCCTGACGTTTCGCCCGAATAACACCGGGCATTTTCGAAAGCCGCCTTAACGTTACCTACTCGAAAAGAACGAACGCGCGCGAAACACGACCGCTCGCAACGAGAGCTCTACGCTAAGTGTAGAGCTCTCGTTGCGAGCGGTCGTGTTTCGCGCGCGTTCGTTCTTTTCGAGTAGGTAACGTTAAGGCGGCTTTCGAAAATGCCCGGTGTTATTCGGGCGAAACGTCAGGCGACAAACAGTCCTTCTCAGGACTATCCTACACGGGTTTACCCAAAAAGTTGTTTTGCATATATATATATATATATATATATATATATATATATATATATATATATATATATATATATATATATATATATATATATATATATATATATATATATATATATATATATATATATATATATATATATATATATATATATATATATATATATATATATATATATATATATATATATATATATATATATATATATATATATATATATATATATATATATATATATATATATATATATATATATATATATATATATATATATATATATATATATATATATATATATATATATATATATATATATATATATATATATATATATATATATATATATTGTGACGTTATTTTGTATTTACACGTCACTATTTAATAATTTTAATTTAATGTTTATAAAAATGTCTTAAACGAACGCACTTCGCAATATTGGCAATATTTCTAAAAAAGTTGTAAGGCGAACACAGCCGTGAACGGATTAGCTAGGCGGGTCGAAATATCTATGCCTTTCTTTTCAACGCTGACAGCCGACACGAGGTGTCATCGCTCAACTATGGCCTACGCAACATTATCCAGCAAAGACTGGAAATTTAAATTTAAAGGAGGCTGGGTAAGTTCTCTATCTAATTTCATCGATCCTCGTCTATATAAAATATCTGGCATGAGTCACGTTCGCTAATTTAACTGAATTCTTGCAGGAAATATAACCGCCTCCTTTGTCCTTTGCTTCTTTGTTCCTTGCTTCCTTGCTTCTTTGCTTCTTTGCTTTCTTCTTTACTTTCTTTATCTTGTTTGTTCATGCTGTCTTTTCATCATTTTTCAACATTGGTGTACTTTACTATGTACACCATGGATGACTGAAAATGAATAATTTTAAATATCATGGTTGGTGCATGCTCATATTTGCACATCATGACTTGATAATGACTAAAACACCTGTAAATTGCACTTCAAATCGACGAAAATACTACGATGGTAGTTCTCATCACAAAAATTGTACCGGCTGATCATCTTCAAGAAGATGGAAATTCCTAAAACTGTTTCATTTCTTGATTATTATAAAAAAAACATATGAAATACTGATATCATTTGAAAATTTAGTTGAATCTGTTTAATTATGTCATGTCTGATATTTCTTTTTATTATACACCACATGGTCTAGAAAAACATTTAAAAACTTGTAAATCGTAATTTAAGAATTAAATTATTTTATTAAAATGTCAAATATTTAGCTTAGTTCAGGTAACGTAGATGACTGTATCATATTTAACACTCCTTGCCAACCATGATATGAATAAATTGTAATTTCTTTTGTATTTGTGCGTTTCTTTCATCACTTGGTCTTCCCTACAATCACATCTGACTCAGCTTTTCATGTTTTAATTACTGTTTCATTGAACAGAAAATTCTTATTTGATACTTAAATATATTCTTTTTTTGTCTTACTCAATAAACAACACGCCCTGAGATACTGAGATATTTGCATTATTTTAAATGAGTCTCATTGCAATATCGCTGACTGCTGGTGGTAAGGTTTTATGGTGAGTATAATTTTAGCTTCTCCGTTTTTGTTTTCTCATAAACCACCATACCTTAGCAATTGGCGCCCAACGTGGGGCAGGATTTTTTAAAAAAATTGAAGAGCGCGGACTATTAGGATTTAAATTCCATTTGTATTTTTTATTTTTATTGATTGTAAGACTGGCGCCCATTCTATAACGCTTTTTAAAGTCAGATGTTTGTGTGGGACAGATTAGTGTTTGTAGAGAACGTAAAATTGATAATTAGTTCGTATACTTTGTGGTAGCGATTCCTTTCCTTCCTTAAACCCATCCTTAATCTGAGGACTGCGCAGAATCCATCGTCATGAAAGCCGAGCTGTGAGATTATATTCAGGAGATGACCAGAAGTCAACCAAACTATTTCTAGAAAGTGTGGAAGAGCCCATTATGACCAGTCTTATTCGAGAAATACCATTCAAGAAATCTACTCAATCAGGTTGTATTATAAACTAATAAATAATTAAATGTCGGGAGGACTATAACATAAAAATTCACATTCTTTTCAGTACAAAACTTGAGTTGTCATCAATTATTATTAATGTCTATTTTTTTGTAAATCTATAAATTGATTAGAATTATTTTTCTGATTTTATAATTAAAATGTCACATTTTAACTGAATATACATAATGAGGGTATCAAATTTTTATAATTGAAACGGTCTTCAAAAAACATCAGGTTGTATAATTTTAATTTGTCGTTGGACTGTGCTAAATGTTATTTCATGTTTGGTTTGCATTTTTAATGTTGAATACCTATGTTATAGATAAAAAAATATGAATCTTTATAAGCGTTGTAATTTCCTTTTTGCTAACATACAACATAGTATACATTTTTCTTGGGTCGGTCATAAAATTTGAACTTGTAAAAAATAATTATAAAAATCATGTTGGGTAGAAATTAATTAGGAGATTGTTGTGGTAATTAACAAAAAAAAGTCTGTCTGATACCGGCAGGCAGTGAACATTGTTGCATGGCACTTAATATTTTTTTCTTGTAACAAGTGAAAATGATCAATGTCTTTTTAAATAATGATATTATTGTTATAATACTCTTCCATAATAATAAAAAGTTTTCTTAATTCATGTGAAATCAATATAATTAAAAGGAAATGGTGTTTTAAAACAATTTGAGTTTTTATTCTCTGTTGGGGACATGTGTTTTTTCTCAATTTTTGATGTTAAAAGTTCATCTATGTTGTATAAAATAATAACTGAAAATGTTCTTTTAAATTGAATCTCAAATCAATGTGTGCTATAGGGAGTTTTGTTTATGATTGTAATGAATATGCAATTAAATATTTTCACTTTTACAGATGGAAAGTGTTGGTGAATTCTATGAAATATTTTTGGGAATGCTGAATTTGAATCTGCTGTATAATCACAAAAAAATCAAGGCTCGGAGAGATGATATTTCTATATGGATTTTGGTCTATTTCTTATTTAAGGTATTCCATGTTTATTAATTTGGTCTGACATAAACTTACGATGTAATATTGTCATCTCTGAGAATGATTTAGTTTAAATTTACCAAATGTAATGTTACTTCTTGATGATAATAACTTCATTTTTATATGGAAATGAGTCTTGTTTCTATTATGAATAAATTGTTTAATGTTTCATATTATATTTATGTTGTCTAATGTGTGGTACACAGTATCGACCTACAACAACATGTTACGCTGGTTATTCAATAGAAATTAATGTTAATAATTCGAAAATGTTATGGAACTCATCGTTCAAATGATAGAATCTTTTATGTATAACAATACACTTTTTGTATAATCTATTTGACATTTTACTGACTATAATCATTATAGCTTATTTTAGAAATGGTTAACAATCATTAAAATTAATGTTGAGGAAATAATACTGTTTTAAAGATAAAATAAATGAAAATTAATTATATTCTTTGTCAAAAGTGTAATTAACGCCATCTATACGGCGGGAGGAAAACTTATGTAGTTGCATGACTACTCGTGCTGCAACTAAATAGTTGGTTCTGAGTTATGAAATAATTGGAATTGTTAGATATGATTGTATATTGATTGGAAATAATGTAGCGTGTACTAATATGTTAATTTTATAAAGAAACTCTTCTTTTTTTTGTAATTGTCATACACATTACAAAGATTATTGTTTTCGATACGAATAATTAATCATGTTGTATCAAATCATCCTATATTGTGAGTAATAAGCTGATGTTATAAAATCATTCGTACGTTTCTGCACTTTCTTTTGACATTTCCACAATATAAAATTTCTTTAAAAATGGAACGTATAGATGACGAATCAATTACAAGGATGAAATTATATTACGGTGTAGTGCGGTGTCGGATTGTTGGATAGGCTTTGGATGGACAGATTTCTGTTTAATAATCTTGTTCAGCCTTGGGTGTTCAACTGTTTGGCATGGGGCGCGCTGTGATGATTTCTATTTTTTTGTACTTGAACAAATGGCGAACGAATCCAACATTATGCTTTTAAATTTGATTAATTTGATTTTGACATCAACTTTCTTAGGAATGTAATTTTTAATTGATTAATACCTTGCTTAAAGTTTTGAAGTAGTTACTTAGTTTTGAATTTATAGCTTTATGAAAATTATAAATTGATGATTTCATCAAAGTATGCTGCTGCGTTATATGAATGGTACTGTAAATATCTCAACGGGATATACACCTTATTTTCTTTTTCACGGTCGTGAACAAATTCTGTCAGGTGAGATGCATCAAAGGTATCAACCTGGACCCATCTCAGTAGATGATATGCAAATAGAAAAGCCCCATGATTATGCTGAAATGCTAGATGAATTAAGAATTATTTTTTTTGAAGTTCAGAAGAATCTTATGTCAGCTTTTAAACGCAATGCCACTTTGTATAACAAAAATAGGGTCGAACGCTCTTATAATGTAGGTGACTTTGTCTACCGGAGAAATTTTATAAACTCCAAGGGCGCTGAATTCTTTTCATCAAAATTAGCTCCACGCTTTGTTAGAAACAAAATTATAGCAAAAATATCACCTGTAGTTTATACATTAGCGAATGAACAAAATAAGTCTGTAGGGAACTTTCACATTAAGGATCTCTTAAAACCAGATTAATATTAAATTTTTTTGATGTCTGTATCATCAGTATGATACAACTGTATCATATAATTTGTATGTTTTCATTGCCAATACATGACATCCATATCTGCTTAGTGCTATTATCATTCTCAGGATTATAATATGTCAGATGACCAAATTAATCAAACATTGATAAATGTTTACACTGTAAATATACTGTTTTTTTTTATAATATGAAATTTCTCGAGGAACATATTGGTACTCTGATGGCATATGTTTGATATGATAGGTTCCTCGACAAATTTAAATGTAATTATATTGTGAGGAATGCTGTGATGGAGTATTTCTTCACAATATTGAGATGTCGTATACTTTTGTTTTCATTCAGATGAGTTAGTTCTATTTTTATGTCAAAATTTGTAGAGCTACATTGTACTTGCTTTTTTATATTAAAATGTTATCCTATATTGTTTAGATGTTGGACTATAAAACTGATATTTTCCAAGGAAAATTGTCTAGTATATGTCATACAGATTGTGTTGATGGTAAATATGATCCTGAATGAAAACCTAAGTATATCAATTTGATAAAAGCTTATATGTAGAGCTCCTTTTTATTTCATGTAGGTTACTGTATAATATGTAATGTTCTTGTTTATGAATACCAATTTCATATTGTAATATGAAATTGATTGTTATATGTCATGGTATAACTTAAAATACTGAAATGCCACTATATTCTGTTTTTTTTATTACAATAATAGGAAATTTATTTGATAATTCACTCATTTTTCTACCATATAAGAGTTATATCTATGGTATCACGTGCATGTAATGCCATGGTCTTCTTCCAGATAACTGTGTCGACCAACTCAGTTATCGTAGACTGCATCTGGAGATTTAGTTTGGTCAACTAGATGTCTGATGTAATCAAAACGAAGAGACACTAATCATTATCTGTCACATGAGATACATGAGGTGACACACTTGGTGTGCGATAGAAGAAATTACAAATTGTTGAACGTTATAAATTTTCTCAAATCTTATCATTCTGTAGACTATTTTTATATAACCTTGCATGGACTAGTGTCCTTAATCATAACAAAGAGACACTGTCACATGAGATACATGAGGTGACA
Organism: Molanna angustata; assembly: GCA_963576475.1. Taxonomy (NCBI): domain Eukaryota; kingdom Metazoa; phylum Arthropoda; class Insecta; order Trichoptera; family Molannidae; genus Molanna; species Molanna angustata. Next base: position 27,855,536 of record OY754967.1, on the reverse strand, counting down.
CACTTGGTGTGCGATAGAAGAAATTACAAATTGTTGAACGTTATAAATTTTCTCAAATCTTATCATTCTGTAAACTATTTTTTATAACCTTGCATGGACTAGTGTCCTTAATCATAACAAAGAGACACTGTCACATGAGATACATGTGGTGACACACTTGGTGTGCGATAGAAGATATTACAAATTATTGAATGTTACAAATTTTCTCAATTCTTGTCATTTGGTAGATTATTTTTATATAATTTTGCATGGACTAGTGTCCTTAATCATAACAAAGAGACACTGTTACATGACATACATGAGGAGACACACTTGCTGTGCAATAGAAAGAGTTACAATTTATTAGACGTTATAAATTTTTATTAAATTTAGTCATTAGATATTACATTTTTGATGTTCTGTCTAGCTGATGCTTTTATGTATGACATATTGGGTAGTCTATTACCAAACCTGATCTCTAATACCATGATATATAGCAACATTTTAGTTAAGATTGAATTCTGTTATGATCAAAATAGTGTAATGCAAATTCAATACTGGACTTATCACATTCTTGAAATATTAATTTTAAAATTGCATTATATTATTATTTGCTATGGAGAAATAAGATGCTGGTATGAAATTTCTTTTGTTTAATATAAAAATGTTTTTCATCTGGGATCAAAGTGGATAAATTTTATGCATTTATCTTCCCGATGAATTTTCTTATCATGGGTAAGGTGTTTATAGGAGGTACTCATGATAACTGATGTTTATAGTTATTGATAATGATTATTAAAATAATGATATTTTACATTTGCTATGTCTGACACATAAATCTTTCATAGACAAATTTACATGTTAGCTTTCACATTTCTTGGCTTACAATTAAGACTTACATGTATGATACTGAGCTAAGCTCACAATTTGATATGATGACTATGATGCTGTTTTAACTGGGAAAATATTCTGAACTTTAAATTTTCCCTATGATGAAATTTTTTTTATCGTGAGTTAAGGTGTTTATAGGATGGACTCACGATAACTGTATCACGCTTGAAGATACATGGTATCTGAGTGATTCTGTTTCAACATGAGAGCCTCTTCCGCAGATTCTAGCTCACAATGAGAATTAGCACAAATGAAAGCTAATCCAAGCTCACAATATGGAGACAAGATGAAAAGCTAAGATGGGGTTTCCTTAGTTTTCCATCGATAAAAAAAAAATAATGAACGCTTCTCGGGAGTGTCATTGAAGGGGTTAAATAATCAAACGTGAGTGGACTGAAAACGTTCACCACTAGATCTGTAAATACTGTATTATAATTGTTATTACGTCTGTTTTATGAACAGAGGGGTTTCATTTAAATGAATAGTAATCTTGACAGCAAGTATGTCAAAATTTGGAATTTTTATTTAATATGAAAATTTTCTGTTTCAGCTAGTTTAAGAATTTTATATATTTTTATGGTGGATAATTTTTGTTATTTTTTATTATGTAACTGTTCCAGATCTGCCACCAGTTGTTTAAATGACAGGGATATGTCGTTATCAGCGACATAGACTTATGTCATTTGAACTCTAACATTTTCCTTATCCTTAAATTGTAGGTGTTTTTCCTCGCGGGATTCGGTTGAGTTGGAGAACATGGGACTTATGCCAGTTATATTTACTAATTTCTGTTTTTCAAATTTACTATCAAAACACTTTTTTTCTTTTTTTTGTTAACAGAGGAGGTATGTGACGTTATTTTGTATTTACACGTCACTATTTAATAATTTTAATTTAATGTTTATAAAAATGTCTTAAACGAACGCACTTCGCAATATTGGCAATATTTCTAAAAAAGTTGTAAGGCGAACACAGCCGTGAACGGATTAGCTAGGCGGGTCGAAATATCTATGCCTTTCTTTTCAACGCTGACAGCCGACACGAGGTGTCATCGCTCAACTATGGCCTACGCAAAATTATCCAGCAAAGACTGGAAATTTAAATTTAAAGGAGGCTGGGTAAGTTCTCTATCTAATTTCATCGATCCTCGTCTATATAAAATATCTGGCATGAGTCACGTTCGCTAATTTAACTGAATTCTTGCAGGAAATATAACCGCCTCCTTTGTCCTTTGCTTCTTTGTTCCTTGCTTCCTTGCTTCTTTGCTTCTTTGCTTTCTTCTTTACTTTCTTTATCTTGTTTGTTCATGCTGTCTTTTCATCATTCTTCAACATTGGTGTACTTTACTATGTACACCATGGATGACTGAAAATGAATAATTTTAAATATCATGGTTGGTGCATGCTCATATTTGCACATCATGACTTGATAATGACTAAAACACCTGTAAATTGCACTTCAAATCGACGAAAATACTACGATGGTAGTTCTCATCACAAAAATTGTACCGGCTGATCATCTTCAAGAAGATGGAAATTCCTAAAACTGTTTCATTTCTTGATTATTATAAAAAAAACATATGAAATACTGATATCATTTGAAAATTTAGTTGAATCTGTTTAATTATGTCATGTCTGATATTTCTTTTTATTATACACCACATGGTCTAGAAAAACATTTAAAAACTTGTAAATTGTAATTTAAGAATTAAATTATTTTATTAAAATGTCAAATATTTAGCTTAGTTCAGGTAACGTAGATGACTGTATCATATTTAACACTCCTTGCCAACCATGATATGAATAAATTGTAATTTCTTTTGTATTTGTGCGTTTCTTTCATCACTTGGTCTTCCCTACAATCACATCTGACTCAGCTTTTCATGTTTTAATTACTGTTTCATTGAACAGAAAATTCTTATTTGATACTTAAATATATTCTTTTTTTGTCTTACTCAATAAACAACACGCCCTGAGATACTGAGATATTTGCATTATTTTAAATGAGTCTCATTGCAATATCGCTGACTGCTGGTGGTAAGGTTTTATGGTGAGTATAATTTTAGCTTCTCCGTTTTTGTTTTCTCATAAACCACCATACCTTAGCAATATATATATATATATATATATATATATATATATATATATATATATATATATATATATATATATATATATATATATATATATATATATATATATATATATATATATATATATATATATATATATATATATATATATATATATATATATATATATATATATATATATATATATATATATATATATATATATATATATATATATATATATATATATATATATATATATATATATATATATATATATATATATATATATATATATATATATATATATATATATATATATATATATATATATATATATATATATATATATATATATATATATATATATATATATATATATATATATATATATATATATATATATATATATATATATATATATATATATATATATATATATATATTTATATATATATATATATATATATATTATAATATTTTTATCTCGGTTTTCTCGTGTCAGTAGGTCTTGACTAAGACCATTTGTCTTCCGACGTTTCGCCTGAATATCACCAGGCATTTTCAAGGACTTAACGAAAACACACTGAAAGCTCACCGTCAAGTGACTTAACGGTGAGCTTTCAGTGTGAGTAGACGTGTGTCGCGCGCGTGCTTTTCGTTAAGTCCTTGAAAATGCCTGGTGATATTCAGGCGAAACGTCGGAAGACAAATGGTCTTAGTCAAGACCTACTGACACGGGAAAACCGAGATAAAAATATTATAACATATATATATATATATATATATATATATATATATATATATATATATATATATATATATATATATATATATATATATATATATATATATATATATATATATATATATATATATATATATATATATATATATATATATATATATATATATATATATATATATATATATATATATATATATATATATATATATATATATATATATATATATATATATATATATATATATATATATATATATATATATATATATATATATATATATATATATATATATATATGTTATAATATTTTTATCTCGGTTTTCCCGTGTCAGTAGGTCTTGACTAAGACCATTTGTCTTCCGACGTTTCGCCTGAATATCACCAGGCATTTTCAAGGACTTAACGAAAAGCACGCGCGCGACACACGTCTACTCACACTGAAAGCTCACCGTCAAGTGACTCGTAGCGTACAAGATGGCCGCTTATGTCAAATATTGTTAGCGCGACGTGATTGGCTCCTTGTGACACGCCCACCTCCTGTCGTGTTCGTTGGTAATAATATTTTATCATTATTTTTGTGTTGTGATTTATTGTTAATTTTTGTTGTGACATTAATATTATTATTGTTGTGTTTTGGGGTTATTTTCGCTATGGTATTATTAATATTATTATTATATTGTTTGTCATATAAAATGTTCTTCCAGGTACTAGGCAAACGAACTCCGTCGTCCCGATTGTTCATTATATCCCTTCTCTTATATATTTCTATAGCTTCCCTGTAAATTCTGAGAGGTTCACTGTTTAAACTTGCTATTATTTTTGAATGGTCAAAATCTATTGTATGTCCTTCTGTGAGCGAGTGTTGTACAAGTGAGGATGTAAGTTTTTTGTTTCTCATGTCGACTCTGTGCTCCGCTATTCGTGCTTCAACTTTTCGATTGGTTCTTCCTACATAAGTCTTATTGCACGATCCGCACGGTATTTCATATACTCCATGAGCTTCAAGTGGAATGATGTCTTTCGGGTTTCTTAGAAAGGTTGATATTTTATTTGTTGTGCTGAAAACGGTACGTATGTTATTTTTGTTTAATAGACGGCTGATTTTATCGGTGACGCCTTTGATATATGGTAGTCGGGCTGTTGATAATGGTGTTTCATTGAACACCATTCCACTTGAAGCTCATGGAGTATATGAAATACCGTGCGGATCGTGCAATAAGACTTATGTAGGAAGAACCAATCGAAAAGTTGAAGCACGAATAGCGGAGCACAGAGTCGACATGAGAAACAAAAAACTTACATCCTCACTTGTACAACACTCGCTCACAGAAGGACATACAATAGATTTTGACCATTCAAAAATAATAGCAAGTTTAAACAGTGAACCTCTCAGAATTTACAGGGAAGCTATAGAAATATATAAGAGAAGGGATATAATGAACAATCGGGACGACGGAGTTCGTTTGCCTAGTACCTGGAAGAACATTTTATATGACAAACAATATAATAATAATATTAATAATACCATAGCGAAAATAACCCCAAAACACAACAATAATAATATTAATGTCACAACTAAAATTAACAATAAATCACAACACAAAAATAATGATAAAATATTATTACCAACGAACACGACAGGAGGTGGGCGTGTCACAAGGAGCCAATCACGTCGCGCTAACAATATTTGACATAAGCGGCCATCTTGTACGCTACGAGTCACTTGACGGTGAGCTTTCAGTGTGAGTAGACGTGTGTCGCGCGCGTGCTTTTCGTTAAGTCCTTGAAAATGCCTGGTGATATTCAGGCGAAACGTCGGAAGACAAATGGTCTTAGTCAAGACCTACTGACACGGGAAAACCGAGATAAAAATATTATAACATATTTCACCCGTGAAAACATCAAATATAACATATATATATATATATATATATATATATATATATATATATATATATATATATATATATATATATATATATATATATATATATATATATATATATATATATATATATATATATATATATATATATATATATATATATATATATATATATATATATATATATATATATATATAGACGATTTAGGATACAAAATCAATCCATAATATACTCTTTTACGTACAACTGCCTCACAACATTTCTATAAGTATAAAGGTACTAAGTAGTTTAATTTAAACTCCCTTCGATTCTTATGTAGAATAAAATCAAAAAATTCTACTGATTTAATTTTGTTTATTTCATTCTTGTTTTTGTATAGATTAGTATTTTTTGTCAGTAGATGTGCAATTTTTTGGCGAATGTAGCAACACCAAATAGATACTCCCCTCTTTTAACACGAGATTTTATCTCAATTAAAGAGTTTTAACCTTTTTAATTTGTAATTTATATGTAAATTTGTATTGATTTGTTTAATAATAAAAAAAAAGTAATTGTTAGCTCTACGGAACAAACTACATTATCTTGAACTAATTATTCAATTTACTTAAGGTGACTATCCTCTTAGTTAATAACCAATTACTATTAAATATTAGCCACTGGTATGGTGCTTGTTCAAATATTTATTTTTCATACAGAAAATGAAATGAATAAATTCAAACAACTCGGTTTCATATTGACTAATAATATCAATAATACCAGCAAATAAAATATTTGAATTTATGTAGGTACGATCATGGGTAATTAAATTAGCGTGAAATTAACATGACGAAATCATTAAATTTGTGTATTTAAAAGACCTAGATGAAAGATTTAACCAAATATTTCCATGAGTAACCTTTTCAATCTTGTTCACTGATTCGAAGTTCAATTCATCGTATTCAATAATCCGATTAGATGAAAGGTTTTTGACTTTACCTATAGGACTAAGAGATTCTATAAAAAACGAAGTGATTAATTTTTATTCTATATAATATCATTTTTATATTAAAAATGTTACAAATGCTACGAGGCACCGGTTTAGAATAGTGCTTCCACTATTTTCTATTATCATTGTCTTCGGGTGTCAAGCAAGAGTCAGGTAATCGAAAATACAACAGGCAAAACAGCATCTCACAAAGTTCAGCAATGACGTTCACCACCGATTTTGAATGTAGTCTTTTCAGGTGAGACGAGACTAGTGTGTGGGCATACATGCACGTATCGTGCTTCCTTTTATAAAGTTATGCACACCCGTACACCTGTTGGTGATAACCCCACATTGTGGGATATGTCTTGATGATATGTATGTTCTAAAATCTTCAAGTCAAAATATATAAATTAGTTGATTAAGTTGGTGTATTCTTTGAAATATTTTAAGATGATACATATAAAATAGATAATTCAAATATATGAATTAAATATATGATTTGTAGTTATTTCATTATTCGTATCATATTGGTTTTATTTTAGGTAATTATAATACAACTTCTTATTTTACTACACATTCATACGGGAGAACATTTTCAACAAAAACTTCGTCAGAAATTATTTATCATTTTTTGTTTTTATGTGGTCTATTCAATTAAAAATTTAACATAGGTATATTGTATGTACTTTTACGTAATTTTTAATTGTGGTCTATTCAATTAAAATTTTATCATACGTATGTTGTAGATTAAATAATAATACACACTAGGATGCGTTTTACAACAATGAACTGAAAAAAATATTAAAGACTTGTATTATGCATGGCTGGATATCAAATTATTTATTAATTCTATTAACGGAGAGGTCAAGTCAACGATAGGTACATATTAAATTGATCAGCTTACACTTAATTCAAGGTGATATGAATTAATGCATCATAGGTTATAAAGGTCTTGAGATAATCAAAATACAATAGATATTAGGTAACAAGATCTGGAAACAATTCAGCAGGTAATACACAGCAACATTGAAATACTTTGCTACAGCAACATCTTTAAAACCTCCTCCCAAGTTTGGCATTCGACCAAAACCAAGATAAATGGTAGAGCCCATACCTTGTGATCAACTGTCGGCCTTCGTGATTTAGTCAGAAATCTGCTTCTGAGCTAAATATCTCCGGATTGGTTCCCAACGGGGGACACATTTTTTTCCGTGTTATCAGCATAGTTTTGTAAAGTTGCTATTAACATCACCAACAATTCTTTTTATAGAGATTGTAATCCGTCCCTTCGCGGAGAACTGGAATTACAAAAACAAAAGAGCAGATTGGGTTGAATCGAATACTAAACTCTTCACTACATTTGTTGTACATTATTTTCTGCAAAATACTCTGAATGCCTTTTTATGGAGCCCATTTTTAGTGCACCTACACATTCGAAAATCCACAATTTATAATTTGATTTTAATTCACAGTGGATGGATTCATATTTGAAATGTATCAACTTTTACAAATTTTGCTTGCTTTTAATACTTACTTTAATTTTTGTGTGGCTACGGCTTTACCTGCATCGAGTATTATCTTGCTTTTAATATAACTATGAGGAAATAGATGGACATATTTTGTCAAGGCCACATTTATCGTTTTTTATACATATACATATATCAAAAAATAAAAGTTTTCAAATAAAATACATCATGTCGCGGATCGCAAGCAATCTGCGTGAAGTTTTTCGGACCTTTTGAATTTGTTACAAGTCGTAAATAATGAAACTTTTATGGACCACAAAATAGTCGTTCTTGGGGCTACCATAAGCACTGAAGGTCTTCGTCCTTTACTACTAATACAAAATTAATATCCACACTTCTCTGTTGGCTTCGTATTAACATTTTATCACTTATCACATATTCTATCAGTGCCGTATATTTTCCATGAGGACGTTGTAAAAATATTATTGGCTCTTTGACGAGGGGCGTCGTATTATTTTAACATCTTAAACATAAATATGACTGTACATAATATAAAATGTATTACACATAGGATGACATAACACATAATGTTCAAATTTTCAGAATACTCTATAGTACAATATTCTATATGAATAAAATGAGATAGTTGTTGACTTCCTGTAATAATTTAATAAATTCGAATACCTTGGCAATATCCTCACTTAGAAATACGATTTAGAATAGAAATTGCACGTAAAACATTCAATGCGCAAAGAACATTCTTCTGCAATGACAAATTAAATCTCAAATTAAGGCACAGAATGATTAAATGCCATTTATGGTTAGTGCTTCACTACGCAGCTGTAACGTGGACCCAAAAAATCAACTCGAACCGAATAAAGACGTTCAAGTTGAGGGTTCGAGGATCCTATGAATACCACGAACAAATATGGTCAGAAATTCCGATGTCCGGGGAAGGACGAATACCTACCGACAATTATAAAAATACTGAAAATTTCATCACTGGGCCACAAACTCATAGGAGACAAGTATTCGTTTCTTCGGCTCATAATTAGGAAAAGATCGAGGGAAGAAGTTGTGTGAGCAGAAGAAATACATCTTGGCTCCGAAATATTCGAGCCTGGACAGGTATTCAAACCGTCGCGTCGGAGAACTGCTCCGTACAGCCCGAAATAGAGAAGCATTTGCCCAAATGATTGCCAACTTCGGAGAGACCCGACACGGTTCCTCAAAAAGAGAAAATATTTAGCAATAAAATCTAGATAAAAAATATTTTTTTAGGTAATTTTATTGTTAAAACAATTTTTAATCATAAAACGGCGCAATAAGTTCTTCGTTTTATAACAAGATTTTTAAAAGTACTTGTTGTAAATTATAATATTATTATAACAGTTGGTTTATGAATAATAAAAACAACATTGTAATCTTATAAAGAATTTTAAAACTGGTACACGAGATATCTACAGCAATGTGGGTGTGATAATAAAGGTTTAGAAGTCCAAACAAAATGACAATACCGCTTTTCATATCAAGGTTAATACTATACAATTATATAATATCCTACACAAGATTATTAATGTAATTTGATGCATAATCTGGACCCCCAACAAGAATATCTTTAGTATACTTACAAACATGTGTTGTTTGTTTATACTCGTAATAATTTCTGGTGTGAAAAGCAACTCCATGTACATCTCAGATAGCAATCATTTATAAAAGTTTATTGTTAATCTATTTTAAAAATAATAAAATATAATATATTGACTAATCATCAATAAAATTCATCGTCATCTACACTCATTTTGTCTGAGACAAAATTATTTATGTATTATGATCTTTAACAGAAATATATCATGCAATCATGGAATATTTTTTCTAATTATGGAAATCTACATATTAAAAATCGTCTCGGTCGACAGATTGAAAACTTATAATAAATCATATTGTTAACAAGTTGAAAATGAAGAAATTCGAATCATTGATACAACTGAGAAAAACTAAAGAAAAATTATACACCTTGAAGTCAATTATATACCTTGACCATTTGAAAGAGTCAAGGTGATTGTCACCCAACTATTTGGAATGACGTAACTAGAACTATCGTTTGTGTAAAAAATAACCAACGTATTATATAGATTTGTGTAGAAAAATAAACATGCAAAATTATGATCCATTTGACCTTTAACTGGTGCATTTCTGTGGTAATTTTATTCGAAAATGCGTTGACTTATGCGCGTCTCAAACAATAGAGAGACACCATTTCAATGAAACGTATTGTTTTGTAATTTGAACCTCAATACCAAGTAATAAAGACACACAGAATGGTCATTTTTCTTGCTTTCAGCGTGTCATACGATCAGGTGGCATTGTTATTTCAATAAACAATATAACGCTGTGTGTCGACAAAATAAAAAAAGAGGCAAACACCGCTCCTTGAAGCGGTTTAAAATGATGACATGAAATAAAATGTGAGAGAGAGTATTGGCAGTTAAAATGGTAACACGCCGCCATGATGTTTCCCTTATGCCGTATGAAATATTTCTGCCACATGCGGCACATTCTCAGATTTCTAGAAAACACGTCCCGTTTCTATTTGTACCCCGTCTACATACATATTATGTATCAATATATAGGGTTACCATAACTTCCGGATACCAATACGGGACCCAAAACGCATCAACGCTTAAACGCATCGTTGCAAAACATTAATATAAACATAGTTTAAAACCACGTATTGCCTTACTTGATTTACTTTTCGTTTGGCCTTCTTCTCTCTCCGGTGTAAAACTTATTCGCCCAGGTGTGGGTTGCATCAATTGGACGTATTTCCTTAATACTTGCATATTCACAAAACTACTACAGTTTTTCCGTTCTCATAGTGTAAATGTGAAAAAACTTGAATAACTTGATTTTGAACATAAACGGTTTGTAGTCATTGCTTCTAGAATATTCAATTAACTGGCTTAAAACATTAGAGTCATTAATTTACAAGTCAAATTCATTTAAAAATATTATCAAGTCTGGAAACACTGGTAGGAAGAAATTCGAATAAACTCTACACTTGCACAGAATGCAATGAAGCGTTTTAAAATAAAGGTATTGGAATCAGGTAGAGAATATACACCCCTAGCTTCTGTCCCTCTTTTTTTATTATAGAATGACTGTTCCGTGTACATCCAAATAAATGTTTATTTACATATCTTAAATTGGGATATTAGGTATAATTTATATCTATTTAAATATATAATATTGTAAATAGACAATAATGTATATATCTAACAGCATACCCAGAACAGTTAATGCCTACAGGTCAAAATACGACAGTATTTAATTAAATCTTTAAGTTCGAAAAGTCATTGGATCTGATCTATGATAAATTAATTAATTCTTTTAGTTCGAAAAGTCATTGGATCTGATCAATGATAAATTAATTAAATCTTTAAGTTCGAAAATTCATTGGATCTGATCTATATATGATAAATTAATTAAATCTTTAAGTTCGAAAAGTCATTAGTCATTAGATCTGATCTATGATAAAGCAATTAAATCTTTATGTTCGAAAAGTCATTGGATCTGATCTATGATAAAAAACATCATGTACCTATTCATCAAGGGGTACAAAGATTTATTTTCACATATTGCAAAGTGTAACTGTTTAATTCTTTTATGTTGTTTCACAATAGATTGTGTATTTTTCTTTAACATGTTCTGTTATTGAATTTGTATTTATTTGTCATATAAAACAACTGCGTTTGACACTATGCACATTTTTCATATTAACTTTACATACAAACCATCCCGGCATACCCTACAATGTTGAGTAACCAGCGATAGATGAGTGGGTATGCATTACATTATAAAATTTGTATTTGTATAAATTAATAAAAATAAAAAATAAATATCGATTCAACATCGACAATCAAAACATCAGCGTCAGTTGATAGGGTGTAGAACAATTGCAAGACATTCTGCGTACAATGTCGTCAATACCTATAATATCAAATACCCAATTCAATATTTAGTCTTGAAAACAAGTTCGTTTTTACATTAACAACGAACTTCCGCGCTATGTTGAAATTGTCAAAAAACTAGACAAATACGGTACATTTCGCAATACGGGATAAGATGATTAGATTACAGCAGGGACGTGTGGCAGCCCTGTCTATAAAGATATCTAGTTACCATTTGACGCCCACTGTGTCTTGTGTAATCCTCAAAAAGTATTTTCAACCTGGAAAATAATGATATTAAAGTTTGAAAAGTTTCCGTAGATTTCATTATGAATCTGTCATTCGTTGTGATTGGAAGCATAATTATATTATTTCATTCATTTTAATTTATGTTGATTATGTCCATCCCGTGAAAGTAATTGATGTTGACACAACGACAAATTTCATTATACTCAGAAATAATACGTTAAAGTCTGGTCGGCCCTGCTTTACATCAAATTATTTATTATAGTTTCATGTACTGAGTCGCTCAAACAGAATGACATGATTTTTATTACCTCATACATCAATTCATCATTATTCACCAGTTAATCGTCTACATAACCTGGCTGATTTTTTTTCTGATTAATATTACTACAGCATAAAAGACGAAATTTCTACGAGAAACCAATAAGTAATGTACAATTCAAATTAACGCAGTTATTTCTCCTTTTTGTTTTATTATGAAGTCGAATTATGAATGTAGTAATTTCTCTTGTTTGTTTTATTATGGGGTCGAATTATTAATGTAGTTTTTTCTCTTGTTTTACTATGGGGTATTATCGTTTTCATTAATGTAGTTATTTCTCTTGTTTGTTTTATTATGAAGTCGAATTATTAATGTTGTTATTTCTCTTGTTTGTTTTATTGTGAAGTCGAATTATTAATGTAGTTATTTCTCTTGTTTGTTTTATTATGAAGTCGAATTATTAATGTTGTTATTTCTCTTGTTTGTTTTATTGTGAAGTCGAATTATTAATGTAGTTATTTCTCTTCTTTGTCTTACTGTGAAGTCGAATTATTAATGTAGTTATTTCTCTTGTTTGTTTTATTATGAAGTCGAATTATTAATGTAGTCATTTCTCTTGTTTGTTTTATTATGAAGTCGAATTATTAATGAAGTCATTTCTCTTGTTTGTTTTACTGTGAAGTCGAATTATTAATGTAATTATTTCTCTTTTTTGTTTTATTATGGAGTCGAATTATAAGTGTAGTTATGTTGTGTTTTTTAACAAAATATTAATATATATCCTTATTAAACAAGTACATATACATTTTCCAACGTTCCCTAAAATAAGCATAAATGCTTGTGCTATAGTTGAACGAAATCATTCGAAGCAGGATTCTAACTCGCGACCACTGGATTGTTAACCCTGCGCGCTAACCGCTCTGCCATCGACCCATCTGTAATTTCTCTTCTTTGTTTTATTATGGAGTCGAATTATTAATATAGTTATTTCTCTTGTGTGTTTTACTATAGGGTCGAATTATTAAAATTGCTTACTATAAATTTAAGGACACCAGAAAATAATGTAAGATGAAGAAAGATGTAGGTAATTAAATCAAATGAAAGTTAACACATTGAGATGGTTTGGCCATTTGGGAATAATGAATGAATAACGCCCGACAAAAAAAAATATATACTAAGCTGACAGGAACGGAATAAGAGGTCGTGGGCTCCCAAAACAAGGACGGCCATATGAAGGATTTTCTGAAAGACGGAAATGAAAGAATCCCTAATAACAGTCGAGCATATATGAGACTATGCATGAATGTTGATGAGGCGATAGAAGCGTTCCAAGATAGAAACATATAGCGTTTGGTTCTCTCTACCTACCCCATAAGGGATACGGGGTGATGGTATATATGTATGTAGGTATAATATAACACATCTTCAGAAAATTATATTAGAATTTTTTTATTTTTCTTCGTTATACCTACATAGATAGATGGTTTTAGCTCATTCTTAACTCAGGGTATGATTCATTGAGCTGATGCTCCAACGGGATATAAATAATATCATTCTGAGAACCAAAGGGCACTAATGGAAGTTCACTTGGTTCATTTAAGAAACTTGTGTCATTTTCTTTTCCGTGTATCTTATTAATAATGTGTAACTATTCATAAACCATCTCGAAACGAAGAATTTTACTCCCAACGCGGAGTGACGAGTCAGGAGATAAATTCACTATGAAATATTAATTTTCCTGAAATGAAAGAATTAAATGGGAATAATTTATGCATAACGAAGTACTTAGTTACAAAAAACCATTACGCCTTTTCTCTATTCGGGGTAGGAAGAAAACCGAACGCCGCAATATAGTCTAAGACAGTGATTCCCAAAGTGGTCCAGGTGGTGCACGTGAGACTCGACGGAGATCTTCGTTTGCGTGAAAAAAAAATGGTGGTTCACAAGATGTAAGTAGGGGTCCACGAAAATTTATTTGGTTGCGATAGTAAAGAACAAAAATAATGGCTGGCTATATCTATCAATTTCGGCAGATAATACAGTAGGTACCCAAAAAATTAAGGGAGAAAAAAATCCAATTTTCCGGAGATTTTTGACAGGTACAGGTATTTCGGTGAAAAATGGTCATATTGGGACTCTAAAAAAACGTTTTGAAGCATAAAGATACTAATTTTCAGATTTTTGGGCTAATTTTTTTAAGAGTTTCGGTTCTTATGCAATAAGAACACAAACAGATGCAAACAGATAGTGCGTAAAAATAATAAGGGTTGGAACTCAGCCGCCACGCAAATTTCAATCGATACATTTGGAATATGGTAGAAATGTAGCAGCAGGGGGTCCACCGAAACCAGTAAGATTGTGAATGTGGTCTACCAGAAAAAACAAGTTTGGGAACCTCTGGTCTAAGATATAGCAACGTCGAAAAACAATTCATTTTTAAACGGCTGGTTTTTATATATTTCCTTCCTTATTGAATATATGTAGGTATGATAAAGGTAAGTCTGGCACCTGGGAGCTAGCGGATGCGTATACCAGTGCGCACCCCTTTCTATAGATGAAAATTGCCAATTTTAGTATCATTTGTATCTAAGTATCATTTAAGTCCTTTTTGTGCTCTTATACCATCCATCTGATTACAACGAAACTTAGCCCTTATACCATAACCGGATAGATTTCTAAAAAAAAATTCTTTAGAAATCTAACAGTACCTAACAGTAAGTATATTTTTTTTATTTTGTATCACTTCTCGGGCAACTAACAGGTACTATCTCAAATATTATTTAACACGCTTATAGACACTTACGATATAAATCGTCTCTCTTCACCGGGAATCGAACCCGAGACCATTGGATCAGAAGTCAGATACCTAACCAAGTGATATACGAAGGCCTAAAATATATTACAAAATTTACGGTCTTCACGATATTTTGAAAGATGGAAATGTAAGAAGCGTGAACAACAGACGAACGTGTATAAGACGATATATATATATATATATATATATATATATATATATATATATATATATATATATATATATATATATATATATATATATATATATATATATATATATATATATATATATATATATATATATATATATATATATATATATATATATATATATATATATATATATATATATATATATATATATATATATATATATATATATATATATATATATATATATATATATATATATATATATATATATATATATATATATATATATATATATATATATATATATATATATATATATATATATGAAAAAGAATTTTCTGGGTTAACCCGTGTCAGATAGTCCTGAGAAGGACTGTTTAAGACCTGACGTTTCGCCACTCGGACTCGGACTCGCCACTCGGACATTCAATTTACTATGGAAGTCGAAGAAAATAATAGCTTACCTTTCTTGGATGTCCTTGTCATCAAAAATGACGATGGCACACTTGGTCACACAGTTTATAGAAAGCCTACTCACACAAACAGATATCTAAATGCAAATTCAAACCATAGCCCGGCTCAATTATCTTCTATAATTAATACTCTAGTGACCCGATCCTTCAGACTATCTGATAATAATAACATAAACAACGAACTTGACTGTCTCAAAAACGCTCTCATCTCCAACGGTTATTCAAAATCACGAATCGAACAATCTATTAGACGCTACAGTAATAAAAATATCAAAAAACCAGAACTTCCTCCGACTTCAATAGCTTTTTTGCCATATATCAAGGGCACGACAGACAAGATAAGCCGCATTCTGAAGAAAAATAACATAAAAACAATTTTCAGAACAGAAAATAAAATATCTACCTTTCTTCGCAATCCCAAAGACTCAGTTGCACTCGAGTCGCACGGAGTATATAAAATTCCATGTAATTCGTGTGACAAAGTATACATCGGTCGCTCCAATAGAAAAATATCCTCACGAGTAGCAGAACATAGAGTGGACGTCAAAAATAAGAAGTTAACTTCGTCGTTAGTCCAACACGTTCTTAACGAAGGCCACACTATTGATTTCGAAAATTCATCCACCATCGCAAACTTAAATTCCGAACCACAACGCATATACAGAGAGGCAATTGAGATTTTCAAACATGCAAATAATATGAACAGCAGAAATGACGCGATAAGAATTCCTCAAACATGGACAAATATTCTAGACAGTAATACTCATAAAACTAAAGTAATAATTAGAAATTCAATACCTCCACACATAACAAAACAAACAATATTTGAAAAACCCACTATTAAAATGACAACTCGTTCACAAAGTCGGCTTAACGGTACAAATAATAGAATAAATAGCTAATTGGTGCGGGGAGTGAAGGGGTGGAGGGGGGAGGGGAACCTACCCGCTCGCTACCTCTGCGCTCATGCATAGACTGGCGCTTCTCACTTGACGGAAAGCCTTAGGTGTGTGCGGTCGTGTTTCACGCGCGTTCGTTCTCGCTCGGTTTTCGTTGCGTTCCTTCGACAATGCCCGATGATATTCGGGCGAAACGTCAGGTCTTAAACAGTCCTTCTCAGGACTATCTGACACGGGTTAACCCAGAAAATTCTTTTTCATCTTATACCCGTGAAAACCTAAAAGTTAACATATATATATATATATATATATATATATATATATATATATATATATATATATATATATATATATATATATATATATATATATATATATATATATATATATATATATATATATATATATATATATATATATATATATATATATATATATATATATATATATATATATATATATATATATATATATATATATATATATATATATATATATATATATATATATATATATATATATATATATATATATATATATATATATATTGTTATGAAATTAAGTACTATTTCTATTTAAATTGAAAATTTAAATAGAAATATTTTGAAAATAAGAACCCAAGAAAAATGAAAACAAAAGATTTGAGTAGTGAGTTAAAAAAACTAGACAAAGCTTGTAAAAATATAAATTGTAGAAATATAAATTGTAAAAATAAATAAGACTTTGAACCATAATAAAATAAATAAATATAAATTTCGGTACATTTGGTGTCAGGTGTGGGGTATAAAAATACCCAAGTATTTTTTGTGTAAGAAAAAAATAAAATAGTTATTTATAAAGACATTTATTATGGCATCAAAAAAAATAACTCTTTTAGAGTTGAAAGTGGTTGATTTAAAACATGAGTTGGAGGAGAGAGACGCTGATACATCAGGAAATAAAAATGCACTTCAACTACGATTGAGAAAAGTGATGCAAGAAGTAGGTGAGGATCCAGACACATACCTTTTTGAAATGCCTTGCTCTAACAACGATCTTTGTCAAGTCTTAAAAGAACATTCCAGAGACATAGAAGAGAAGTTTCAAGAACATTCCAGAGATATAAAAGGAGAAATTAAAGAAATCAAAGGAGAAGTAGCGATGCTTCAAAAGCATTCAAATACTATAGAAAAGAAATTCCAGAATTATTCTATGACCTTTGATGAGAAGATAAATGAATTAACTAAACAGATGAAAGTTTTGGAGAATCAAGTGCTTCCTTCAATCACGCCAATGAATTCCGAGCAAAATTCAGCTGTAGATACAAATTTTAAGTGTGTAGAAGATACAAGAGTACCAACAGTGGAGTGCGTGCGAAATGATATGCCAACCTTTGATGGAAAATGCCCCTGGGAAGAATATTTAACATTGTTCGAGACAGTGGCCATGATAAATGGCTGGTCCATGACAAGAAAGGCCTCAGTGTTGAGTGTATCATTACGAGGTGATGCTTTAAAAGTTTTGGAGACAATTCCTCTAGCTGAGCGACGAGATTTAAAATTGTTGATTGAGAGACTTGAGATGCGATTTGGACATAAGCACATGGAACAGTTTTACAGGTCACAACTTAAGAATCGTAATCAGAAATCTAATGAAACTCTCCAGGAATTTGAGGCGGATATAGCGCGTCTAATTAGATATGCATACCCTACGGTTCCTGATGATGTGTGTGAAAGCCTTGCAGTAGAAAAGTTCTTGGATGGATTGTGGGCAAATGAGACACAACAAGCTGTAAAACTAGCTAGACCACAAACTTTGAGTGACGCTCTAACCCAGGCACTCGAATTTGAATCTATAAAAAAATCTTTACGAGGTCATGCTCAAGCCCGCGTTGTTGAGGCCGTTGAAGAGAATCAAAAACTCATCGAATGCATTGTCGAAAAGGTGATGAAGGCATTGCAAGGAAGAAAAAGACAGTTTCGCTGCTGGGGTTGTGGACGAGCTGGACATCTACGTAATCGGTGTCCAAATGAAGCAACAACGCAACAGCAACAGCCACAGGAAAACTAAAAAGGGTTGATGGGAAGGGGCAACTGTTGACCTACATTACCAATGCCTCAAAGAGATCTGCAGTTGTTGCATCATTCAGTGGTCGAGATACCAGTATGTTTATAAATGGCAAAGTAAATGGAAAGAATTTGAAACTTTTGCTGGATACTGGAGCAACGATGACAATCATGAGACCAGATTTGCTTTATAATAAAAAGTGTATTACACCAACTAAATGGACATTACGAACAGCTACTGGGGAGTCGGCATCTATATGTGGTGAGACATATGCCAACTTTCAAATTGGTAGTTCTATCTTCGATCATCAGGTGCTAGTGGCGAATATAGAGGAGGAAGTTATTCTCGGAATGGACATAATGGCGAAATATGGATTCCAGTTGGATCTAAAGAGGCGATCTTTGAAAATTGGAGATGAAGATGTTTTCGTGCAAGAGCGTGAGGAATTTTCTACACGTGTTCTTGCAGCGGATGTTGTAACTATTCCAAAACAAAGTGAGATGTTAGTACGAGTCAATTTAGACTGTGTTATCCCGAATGGACATGTTTTGGTTGTGGAGTCCAACGCCAACAATGAAGCAGGAAAAGGAGTATTAATTGCAAGAGCACTGATTCAAAACCAAAAGGAAATTTTAGTCAGATTAATGAACATAAATGAATATCCAGTAACTGTCAAAAAAGGAGCTTATTTAAGTGTGTGTTCATCAGTAGTGTTAGTTAAAAAAAAAGATGGCTCAACTCGGTTCTGTGTGGACTTTCGCTTATTGAATAATGTAACTAAGAAGGATAGTTATCCACTGCCTCGAATCGATGACACCCTAGATACATTGGCTGGTTGTAAGATCTTCTCAACTTTGGATCTAAAGAGTGGTTATTGGCAGGTTGGATTGGAACCCAAGGATAGAGAAAAAACGGCGTTTTCTGTTGGAAGTGGATTGTGGCAATTCAAAGTGATGCCATTTGGACTTTGCAATGCACCGGCTACGTTTGAACGACTAATGGAAAGTGTGCTAAGAGGATTATCGTGGGAGACCTGTTTGGTATACTTAGATGACATCATCGTACTTGGGAAGCGTTTTGAAGAACATTTAGGAAATTTGGAACAGGTATTTTCACGATTGAGGTCGGCCAACCTTAAACTCAATTGCAAGAAATGTATATTGTTCCGAAAGCAAGTCAACTATCTAGGTCATGTTGTCTCTGAGGAGGGAGTAGCAGTAGATCCTGAGAAGATTAAAGCTGTTCGAGATTGGCCAGTACTTAAAGACAAACATGAAGTAAGAAGCTTTTTGGGTCTGAGTACCTACTATCGACGATTTGTTCCAGGCTTTGCTGACATCGCAAAGCCACTGACAAAACTCACGGAGGAAAGCAGTGAATTCATATGGGATTTCAAGTGCCAACATGCATTTGAAGAATTAAAACAGGTTCTAATTAATTCTCCGGTTTTGAGTTATCCTCGAGCTGAAGGAATGTTTATTCTGGATACAGATGCAAGTAACGTTGGTATCGGAAGTGTGCTCTCCCAAGTACAAGATGGGGCAGAACGCGTGATTGCTTACTTCAGTAAAGTATTGTCGAAACCAGAACGCAATTACTGTGTAACACGAAGAGAATTGCTTGCTGTTATCAAGTCAGTTGAGCACTTTCGCAAGTATTTATATGGACGGAAATTTCTTTTAAGGACAGATCACTCGGCACTTGTGTGGCTTTTGCGATTCAAGAATCCTGAAGGTCAAGTGGCAAGATGGATAGAGAGATTGCAAGAATATGACTATGATTCTGAACATCGAGCCGGACTTCATCATAGAAATGCCGATGCACTGTCAAGGCGACCATGTCCAGAGGATTGCCAGCACTGTAATAAGGCTGAGGAAAAGTTTTTTATAGCTTGTAGAACCACGGTCGTTGACAATTTTTGGCAAGATGATGAAATACGAGCAGACCAATTGGAAGACCCAGATCTCAAGTTTGTAATGCAGTGGAAGGAAAATGATCAAAGACCTTTATGGGAAGAAATAGCTTCACTATCTCCAAATATTAAGTCATACTGGGCTCAGTGGCAATCCATTGTCGTGGAAAATGGGTTGTTAAAGCGTGTATTGGAGAATGAAGATGGAACACAGCAGAGACAACAACTATTGATTCCAAGGAAGAGAATTCCTGAAGTTCTTAAACTGCTTCACAATGATGTGTCTGGGGGACACTTGGGAGTTAAAAAAACCACAGAAAAAATTCGTCAACGTTTTTATTGGGTCAATTACAATGGAGATGTAAAAGATTGGTGTAGAAGATGTGTAACTTGTGCCACTTCAAACGGACCTCAGAAACGAAGGCGTGCGCCAATGAGGCAGTATAATGTTGGTAGCCCATTTGAAAGGATAGCCATTGACATAGCGGGGCCGTTTCCCACAACGGAAAGAGGGAATAAATATATTCTGGTAGCAATGGACTATTTTAGTAAATGGACAGAAGCCTATGCACTACCGAATCAAGAAGCTACCACTGTTGCTGAAGTCTTGGTAAGGGAACTGATAAGTCGTTTTGGAGTACCATTGGAGTTACACTCGGACCAGGGAAGAAACTTTGAATCAGCCGTATTCCAGGGAATTTGTGAAGCATTAGGAATTCGAAAGACGAGAACAACTGCTTTGCATCCACAGTCGGATGGAATGGTGGAGCGAATGAATCGAACAATTGGAAGATTTTTGTCAAAAGCAGTGTCCAATCACCAGAAGGATTGGGACGAATACATCCACTTGTTCTTATTAGCTTATCGAGCAGCAATTCATGAGACAACAGGGCAAACACCGGCAAGTGTGATTTTTGGCCGTGAGTTACGGTTACCTTGCGACCTGCAGTATGGATCTAAGCCTGGAGAAGATCTAGTTGGAGAAGATTATGTGTCAGATCTTCGGAGGAAAATGAATGCTATACATGACCGTGTACGGTCCAATATTCAAGTAGCTAGTGAGAAGATGAAGGAGCGATACGACATTAAAGCTGTGGAAGGTGGTTATCAGGCTGGAGACTTGGTTTGGTTATTTAATCCACAACGACGACGAGGCTACTCACCAAAGCTTCAGAAATCCTGGGAAGGACCGTATGAAGTGATCAAAAGGATTAATGATGTGGTTTATCGTATACGAAGAAAACCAAATGGGAAGCCAAGAGTGGTACATTTCAATCGCCTGGCTCCCTTTTTAGGTGATAACAAGGATGAGAAAAAAAATCCAGTTGCTCAAGTTTGCAATGTCCAAAGTGAAGAAAAGACCTTCGAGGAATTCATGATGACTCCTTATCGACGCACTCGCCATGGTGTGACTGTGGAAATTGAGCAAGACCTCTTCGATATCCCAGAAGATAATGTTTTAGCTTACTGTGTGGCTCAAGACATGAAGATGACTAGTGGTATAGCCAAAGTTATCATGAGAAAGTATGGGATGTTATATGAGCTAAAAGCCAAGAATCTGAAGATTGGAGAAGCGGTCCATTCACAGCATGGAAAACAGCATTTATTCTACATGACGAATAAGGAAACGTCTGAGGAACGAGCAGAGTATGCTCAGATGTGGAACTGTCTACGAAGTATGCGGGATCAAATGTTACAGTTGAATCTTATGAAGCTCGGCATTCCAAAGATCAGTGATGGTATGGATTGGAAAGTGGTTCGGAATATGATAGAAGAGATTTTTCATAATACTGGAATTAATGTTCTAGTTTGCTGCTATAATCCAAGATACAGTAAAAATATAAAAAAAGTGTACCATGTTACTTTTTCAAAGCATCTCACTGTAGAGAAGGTTCAAAATGCCGATTTATTCATCTAGAGAATTCTGTTCGGGACGAACTGAACTAAGAGGGAGGCAGTGTTATGAAATTAAGTACTATTTCTATTTAAATTGAAAATTTAAATAGAAATATTTTGAAAATAAGAACCCAAGAAAAATGAAAACAAAAGATTTGAGTAGTGAGTTAAAAAAACTAGACAAAGCTTGTAAAAATATAAATTGTAGAAATATAAATTGTAAAAATAAATAAGACTTTGAACCATAATAAAATAAATAAATATAAATTTCGGTACAATATATATATATATATATATATATATATATATATATATATATATATATATATATATATATATATATATATATATATATATATATATATATATATATATATATATATATATATATATATATATATATATATATATATATATATATATATATATATATATATATATATATATATATATATATATATATATATATATATATATATATATATATATATATATATATATATATATATATATATATATATATATATATATATATATATATATATATATATATATATATATATATATATATATATATATATATATATATATATATATATATATATATATATATATATATATATATATATATATATATATATATATATATATATATATATATATATATATATATATATATATATATATATATATATATATATATATATATATATATATATATATATATATATATATATATATATATGGTTGGATAATTTATATAGCGCCGTTTTCGTGAAAACTCACCGATGTATGAATGAATGTTGATGAGGCGATGTATGAATGTTGATGAGGCGATGAATGTGTGTCAAGATAGAAAAATGTGGCGTTCGGTTCTCTCTGCCTACCCCGTGAGGGACATGGCGTGATGGTATGTATGTATGTATGTACGGTTTAATTTGTATATTGATATCGGAAAAATCTTATTTTATTCTGATTAAAAAAAACTAATTTGATCTCATTGTAATATTTGTAAAAGCAAAATTGTTTACTATATTTTTATACTGCCAGTGATCTATCATTAAAAAAAACTATCAATGTGACAAATTTATAACTAAAACTCTAACTGAAAAAAAAATAATTAAAAAAAGACTTCCTTAACAAATTCTCATCGGTCCTAAAAAGGTTAAACTGAAATGCATTATGATAAAGGATATAGGTATTATGAAAAAAAAAATTGGATGAATCAAATTAATAAATTCAATATCAAAAACAAGCTTCAAAGAAACGTTTCGTAATAGGAACGGTGGAAATATTAAAATTGTGCAAAACCGGTTGAAAGACTTTGGTCTGGAGAGTATAATTCGGTTTAAAAGTAACGGAGTTTGCATCCCCCCGATTATACATACATACATAACTCTGTGTTCCTTTTGTTTTTCAACATCTCTCTATTCCTCACAGAGCTATAACCAAATCAAGCATGGTGGACTATCACATTTACAGGGCCCTGTTGGGAAGGGATGTGAGGGAAGGTAGAAAGAGGGTGTAGGTTCGGATGGGGTTTTTTTCATAAAAGACAAAGTGGTAAGGGTGAGGATAAATAATATGTGCCAGAGAAGAAAATTAAATTTTCCTACATCAAATTACTTCCACACTACGTCTGCATCGCAGGTACCTACTACCTACCGACATAATATATTGTAATTTAATAAAAACCCTTACGTGAGCCTAATATTATTTTATTATATTGTACATACAAAG
This sequence comes from Molanna angustata, assembly GCA_963576475.1. Taxonomy (NCBI): domain Eukaryota; kingdom Metazoa; phylum Arthropoda; class Insecta; order Trichoptera; family Molannidae; genus Molanna; species Molanna angustata. The sequence continues at coordinate 27,831,155 of OY754967.1, read as the reverse complement.
TACAATTAGAAAATTAATACAATAATAAAATTTCTCATATATTTACTTCCATCAACCAATTTAATTTATTTTTTATTCTGTATGTGGGAATGAAAAAAAATAGCAATGAGTATTTTGAATTGTGGGTAGGGATTGCAATCCTCCTTTTTTTAATCAAGCATGATTTGTGCGGAAAAAATATTTTCAATAAAAACGAAAAAATTCTCATAAATATAAGACATTTTAGTTTTATATTATGATTAAGTCATATCTCTTCTTAGTTACCTTTATTTTGTCGCGTAAAATTATTAAATGGATTAATGTTTTTGTACATTAAGCAAAAAATATATGTAAGGGTTGTTACAGTTCTGCATGGAATCATAATGTAGTAATGTTTTTCGCCGCGCGGGATCCAGAGCATTATGATGGATTCAGCAAGCCGAAAAATGTGCTGAATCCAGCTGGATTGCTGGATGCGGGATATAGCAATCCCTAATTGTGGGTACCTATGCATTTTCTTATAGATCGTATCTTATTGAATTGTCATAAATCAGCTGCTAAATGGTCAGTACAAGTGTAAAATGTTATGTCAAAATAAAAAGTGTACCTCCGTGTTAAAATCAACTTAATGAGTTTAGTTTTTTCTTAGTTTTTTTAAAGAATGAATATGTCTTTGTAACAATAACATAGTAAACATATCCATTATCCGTACATTCCCTTAACTAGGATAAAATGTTTGTACTTTATGTAAACGAATTAATCTCTTGTTAGTTTTGAACAGTCATTTTAGACAAAAAAAAACTAGAAAAATATGTGAGATAGTATGCAAATATATAAGAAACACGCATTTTCTCACACTTAATAATAAAATTTTCCTTCCATTCCGTTGTAAAATAACTCTAGCTCAATCACTTCTTCTTCCATTGCTTGATTATGCCGATGTATGCTATTTGGATGCAAATGAAGTGCATCTCAATAAACTTGAACGTCTTCAGAATATATGTATCAGATTCATCTTTGGGTTGAAAAAATTTGATCGCATATCACCTTACCGCAATCTTCTTTGTTGGCCCAGGATACGCCAGTGGCGCAATATACACATTTTGTCACTATTGTACAATATTCTCTGGAACCCAAACCTGCCACAGTACCTAAAAAGCAAATTCACTTATTTATCCAATCATGGACTTCCACTCCGATCTGCTGAACGTACAACACTATCCATACCTATCCATAATACAGAATTTCTCAGCTCTTCGTTCGAAGTACAATCAGCAAGATTATGGAATAGCCTTAGTCCGGATATTGCGTCGTCTAACTCACTTAGTATTTTCAAGAAAAAACTAAAGAAGGAATATTTATCCTTGAACACCTGATCCCGATTTCCTCTCCTGTCCTTACCATATAATTTTTATTGCTATGAATTATATTTTTTTTGTTTAATAGTATCTAAGTGTTATACGTATTTTATTTGATTTCTTTTACTCTTTTTTATTTGCTGTTGTACATACACAATGTTGTCATACTTTGTAATCTGGTTAGTTGGAAGAAATTGCCTAATGGCAATAAGCCCGCCAGTGTACAATTATATTTGTTTATATTATGTACAAGAAGATGTATAAATAAATAAAATAAATAAATAAAGTTATTAAAGAAACACACTACTTATTTCGGGATATCAATCCTCCTGAAAGGTGTATTATAACTTATTTTAACTAGGTTGGAGTGCTCTCCCGAAACTAGTAGCTTATTTTTTCATTAAATATATCTCATCAAGTTATACTTAACCAAATATGTGCAACGAAATTATTTTTAATATTGGACTACCACAAAGTTACCATTGGTCTTACAAAATTCTGGTTGGTTGGTTGAAATTGCCTAATGACAATAAGCGCGCCAGTGTACAATTATATTTGTTTATAGTATGTACAAGAAGATGTATAAATAAATATTAAATATCAAATATACTGTACCTATTTATAAAACAGTAAAAAAAAGTTTCATTATAGACGTTTACATAATATCAGTTGGGGTATTTTCAGAAAGTTCAGAGCTGTCTCTGAGAATAATCATAGATTAGTGCAAGTCCGTCGGGTGGTTTGTTATTTGGGTCGAGTTAGTTAAAATTTGTCTTGCGATTTTGCTCCGCCCGCCGCGCCGCCCTGCCTTCATTCGTTTCATGTTTCAGACATTCACCTGTTCCCAGGGTACCCACGTGTGATGAATGCATAATCAGGACAGCTTCCAGAGGAAACCGCCACAGCTGGTGATACCTTCAAGTCTCTACCGATTACCGATTCACAGAAACGGCTTGGAGTTTTTGGAAATTTTCATTTATATTTTCAAATACAAGTTTTTCATCTGTTTATACTTCCGAAATTCGAACACAAAATAATGATAACATCCGTACGCATGAAACAGAAATTGTTTTTGCTTGATGTTGTCTTAATTCCATATACATAAATTGGGCTTAAGTATTATTACATGTTTTGAGATCGTTATTTTTTTATTGTTGATTGCAAAATACATAATATGTTATTATCAAATATCATGTTTTTATCTTTGTGGTACATTTTAACAAAAAATAACTATATTTTTAACTTTGTTTACACTACGTAAATGTTCCGCGAATTAATACTTAATGACCACAAATTTAATATTCAATCAGGTACAAAAGTTCTACATATTAATAAAGAAGGTTTACGCTTAGATAATTTAGAGTCACTCAAAATAAAAAAAGCAGTTAATTCAAAAAGAAATATAATAAATAATCAAGTAAATTTAACTTACAGCCCGCTTTGAAATATGTTTCCCCTTTCCATCCATCTTACCAATCAAAGCCATTCTACACAAGACGCGCCCCTTATGACCTCCCACCAATATCCAAATACATAGCCTACTTTTAAGCACACAGTCACATTCTGCTTTTCTAGATTGCAAACCCCTCCCAACGCTACGTAGTGCGCTTCTTCGGAAGAGTAAAATGGACCCAAATCCTAATAGCTGGTGTCCCCTAAGTGGACATGTTAAAAAAAATCGATTCGTGGTGTAAACAAAGTTAAAAATATGGTTAACATAATATGTTCCTTGGTCGAAGTATTTTGTAGAAAATTTGATAGCGTTTTACCAAGAAGTGCATAAATATACAAAAAAAGTAACGTGAAAATCGCCAACTGAACGAAAGGTTTAATATTCCCTTCCAACGAATCAGTTACAATTTATCAGTTAATCCCTTCCTTTAAATAAGTGAACATTTATGAAATTCTGATAAAATAAACGGAAGAAAATTAGGCAACTAAATATTAATTAAAATGATCAGATTTCTCCATCTCAGAAAAAAATAGAAATTTAAAAACTTAACAGTTGATCGAAGTAAATAGCAACATAATTGAAGGCATACTAAATATATTGTAGTGAATTTTATTGATTATGAACTTGTTTTATTTGAACTGGAAATGTTATAAAAGACCGTTGCTGTACTCATAAATTTTTAAACTGCCTTGCTATCTTTCAGACGAGCGTTTTCTTTTGGAATACTTATAATACGTCATTGAAATTACATGAATTCGTGTAATTGAAATTAAATGAAAAATAAAAATAAAAAAAAATAAAAACAGCAAACTGAAATATAACCTGAATAACTCATATTTATCACCTTATAAGCAAAATTAAAATAAAAACAGGTACCAAGGAACCAATAAAGGGACTTTTCCACACTCAATAACACCTCAATGAAAAATTTATGCTCAAATATTAAAATAACACTGAAATATTCTTTGAATCCAAGCAAACCGTAAATCTTCCACAAGCCCATGATAATATAAATAGCTAAGGATATGAAAGACCAAAGGTGAATATAGATTTATTATAAATGCCAATGACACCAGCACACACAGTTTAGTTATTTTATTCAATTTTGATTAAGAATGGACCTGACATTAAATCCTGATTCAATCTATCTGAAAAAAACAATTTAATGAGTGCCGACCGCCGTGGCACAGTTGATAAAGCTATCTCACTAAACATCTTCAAGAAAAGGATAAAACAAAATTATTTATCTGACAACACCTGGTTACATCTTCCTACCCTCTTCCTTTCCTTATCATTTAGTTTTCCAATCATTGCTATGAATATGCTATCTTCTTTTTTTTTACTTTTCTTCTGCTATCTTTATTTATTTTTGTAATGTGATTAACTTATTGCCATAGTACACACTTGTTTTATATATTTAACATTATCTCTGGTTGGTTGGAAGAAATTTCCATTAGGCAATAAGCCCGCCAGTGTACTAATTATATGTACAGAAAGTAAAAAATAAATGAATAAGCCCATTGGTTTCAGTGAGGGCGTCCTAGGTTCGATCCCCAGCAGAAGATAAATTTATTCAAATTAATTTCTCAAGATAATATTTCTTCTCTGGGCTAAAAACTCTGATCAATTGGAAGAAATTGACACATGGAAATAAACTCGCCACTTGCGTAGAGTGCAATGACGTATTATTTTAATTATTATATTTATATCTTATTCGAACCCAATTTGTACACAATTTATCCGGAGTCAAAAGTCATATGAAATAACATTTTTTACCAATATGAGGAACCAACCACAAACATCCAAGATAGGTAAGCGTAAAAGTGTAATTGCTTTAAAGAAATGCATAGTTAAATACGCCTTAAAATTTAATAATACTAAATTTAATGGCTTAAAAAATAACGTAACTCTTTTTCTATTTATTTTTATAGACTAATGTATTAAAATAAACATATGTTTCTATTATAATCGTTTTAAGTGATGAAATCGTTTTATACCTTAAAGAAAGAAATTTTATATTTTTTATATCACAGTGTCAATGCAGTCCTGTGATTCCTTCTAGAAATTTCTTTATACACCACCGACGGAGAATATGACACTGAATAGCATTCCGTTGCTATAAATTGTATATCAATGCAAATTAGTATCATTTCAACTTCATATTCCACGGCGGTAGTATCATAAATGCAATTTTCAAACGCAAACTGCATATCAAATTTCAACCATATGGATATTACATATCTCATTATACAAATACTTTTGTCATATCTAGTAAAAAGTCCTAATGATACGTAAGAGAAGAGAAAAGGGTTTTGAGAACAGGGGCTATATATACGCCCCTTAAAAACTTATGTACATTAACTTAAATGACAACTTTCTTGCCACACACAGTCTATTTCCGTCCACTCCTGGACGAAAGTCTTCTCCATTCGCTTCCATAAAAGAAAGGAAATTATCCTACATAAAAGATATAAGCATAGTTTAATCATCTCAAACACATTCAAACTGTAACTACGTATTCGGTTCATGTAACGGCTTTTTAGGCAAAATGCTGTTTTTGTTGAATTACTTTTTATAAAAGCTTTAGTGGAAAACATAAGTTTGTGAGTACATAGGTACTTAGCACTTAAATAAGTAGAGATAAAAGTAAACGAAACGACATCACGAGAAGGGATTTGGACCTTCATAGGCAACCGTATCTTGGACAAGATCGCCTTAAGGGGGATTTAAGTTTTGACAACAAAAAATAGAAAAATAGCGATATCATTCCGGCAGCGTTGCTGGCGATATTCGCTCTCAGCATAACAATATTCGGAGGATATGCATAAACAAATATATTGGGGAAACTTACAGCAAATCTTCCCGTTTGCCTTGAGAGGATCATGTCTGAGCTCCCAAAACTGGCACATGGCGCAACTTTCAAAATTAGATACATTCGCGGAATAATAATCGGGTGTTGCTTCAACACAACATGAGAAGGATGCTTAACTCTCAAGATAACATCATTTGGATACATAAAAGTACCTACTTTACAAACCAGCAGCGATACAACTATGTATACCTAAATGGTATAAAAATTTGACGTGAATGCTTTTAGTAATAGTTATCCGATAAGGATACTTCATTGTGTGGATACCATACAAAACGTACGCCCTAATACTAAAATGATTTATATCTATTACGAAGCGACCAACTATGAACAGTTGAAGCTGTTAAAAGCTTTGAAATGTATTTTTTTCGAAAATTGACGTGTTATGTCAAAAAGCAGACCCAATAAACATAATCTTATTGAGATATTTTTTTATGTTAAAACTATATAAATAAATTGGCAATGACAATGCTGAAAGACAAAAAGTACACATAGGTCCAAATGCAGAGTCCTCCGAAAGTCTAAACACTATATTCTAAATACTAACCATATTTTCATTGCACAATCGCTCACTTAAGTTAGGAGATCACGTGGCTTCCTAACTGGAGGATGCTGCGAAGTTTTTGTATGAAAATTACATTGCAGAAACATATCTAAATACTTAGCGCATGCGCGTTGGCGTAAACGAACAATTGCGAACTGTCAAAAATTAAGGTTGATCGCGAGGAACCATACGAGTGGTTTAGTAGTAAAATACGAGATGTTTTCGATGGATGATGATATTAGCGACTTCGTCAAATATGTATTAAAATTTGGTAATTTTGTGAAGTCAAATACCAAACAGAGTACCTATTCAGCGATCTATACGAGATGACAAAAATTAGCTGGAATTTCAGAAAAATCGCGACATCGAGCTGTCAGTGTGATCTTGGTTACATGTGTTTGTGTTGTTATGACAAAAAAACATTTTGAACGTCGGTCTAAGCCCACAGAAAACCATCTATCTCTTTTCTTCATATGCAATAATGTGAAACGCTACGCCATCGACCTTAATTTTGGCATAGTATTTAGTATTTAGTTAGTGACGTTTCTGCAATGCAATTGCTAACTTAAGAATACTAAATACTCCAGTAACGTAGAAGTTAGTATTTAGTTACCTAGGACTGTGCATTCGCCCGTCATAATCTAGCAAAATTTTGACAGGTACTTAATGTTGACATAAAAGGAAGGTGAATATCGACGAATGGTTTTATTTATTGGAATGAATTTAAATAAACACACTACTTTGATATTTAATAACTAGTTGCATGTAACACATGAGATCCAACTGTCGATAGCGATAGTATGTATAGTTGAAGAATATGTACCAAACTATAAACCCATAAATATAAATTATTGAATATTGTCAGATAATTTGTTTTCTATACAACATATGTAGGTATGTATGTCAAGATAGGATAGTATGGAGGAAGGTCCTTTTTTCCTACCCAGAATATGAAAATAGCATGATGGTTTGTATGTATGTTTGAAGATGAAGTATCAAACTATTATAGTCGACTGCCATACAAAATTTTTTGAAGCTATGTCGTCACTAAATTCAATTTTTAAAAAAATTGTTAAAAAAAATTGAGATCTTCTACTACAATGCTAATATTTTTTATAGAAAATTAAATTATCTAGTTGGGGTGTTTCGGCTTTTTTCGATAATTGTAAAAGTTTTGGAAAAATAGGCAGTTAAACTCATAAATTTATGATAAAAAATATACTTTACTAAATAGAAGAGCAGGACGAACGCCTTTAGTCTCGCTCGGCAGTGACTCGTCAACTGTGGCGAATGTTGTTGTGTGGTTCGGGCACACCGCCGGCGCAGACGTCGGGTCAGACATCCTGTGTTGACAACTAGACGTCATATCTGACAGGTGATGATTGCGTCGGATGCCCCCGGTGTTAGCCCGCGGAACCTTCGGACGCCAACACGAGGACCGATGCGTCGGGATATAAGCCTAGGTTGCGGCTCTAAGGGCCCAGGCAGTAAAGGCGGGGGTGGGCGGCCGACGCTGTTGTGCCCTCGTCATTCTATACTTAGAGAAGAGCAGGACGGACGCCTCTAGTCTCGCTCGGCAGTTACTCGTCAACTGTGGCGAATGTTGTTGTGTGGTTCGGGCACACCGCCGGCGCAGACGTCGGGTCAGACATCCTGTGTTGACAACGAGACGTCAAATCTGACAGGTGATGATTGCGTCGGATGCCCCCGGTGTTAGCCCGCGGAACCTTCGGACGCCAACACGAGGACCGAGGGGTCGGGGTACAAGCCCCTCCGACTTGAAACGGAGTGTACTTAGCGGCCGATTTCGAGACCAATCGGAGGCCCTGACGTGTGTGGTTGGATTCTCGGGGGCAGTGGTTGAACCCGATGGATGGTGGATATTTTGTGTTTGTCCGATGTTGCGGCTGCGTCCGGTGGTGAACAGGGCCAATGAGCTCTATAGCGTCGCCGGCGTGGAAGTGGATCGCGATCTCCCTCGAAATCCCTTGTTTACATTGGGTCCGATAAAATATAACTTCAAAGAAATGTACAACTTCCAAACCAAAATATACACGTCTTTACTTTCAGTTGCTTCTTTTCAGCTTTCATAGTTCCTGTATAAGTAAGAGAATTGATTTATTTGACTTTGAAATTTCATCGAGGTTTTGCTCTGTTTAATACTTGTACACCCAATAGAAAATAATAGGTACATTAAAAATGTCATTTACAATGAGAAGAAGAGAACACGTTGATTACTTCAGTATTAAAGCTAAATGAAAATAGTCTTTCGTGGAAATGGAAAAAGTTTGTGATGGCGAGAAACACTGAGATTTATTGGGCAGCAAGGCGAGTTCTGAAAAATCCAAATAAAATATATCTATAGTAATTAGACTACTGTGCCATTCTGATGCTTGAATTGGGTTTTCGTGCAAATGTTTACGACAGCAAATACCTCAGAGTTTAGACAATGACGATAAAAACAGGGGTCGCGATTTATATAAATTATTAAAAAAAATACAATAGTTTTTACCAAAAGAAATAAATATTTTTGACACATGAATCATGGAAGAAATAATAGAGGTATGGCTAAAATATATACAATGAAAATTAAAGTAATGTAATAATTATACCAATAATGTCTATTATAAACGTAATGATTGATGTCATGTTGAAAACTTGTGGGATGTTATAGCTTCAAAACAGAGTGAGTAATTTCCTACCCGTGACCTCATTTCACCCACACTCTTTTCACTTTCCTTCGTGGAATTTCGTTTCAAATATAATCTATTAATAGGTCAAAACCCTGACATCAGACAAGCACTAAATATCTTTCCTGAAACCTTACATGAAGCCTATAAAATTGCCCATCAATTGAACCTTACAGTATACTTATTCATATTAAAGACATCAAAATACACATATTTTTATTCTCATGTATATAAGAAGTTACTTTATACTCGATTACAAATAACCGAAACATGAAAAATATACATATTTTGGAATATGCGAGAATTCAACCCAAACATGACAACAATTTTAAATATATAACAATTATCATGATCATCACCAATAGCGCTACAGCCCATGGTTGTAGATTCGATAAAAAATTTCATGAGTCTTGTCATGAGCAGTCATCAGCCTTCGCCTCCTCAAGAACTTTCCGCCATCCCACCTGGTCTATCGCTCGCACCTTTCAATTAGTTACACTGATTGCATTCTGGTCTCTTTCTTGACCATCCATCCACCTTATTTTGGATCTTCCCACGTTTTGCCTCCCATCTGGTCGTGTGTTGAGAATCTTCTTCGGGACTCGGTTCTCCTCCATGCGCTGGAGATGTCCCAACCACCTAAAGCGATAAGTTTTCATGCACTTTACTATATTGCGCTCATGGTTGTATCTTATTCTCCATTTTCATAAATAGGCCCGAAAATTTTTCTAAACATCTTCCTTTCAAAGACCAAGAGCGCATTTTCGTCACCTTTACTCAGGACCCAGCAGTCAGTTCCGTACACAAGTACTGGTTTCAACACCGTTTTATACAACAGTAACTTTGTGCTTAGATATATATTTTATAGGTACAACTTGTTTAATTCAACAAATTTCATATGAAAAAAATACATACATGAAACATTAAAATACTTTTTTTACATTCAATATTGAAAACAAAAACAAAACATTTTTATGAATAAATGGTACTTCCAATTAAGTGAATGAAAATAGAAAAGTTATTAAGATTCCAAACTAGTATATATACTGGAGCTGTGACAAACATAATTCGTCGCAATTTCATATATAGTGAGATATTACTTTGGTGTTTTTTTAAAGTACACGATTTTTTTCCATACTCTCTTTTCTAAATGAATATGCAGTGACTTTCACAATGAAATAGTTATTTTATTGAATGGGTGAACGAAATCTACAAAGGTGTTAAATTACTTGAGTCTAAAAATCTCGGACAGCGAGCGAGTAAAAATCTTGTGTTTGAGGAGAAAATCACTGAGCGAAGAGCATCCACTGCCGCCCGTACCTGTTTAGAACCATTAATCTCCTACGGAGTGGAAGCGCATCGGATTTGTAGAGGTGAAACTTGGAGAAGGGCGGAACCGTTTAGGAGTTGGGCCATTCACTATACCGTAAGAGCGTAGTTCATGACTTTATATAGTAAGTGTCCTCCCGGGCATAATATCGCTCTCCGCTTGTCAATTATAAGCGAAGCGCTACTACTACCTCCTGGCCAAAAACCTTATCTACTCCGAGCAGGGTTGTCTTAACGATTGATTTATACAGTCGTGAGATAATTCCTTTACTAATACTTGAACATCACATAATCAGGAATTAGATTGGTGACATCGTTATATGAATCATACACGTGTCTACAAATTATACGTTTCTGAACAGTAGGTACTTATTCACACTGTATATTACATAACTACTACAGAAAATGTAAGATAATTTAATTCATATTCTGAATGATAAATTAAACATCGAACTGAAGCGGAAGTATAACTCCAGCTTTGAGTGTTCAATTTTGAATAGTACAATGTATAATTTATGGAGTTGGAAGTTTCAGAGTTTCAGACTTAATTTAAACGTTATGTATTTTTTGTGAAATAACTTATGAGAGAGAATTTCCACATAACCGAATATAGTCATCCTCTGACACACAACAGCCACACCTCACACATTTGTATACTTCAACGAATACAACGTCACAATTTTTGGCAGATGTCTTATTTCTTTCTGATAAAAATTTCACGTGATAAGTCAATAATTTTGAACGCTTTATTCCACAAGACAGACTTATGGAATTATGCGTTATACTTGATCTTCTCTAAAAATTTTCTATTCTAGTTCTTAAATAATAAATTAACTTAAGATGTATTAAGAAAATTCGCCACTTGCGCAGGGTGCAAGGAAGTGGTTTATTTATTTATTTATTTATGTAGCTTCTCGGGCAACTAACAGGTACTATGTCAAATAATTATTTAACACGCACCCAATAACAAGTTGCCACATTCTGGAGACTTACGATATTTATCGTCTCACAGATCCAGACTGAAAACACAATTTTTAAAAACTGTGTCTCCACCGGGAATCGAACCCGGGACCCTTGGATCAGCAGTCAGATATCCAACCAACTGAGCCACGAAGGCCGACATATATTATTTTTATTATTATTCATTCTCTTCGCGGAGTAACCGGTGAAGAAAATACAAACAACGGAGTAGTTCTCAAGTTGCTTAGTTATTATGTATGTAATTTATGGTGGTGATTATAAAAAAATATATGTGTATAGAATCACACTCTTGGAACTGTGTGACTATATAGTTGGGCAAATCGAGTTTTTTTTTATGTTATCATTAATATTTATTGGTACAACTCCTATAGATGATATAATAATAAATGTTATTATTGTAACTTTATTTTGTCCCCATTGGGTTTTGATCTGTTCTGCTAGAGGGAGGTATTTTTGATTTTTGTGCTTAATTTGTTGTATTTGGAATAGATATTTCAATTAAATGGGTTAGCATTGTATTTTTCTCAATCAGGGTTAGGTATATCGGGTCTATTGTGCAGGTTGGTTCTATCTGTAATTATATCTCAATTCCAATAAAGTTTATGTGTGTTGTTTTCAATAACTGCAAATGGGGAGTATTGGAACTATGGTGGTGGAGAAACTATTTTTTTCTAAGGCGATGTGTATCTGCTTACACATATTATCATGTCTGTGTATATTCAGTTGGTGCAAGAGTAGGACATCTGCCAGTTACATGTTCTATTGTCTCTTTGTTTTTATTACACCGTTTATAGGAGTGATCAATTACTAAGGTATCTTTAACTATGTACTTTGAATAATTTTTATTATATTACTTTATTGGGTTTTTCTAGTTATTTTTACTAGTATTCTTTTTATTGTGTACTTATTTAGTATTTTTTCTTTCATTTCATTTTTTGTTGATGTACAGTTATTATTTTGTCATACTTTGTTATCTGGTTGTTTGGAAGAAATTGCCTAGTGACAATAAGCCCGCCAGTGTGCATCGTTTTTTTTATACTATGTACAAAAGATAAATAAATTTATAAATAAATATCAATTACTCTCATAATATTCTTCTTCTTTTTCTTCATCGCGTATTAGGTCGATTGACATGTTTGTGAGGGTGGGCTATCCTGGGAGGAGGAGGTCAAACTACTATCCTTGCATTTCTTCGCAGGTCTTCCTGGTTGGATATTTCTGTCTTAAGAACTTTGACAATTCTATTTTCGTCCATGCGTTCGACGTGGTCTGTCCAGAAGCGTCTTCTGCTTCGTCCCTGTCTTGTTTTGTCCAATATAATAATATTGATGTCATAAAAGGTAGGAAATTAGATTCAACAAGGGTAAATTCTAAGAAGAAATGACGAAAAAGGTAAAAATGAAAAAAATGGTAGCTTGAATTGGCAACATATTATAATATAGCCAAAGAATATTACAAAATATAACCAGATGAATAATGAAAAAACTTTATAAGTAAATTTGTAATAGCTGGACTTCATCGAATAAAAGTATAAATTAAAGAAACAATTCTGAATTTTACAGCAATGGTACCTTGTGACCACTGACCACATCAGAATCAACAAATAAAAATAAACATGTTACTATATTTGTTGACTGTAGAAAATGTATAGTTGGTAGAAAACTCAAGAAGGAAAGGTCAACCCTGACATCAGAAATGTATTTTCAAAGGCTTCGTTCCATTAACGCTCACACCACTTTCAATATACCTACGCTTGAAATTTGATACGCTTTCATCATATTATTCTCTTGCATAGCCTCTATCATATCCGATGAACATAATTAATTTAACTGCCTATACGTGACAAAGTTTATACTTCATAACCCTTTTTCACTCAAACTAAAACGTTTTTAAACAAACGTGCATACTCGTACACTATAAATAGATATCCAATGCCTTGTAAGTAGTTTAAGAACAATATGGGCGCATCAAATAATAATGAAAATCAGTATCCGCACAACGATAAGAACTGTATATTTTATAACTTGTTTAAATATATAATAAACACTTTTATATTTAAATGAAATATTTCAAATATATACCGGACGGGCCGAGGAAATAGAAAAGGTTTGTAAATTCATTTACACACTTAGTCTACCTTAACAGAGATGATTAGATGATTGATTTATAGCTAGTAATTAACTCGCTTGTCGATTCAGTGTAGGTAGAGACGGTGTAGGTGTGGACGGTGTAGGTGTAGACAGTGTTAGTAGGTATAGACGGTTTATGCATAGAGGGTGTAGGTGTAGATATAGACGATGTAGGTATATAAGTTGTAGATATAGATGGTGTAGATGTAAACGGTATAGGTGTAGACGGTGTAGGTATAGGTATAGACGGTGTAGGTGTAGACGCTATGTTATAGTTGATGTAAGTGTAGACGGTGTAGGTATAGACGGTGTATGAGTAGACGGTGTAGGTATAAACGGTGTAGGTATAGACGGTCTAGGTATATAAGGTGTATGAATAGACGGTGTAGATATATAGGTTCGGTGTATGAATAGACGGTGTAGGTATAAACGGTGTAGGTATAGACGGTCTAGGTATATAAGGTGTATGAATAGACGGTGTAGATATATAGGTACGGTGTATGAATAGACGGTGTAGGTATAAACGGTGTAGGTATAGACGGTCTAGGTATATAAGGTGTAAGAATAGACGGTGTAGATATATAGGTACGGTGTATGAATAGACGGTGTAAGTAGGTATAAACGGTGTAGGTATAGACGGTCTAGGTATATAAGGTGTATGAATAGACGGTGTAGATATATAGGTACGATGTATGAATAGACGGTGTAGGTATAAACGGTGTAGGTACACATACCTACTTGCAGCACCCACTTCCAAATATAGATATTAAGTGAAATTAAAATTGATTTTTGAATACTAATTAATACCACTTTCCTTAAACAGAGGTCAACTTCTGTATTTGTTTATGAATAACGGAATTCTGAATAATTTATTATACTTAACCATACTAAACAGCATTATGTATGTATTCATATTAGAAAAAGAATGATATCTAAAGATCTTTTAGAATTCCATAAGATAATTATATCCACGATATGAGTTATCATGAATGATTTGATTCCACCAGACTAGCCATCCCAGATTTCAAAAAAAAATTAATTATATAATAATATTTATTTTCGTTCTTTGTATCTACGGTTTTGTTTGTTGGATTTCGACAAATTAATAGTGTGAATAAAAAAAAATTAACGTATCCATTTATTTTATATGATACGTCGTTTTATCTTTGAAAATAATGAAATTACTCACAATGATTGTATGAAAAAAATCATTATTCGTTCATAAAATCAGTTCATAAGTGAGGATTAAAATCTTATTATTTTTATAAGCACAACAATAAATGATTAAAAACCACGAATTAAATGAACTGGATATTTTCAGTTTTAACGGGCACCTTTGTTCTTGTAATTATGATAAGTTATAAATCACTATGACTTTTACCTATTTTTATTTATTTCGAATATTTTTATTATTGCATATGCGCAAACATTGGATTTTTTTCCCTGTCGGGAGTCAAAGATATTTTTTAACAGATTTTTAATTATCTCAATAGAGACGAAGTTGGAATATTTATTGTAGGAGAACCGGGAAATCAAGGCACCTACAGGGCTTACGACCTGTCATCGGCTGGTTTACGTGATCACTTTATGCACTTGCGCAACGTTCACCAATTATGCCTTTTAATGAGATCCCTATCAATTCAATTTTGAAAGTTCTATATATTGTAATACTGAAATTCTTTTCGCTTGAAAATAAGGAATTTTTACTACAGCCATCTATGGGTGAAATTATGAACAACAATCTTATTATTTTTATTAATTTTGTTGGAACGCCATCTATTGAGAGAATTTTATTTATTTATAGTTATAATGATTAACAAGTTATTTCCAGAAAACAACTTTTTTCATAAACTACACGGTTATAAAAGATACTCGTAAAAGATAACTTTACTGCTTCTAATGTATATGTATTTAAGATTTAGTGTAGGCATTAGGTATAATAGAAATTTAATATTATTTGTATTTTCAAACACAATACACTCGAAAAGAAAAAAAAATCACTAGAAATCTCTAACAACCACGAAATCAAAGAAATCTGAAACAATCAGGAAATCAAAGAAATCTTTGATAACCACGAAATCAAATTAATCACCACGAAAATATGTACATAAGTTTCAAATAATTCTTTAAATAGAAAAATACTCATTTTCTCTACATATAATTGACCAAACTGAAATAAAAATAAATTATAACCAGAAATTGGTTTGAGAAATAAAGTATATAAAAGTCTATGATAGGCTAAATAGTAAATTTTGAAATCGTTTTCCCCAGAACCCTCAAAACAGTTTATTTTTATATCTTACAAATAAATAAATAATAATGCATACTTCCTTGCACCCAGCGCAAGTGGCGGGTTTATTGCGATATGGCAATTTCTACCAATTAACTAGTGTTACCAGCCCAGAGAAGCAATATTTAATGAGAAATGAATTTAAATAAATTTCTCCTCTGATTTTGAAATTTGAACTTGTATAATAATTTCCTTGTAAAAGTAGTTTTGATAAAACCATTTTATTTTTATTTTTGAATTACTATATATTCTTGGCTTTAAAAAAACTTTTCTTGGTGAAGAAATATTTTTGGTTAATCAAAGATTTATAACAAATATACAATATTTGATTGTCACAAACATTATAACAGGAGCCTTAAATCAAAACTTTATTCACAATAGGTACCTACCAACTGATCAAAATCGAACTGTTCGTGTATAGGCTGGCCAATCTTGACTTTGGTATGACTCATCGCAAAAATATGTCGATCGAACAAAAATACTTCTGCTTTTAATGTATCTATTTCTTATTCTCTGTATATAAAAAAACAAAGACGGAAGATGAAAGTAAGTCGCAGTGAAAAAACCAAACTCCCATATAAAATGTTGAAACGTACGTCTTTTATAAATCATACACTTATTTCGAAGATACCACGTGACGTTTGTGAATGTGAATGACGTTTTAAAGAAATATTTCAAATCTTCGTCTATAGGGTGACAATTTGTCCTAGTGCGTATTTTTAAACAACAAAAACATTATTTTAACAAATAGAATGTATGAAATTTGTTTCATACACACCACAACCATTTATTTGTCATTGATATTTTATTATTTATTAAATACTAGCTGAGAAGCATCGCTTCGCTCAGCTTCTAAGCTAGGGCTTTCAGCCTACTTTTTACCGCTGCGCGGTAAATGGCCGCCTTCGGCGGTTCATGCGACAAAATGAAACGAAGCTTTTATGGTAGGTACTTAAAAAATATATTCGGTACAGTGTTAACCAACACCTGGTGGACGTCACAATGTCTAGTGGACTTCACAAGGTGCGGGCTTCCAGTCCATTGCCAGTGTTGTTTTTGCGGCTACTCCGCATGGACACATGGCCCCAGCCACACGCCCCATGAACATGCCCATGACGATGCCAATAGTCCATGAAGACTTGGCCACGTCAACCTGAGCACCCGCGAGGAAGAACGAACGCTTGCCCTTAACCGTGAGTGCCGTGAAAAGATAAATTACTCTGCATGCTGCAATTTATCGACCTGCATCTTCGCTTTGTGTCTCATGGGCATATTATGATGAGTAACAGCACTCTATTCTCCATCATCAAAATGTAGTTAATTACCTCATTTTGATTATTTTTAAATACATAAGTATTTTTTTTATTAATGTTAGTTCAATTAATCCAAACTTTGGGTTGCCCATATAGAACGAATGTGTTTTTAAAGTTGTAACGTGCACAGCATACATTATTTTATAATAAATAATCAATAGTTGTTGATGATAATATTTCATTTTGATGACCTTTTTATTATTTCGATATTATTCTCATCGGAAGAAAACTTATATTTTTTAACGCATTGCGGCGCTTTTGTGATGTCATTCAAATAATACTCCATAGTTAAATAATAATTAAATTTCAAGACCTGACACGAAAGTAGAAGGTACATAAATATTTTGTAATTTTATATATTTTAAACTGTAATCAATAATCAATAGTTGTTGATAATAATATTATTTCATTTTGATGATCTTTTTATTATTTCGATATTATTCTCATCGGAAGAAAACTTATATTTTTAAACGCATTTCGGCGCTTTTGTGATATCATTCAAATAATACTCCATAATTGAATAATAATTAAATTTCAAGACCTGCACGAAAGTAGAAGGTATTTAAATATTTTGTAATCTTATATATTTTTAAACTGTATCCCTGTTTTACAAAATTTCGTACAAATAAAGTTATTTTTTGTAAAAATGATTTTATATTGTGTTTCCATAAGTTTGAAAATTTTCCGATAGATGTCGAAAACCAACCATTTATACACTTTGTATATTTTTTCGTATTTATTAAAAAAAAATTAGGCGTTACCACAAAAAAAGAATATTTTTCCCGAAATATGTATAATATTGACTATCTTTAAACAAAAAATCAATATAATTGGCGTTGTAGGCCACTTGTAAAGAATCACCATTTTGACAGATAAATCGGTAAAACAATGCAAGTAAAGCAAATCTGACCCACAATGCAAAAGGAAACACTTGTTCCGTGTAAATTGTTCCCTCTCCCTATGTAGGATTATTTCGTGCCTTTTGAGCTCTGGCTATGACGGGAACAAACAAAATTTTACGTTGGCATCAGTGTGCATTATAATAACCGTAAGGATATATTCTCATAAATCAATTTTGGCGACTCGGCGAGTAATGCAAAAAAGCATTCTATAAGTCTTATTATATAACATTAAAACATACTTTCTTTTGAAAATAACATAAAAAACATATTAGCTCGCGAGGCTTTGTGTTTTTATACTGTTTCAAATGTTATATTATAAAAATGTAATATTATAAGATTTTTGCTCTACTGTAAAATTGACGATTTTGACATAGTAAGGTTTCAAACGAAAGACAGACAGACAGACTGACATGAATTTAGCCGTGCACAAACATGTGCAAATCCAGAACGACAATCTTACCAGGTCTCTTTTATTTATATGCAGATGATGTGTTTAACATGACCTGTTTTACTTTTGAAAAATTGTTTATATTGTGTAAAGTCCTCAGTTGCAACATCAAATCACAGTAAACCTTCAACATACTCGAACCAGTTGCTTCTCGGACTCCTCCATTAACACAGCAGCCCTACTATAGAACAATCTTGACCGAATTCTGTGTTTCACCTTCTCTTATTATAAGATCGAAAAAATATATTATTAATTTATCAGATTGCAAACCTTCCCAAAGGCTACGTAGTGCACTACTTCGGAAGCGTAGAATGGACCTAATTCCTTATAGCTGCCCTTACGCAGACATGTTAAGTAAGGTAAGAATTAATAATTACATTCTTTATTGTCTTAAATGATGTAATAAGTGAAAATGGAAAGATGATCAAAGTTAAATAAAAAAATTGGGTCCATTGTAAACAAAATGATGGTCACCGTATTGGCATCCAAATTACATGTAAAAACATACGACTTACGACGGGTCGCATAGTTTTTTGATGACGTCATACTAAAGTCAAGCGTGGCCGGCCTATATACAATATTATGACTGGTTAAAATTTATATGCGTCCACCTCAATGGTATTATTTAGACATGAGCATACCTAACCTACCTTAGATTATTATTAAACCGATATTGTTGACTCTGAAATAACGATCCATATCTATGGTTTACATGCCGATCAATAATGAAATACCCCAAATAACACAATTAATTACACCGATGTATGATATGATATCGAGATAATCCTCAAATATGAGACACAAAGTACCTCCTATCTGTTAAATGTATAATATGTGAGTGGATCTCACATATTTGGAACATACACAGATTTGCAACAAAAACTGTTTGTTACTACGTAACAAATATAATTCAATATTTTGATATATCTATAACGTATTCCTACATAATAATATATTTTCATAATATACTTACATACGAGTGACAAATTCTTCATCCGATTTACATATTTAATTAACCAAAGCAATAAGGGTTTCAACTTGCCTGAAGGGAATATCCTCGTACATCATCATAATATAATCAAATCACGTTATGAAAAAGATTTTGTAAATTCATATGTATTTTCATATCATGTTTGTTATTAGGTTTTTCTAATGTTCCTATGACGCCCATTCGAAACTACCTATATTTAAAATGTAGGTATTATTTTCAAATATCTTATTACACTCTACTTCGCCGTGATGTTCGGAGAACTTCCCTAAATCTATAGTGGTAATATATAATGAATCAGTAAGTAATATGTTTAAATATTAACTAGTTATCATTGGTGTACATATTTATTTATTTATTTAATCATCTACGTCATATATTGACGTTTACAGACAAACATAAAAAAACATATTGAAAACAAAATCACAGAAAAGCAAACAATAATAAACTAAGCAAAAAAGGAGAATCCTATCTATATATCTCCATTTAAAACGGAAAAAAGTCAATAATCCAATCGAATTTATACTCTTTACCTTCCCCTTAAATTGTTTATACATATAGATGGGTCGGTGGCAGAGCGGTTAGCGCGCTGGGCTAGTAATCCAGTGGTCGCGAGTTCGAATCCTGCCTCGACCGATTTCGTTCACCTAAGCACAAGCATTTATTTGCTTATTTTAGGGAACGTAGGAAGATGTATATGTACTTGTTTAACAAGGACATATTCATTTTTTTATAAAAAAAATAAAAAAATAAAAATATAAATATGAAAAATAGCGAATTACACTATTTTTGGGTTTGATTTTGTAAATGTTTTAATAAAGTGTTCATACGGTGCTTGATTGATCGTAGAAATATCAGTCTTATAACTATAATCATTCCATTTAACATCAATAAAGTAACTCAATATACATGAGTATTAGTATGAAATTACGCAGTCTCCTACCTCCACTCCATAGGGATCGTTATAGAACTAAATAGTTCTGTTCGTCCCCGTAGAGGCTGCTCGTAGGACAAAACGGATAGCCTAGTCTTCACACCATTTTTTTTCAACATAACCTACAAAAGTTTGGTAAAAATACCTATTTAGTCATTTATTTTAATATTTTAGTTACTTTTTTTTAAATATATAATGCAACTGACTCACGCCAGTCGCAATTATAACTACAAACACACCTAACCAACCTATTTTTACCAAACTTTTGTAGGTTAGGTTTAAAAAAATGGTGTGAAGACTAGGTTATCCGGACAAAACAAGAAAACTACTAGCAGGCATATCAGTACCTACAACAGTAGAGTTTAATCGTCACACCCGCTTGATTCTCGAGCAATATGCAAAGAACAAGTAAAAACAATACATTAGGTATCAGAAAATATTGGCCTATTAATAATATAATCAAAAGAGATAAATTGGTAAGATGTACCAGTGGCAGATTAATCAGGTTCTAATTCTGCGTCCAATTTCGTTCACTCTTTCCAAAATTTTAATAATGAACACGGTGTTTTAGTACCTACTTTTAACGTGGCTACATACCAAGGAGTGCCAGGTATTGGGATTTGGGTCCATTTTACTCCGAAGTATCGCACTACGTAGCGTAGGGAGGATTTGCCATGTACATAGGTACTCAAGAATATAGAAAATATGAATTAGTACATTAAAAAGATCCGGGATGTAAGAGGTAGAAACACAGAATTCGGAAGATTGTTTCACAGTTCCAATGAAAGTTTATTATTTGAAATAAATTATTTATTTATTTATTTATTTGAATCTTCTTGTACATACAATTTCTAAACTGGCGGGCTTATTGCCTAATGTCAATTTCTTCCAACCAACCAGAGTTAACGTTAAGTATACAAAACAATGTGTACTATGGCAATCAGTTACATAATCACATTACAAAATAAATTAATACAGCAGAATAAAAGTAAAAAAAACAAATAAGATAGCATAAAAGAACAATTCATAGCAATGATAGAAAAACTAAAGGATAAGGAAAGGAAGAGGAGAGGAAGATGTAATCAGGTGTTGTCAGATAAATATTTTTGCTTTAGCCTTTTCTTGAAGATGTTTAATGAGATACCTAGACGACGTAATATCAGGACTTAGGCTATTCCATAGCCTAGCCGAATGTACTTCAAATGAAAAGCTTAAAAAATCAGAACTATGAATAGGGATAGATAGTAAAGCACGTTCAGCAGATCGAAGTGGACGCCCGTGGCTTGAAAGATAAGTGAATTTATCCTTGAGATACTGAAGTAAATTTGGATTAAAAAGGACATTGTATAGTAATGACAAGATATGTATATTACGTCGTTGTCGTATCTTGGGCCAATGAAGAATATTACGGTAATGAGAAATATGATCAAATTTTTTAGTCCAAAGATAAAACGGATGCAAACATTTTGAAGGCGTTCAAGTTTGTTGAGATGTTCCTCGTTTGCATCCAAGTAGCTAACATCAGCATAGTCAAGCAACGGTAGGAGAAGTGATTGAGCTAAGGTTATTTTACAGTGAAATGGAAGGAAATTCTTGAGTTTATTAGGTGAGTGTATGGCAAAGTAAGTGGATTTGCTGACATGTGATATGTGTTCATGCCAAGATAAGTTATTATCAATGAAGACCCCAAGGTCTTTCACGACCTTGGTATAAGGAATACATTGGTTATTGATATACAGAGATGGGAGTTGTAAATTGTTAAGGGAGGACAGCAGACGAGGACTACCAATAACAATCGCTTGAGATTTTGAAGGGTTAATAAGGAGACCATACTCTGATGACCAGGAAGAGATAAAATTAAGATCTTCATTCATAGAAAGGGTAGCATTGGCCATATCAAAGGGACTGAAATGAATATATAACTGAAGGTCATCTGCAAAAAGATGATACTGACATATAAGGTATTTAGTAATAGAGTTGATAAAAATGGAAAATAACAGTGGGGATAAAACTCCACCTTGTGGCACACCAGACAACAAAGTGGCAAATTCAGAAGTGTTATCGGCGATCTTGCTGCACTGTTTCCGATTGCTCAGATAACTAGAAAACCAATCCAACACCGGTTGAGTTATGTTGAGTGAGGAAAGAATGGCAAGTAGAATGTCAAAATCCACGGAATTAAACGCGCTACTGAAGTCGAGTAGTGAGAGAATTGTAAGTTGTTTGTCATTCATTGCTCGTCTAATATCATCCGTAATCTTGACTAGGACAGTTGTAGTGCTATGGCCAGTTTTGAAACCAGATTGAAGTGGATCAAGAAGAGAATTCGAAAGGAGCCATGCATTGAATTGATTGAATACCACCCTTTCAGTTATTTTAGATAGAATTGGTAGAATAGAGATTGGACGATAATCTTTTGGTTGAGTAGGTGTTGAAATTTTGGGGAGGGTTATAACGTGGGCAATTTTCCACGAAGACGGAAGGATTCCGATAGTCAAAGAGTAGTTAATGATGTGAGAAATAATTGGCAAAATTGAAGGTAAAAGCAATCGAATCATTTCAATATTCAGGCCATCAGAGTCGAAAGATTTGGTAAGAATGGAAGAAATAATGTTCGAAATTTCAGTATCGTTAACTGTATAAAATGCAAAGGGTGAATGAGTAGGAGTAGGTTGATTGCGAATTCGATTGAGAGTATTGGATTTAATAGTATTATTAAGTAAAATTGGAGGTGAAGCAAAATGACGATTTAATTCATTGATATCGATCTTAGGAGCATCACGATCAGTACTCCTGCCTACACCTTGAGATCGTAAGAATTTCCAAGTGCGACGAGGAGCAGATGGACTTGCATTACGACAGGACTGATTACAACGGTTACGAAGTACTTTATAAATTGACCAGTTGCTGGCAGTCGGTTGTCGTTTATGCTTGGAAAAAGCTTTGTCCCTCTTTGCCATAAGACTTTTAATATCATCTGTTATCCATGCACCTGATGTATCTTTAAGTCTAACTCTCGTAAGAGGATCATGAGCATCAAAAAGTTTAATTATTTCATTGTTAAACAAAGCAACTTTGAGATCGACATCTTGAAGGGCATAAAGTCTACTCCAGTCAATGCGATTGGTATCCTCCATCAGTGCTGTTTTGTCAATATTCCTGAAATTTCTGAGAAGAACTGTTTTCAGTGGAGGTTTTTTGTTACACAAATTGTAACAAACAAAAATTAAATCGTGGTGAGAAAAGCCAGGGGCGGAGTATTGACCATGATTAAGAAACAAGTCGAGGTTCGAAGCGATAATCAGATCCAGAAGTGAATCAGAAGTTTCACTATGATGGGTAGGCTGAAGGGGTAAGACTGTGAGGTTAAGTGAGTGTAATAGCTGAAGAAGATTATCACTTCTGTGGTTACTCTGCAGTAGACAAGTATTGAAGTCTCCCATCAAAAGAATATGAGAGTTGCCAAGTAACCAGGAACCCCAAATTATGTATTAACTTAGTAAAGTTATTAAAGATAACACTAATTAATAAACGTCTTAACACTATAATTATCTTTTTAATCAAACACTTAAAACCTCAAGTTATTTCCACTTTAAACGAGTATCGTTGTTGTTATTTCATCATGGGATACTTCTTATTTAAAATCTATCATTTTATGCACATATTTCTTGAATTTTCGATCATATTCTTCTTACATCCTATTTCTTTACTTCTTTTCCTCGTTGCAAATATCAGTCTAACGTGGATTAGATCATTTTGACTGATTTACGTTGGATATTGCAATAGGTATCTATATTTTATAAAAAATATAATAGTCTGAAACTGTTTCAAGACATACCTTTATTTATAAAGAAATTTTGTTTTTTTTGAGACCTTAAATTGACAATTCACTGTCTACAAACTAGAATTATTCTATCTGTTGGCCGCGAATTTTCGGAGGAAAGTCACTAACATTTTAATCTGAACTTTAATTTGAACCAATAGTGTAAACATATGTATGTTAATATTCTTTTTTCCTTTCCGTGTTGTTTATTCTTTATTCTGTAATATTTTTCATTAATGTAAATAAATACTAGTGTGAGGTACTTATAGACATATAAAATGATTTAAGATGGCCAATATTTATATATTTATATCAATATTGGCCATCTTAAAACAGACATTCCTAGTTAAATAGTTAAATTGTGTATTTTATAAATAAATAAAACAAACATTAACCTATTGAATTATTCGTTAGTATTCGAGACACACATCAAAATAATGCAAATGTATTATAATATGCTATTTACAAATATTACGTATTCTCAAATATAATAATAAACTTAATAAAATGGTCGAATAATAAATATCTAAATATGACGTCACACATGACGCTCAAAACACGTCATAAACACCACTAAAATGGCACAACAAAATAATGGTGGTAGGTACTTAGTCAACTGTTTTGTTGATCTCAATTTACGTATTAATGTGTTCGTTCTCATTTAGTATAATATGACTAACATGTTGCTGCCATCTATGTAGCGGATCTAAAAATAATAGTAAAGATTTGTCGTAGGTCAAGTATGATCTCGCCTGACATGTGCATGAGTATTATATTATAAAAGTTAGTTGAAAATTGAACAGTTTTTTAATCATTGTCTTATTCTTCTTCTTCTGCTTGTTCTAGTACTGGGTACTGTTTATTCTCGGATTCACTCCTGGGACGCGGATGTCCAGCTGTCCTTCCATCTCTTTGGCGGTCGTCCAGGGGGTCTGCTGGTTGACGGTATCTCGTCTGCTGCTTTCGACGTGATCTCTCCAGTAACGTCTAAATCATTGTAACTAATGAAATACCGAAACCACTTGAGAAAAATTTGAAATAGCAAAATTTACGAAACTAATGTTTTCCATATGGTTTGGATAGCCTATCTTTTTTATTTATTTTATCTTACACTCTGTCCAAGCAATCGCCTTACTGCCAACCAATTAGTGTTTCCTTTCTGGAGAAGCGAACTAATTTTAAATAAATTTTTCATCTGCGTGGGATTCGAACACAGGACACCGGCACCAAAAGCAGACGGCATGCCATTTATGCCAAGGTATCATACAATATATAAATATTGTTTTTACTAAGCGATTTTGTTTTTTTTTGTTAGTTATTGACACAATATTCAGCTTTTCATACAGATCTCAGATTTATCTACAAATAAACCCGTTGTTATTACTTCAAATATGACGGAATTGCATGTTTACTATACCGTCTGCACGCTATGTTTACCTGGTATCTTATTTTTTATATAGTAGGTAAAAGTCGACCTAGACTCATATGATGGAGTGGTATGAAGAACGAATTGAGAAAGGCACAACTAGAAGAAACAATCGTGCAAAATAGAGAGGCTAAGATAACAAAAACAAGGGGAGCTGACCCAAATAAAAAATGGGAGTAGGATTAGGAAAAAAGAGAAAAGTACGTTGTTCTTTTATTTCCCGCCTTATTCTTTGTGCTCCTGATATTTAAACCATATTTATTAGACCGCGTATCTGCCATTATTAAATTCAAAGAAACTCATTTTTTAGTATACGTATGCTCTCCTGATATTTGTATTTTCGATCGATGCACCGCTGAATCGCACCGCTTGTAATTATATAACGTTATACCTCTTGGTGATCTATGAACGCCTGATACGTTAATAGTTGATTTTAACAGTGTTACGCGGTCAAACAGAATTACATAGGAAATTATTGATCGTCTACAAATTTCCACCTACCTTTACATTCCTCGGGCATCTCGTCGGAATTGTCGCCACAGTCGTCCTCTCCCTCGCACACCCACGATAGAGGTATACATCTCCCATTTGCGCACTGAAACTGCCGCGATGAGCAAACTGTAGCTGAAAAGATAAAAAAAATATATTGAAATTTTTTTACAAAACAAATAAATATCAGAATAGTGATGCACAAGAAAATACAAGAAAAACGTATGTTAGATGGGTCAATATTTTGGTACTAATTTTCGTAACACTACAATGAAAACGATATTTTTTTTAAAAAAGAATTGATATGTCCTTGAAACAAGTACATATACATCCTAACATTCCCTAAATTAAGCATAAATGCTTGTGCTGTAGGTGAATGAAATCGGTCGTGGCAGGCTTCGAACTCGCGACCACTGGATTACTAATCCATTTCGCTAACCGCTCTGCACCACCCATCTAAATTCCCATCTGAACACCCATCTCAATTAATCTTTAGTGTCTTGTCGACACAGAAACATCGTTTTCGGACAAAATATCCCCTATTAGTAAAAATAACTAATGTCGACAATATGTTTTATGTACTCTATTTAAAAAATATTCTTATAAATTGTTATTAAATCTTATGAATACACTCCTAACAGTAGCAAATATTATTGATCATATACTGATAAGTTTATTATCAATAATATTTGCTACTATTTTGATACAAAATAGATTGGTACCTTTTTTAAAGCTGTTGCGTAATAAATATGTCATCATCATCAAAATCATCAAAATAATAATGAATAATTTTGTCTACTAGAAAAACGGCTGCAGCTAAAAATATTTTATTACATGTAAAAAACTTAGAAAAAGACACTGCTAGCTTGGAGTACAAAAATAGAATGATACTTCGCGAACACGTTGCTAACTTTTACACAACAAGATGTCAACATATCTGTAGTAGACAGGATGATACACTTTTTACTTTTATTATGATGTCTAACTTTAACAAGAAAAAAAATACACACATTGCGCTACGTTTAGTAGTTAGTTACCTACAACATACTTACATAATAGGCTCACTTTTAACCAAATTCAAAAAATGCATGAAGTTCTCAATTCATCGTAATATTCTTTTCATGCATAATCAACAACAATTCTTCACCAAATCGTCCGATATCAATGAAATTCATTTTATAAGACCTTAGAGGTACGTTATATGGAGTGGACACATTTAAAATAAATTTGGCTAAGATATTATTATGGGATCCATGTGAAAATCATCAAAACTCTTCAATTTGTAAAGTCATGTATACGACATGAGGGCGAAGAATTCTTCGCCGAGTGAACTGATTTCATTTGAATGAACTGAGTATGAACAGGAGTAGTTTCATATAAATTTTCGGAACTTTTTAATTCCTATGAGCACATAAATGATGCTCGGACAAAGCTCTTAGGGTATGTTATCATGCATGTTTTTTGGAGTCGATTTTCAATAGGAATTCTTTTCTAAGTCTCCAGTAACACCCATTTCGAGCTTTAATTATTGAAGTTATACTTTATATGCTTTGAGAATCTACTTACCAATTCAACCCCTAACGAATCGAAATAAAGATTGAATAATAAAAGTGAGAAAAATTGTTTGAAATCGAAAACGGTAAAATTTTATATACTTTCCACGGTTGGAAAAGAATATTTCATTGGTATTAAATATCCATTAGAACTTATTACAAAAATAACCAATCATAACTTTGCCGAACAAAATCAACAAAGACGTGCCTAAAAGAATAGATATTCAATGAAGTCTGAAGATAACAATTAAAACTGTATTAATGGACGGTTAAAAAAGGGAATATTTCTTCTCTTATTTAATTAAAAGTTTATTCGGAAAAACTTCCCAAAGAGAGTCCTCTCGGTCCAGAATTCTCCAGTCGTCGAGTGACACCTTGTTTTATCTGAATTAAGAAGAGAGAGTGCCCAATATCGAGCTGATTTTTTCAAAAGGTAATTAAAAGTTTATATTGAAAAGGTCTCTGGGATCTTTCGTGGACCAAACGTATCAGTTTTTGCGCTCATTGTAAAAATAACATAATTTATTGAAAAATAAAATTGTCTTTTGGTGTAAAAAAAACAACGTCAATAATAATAAATCGGTTATAAATAATGACATGTAGCCGTCGAATAAAAAACCAAAATCTGGTGTTCTTGCATGGACACATTATGAAAGTAAATTCTCTTTTCCACCTAACCACTCAGCATACTAACTATGCTCAATATGCAACAATCTACAGAATCTGTAATACATCGAAGAGTTCGACATATTCTTACTAAACGCCCCCACACTTAAAAAATACATCAGACTTAAAATTTCATCCTCATAATCTCAATCAACACCTAATATAACTACTGCACACATTTATATATACAATTTCACGCATCATTCACACAATATCTCACCATAATATGTAATTATTCTTAACTTATATTCATATACCTACTACAATAACTCCATTGACAACCTGTAATTGGCTTTAATATTTAATCAATTTATATTTATTTTATATAACTAGTTGCATGTAACACATGAGATCCAACTGTCAATAGCGATATTATGTATGTATAGTTGAAGAACAAGTACAGAACTATAAACCCATTAATCCAAATTATTGAATATTTGAAGATATTTTGATTTCTATGCAACACATGTAGTTATGTTTGTCAGTCAGTCCTTTTTTCTTACCCGGAATATGAAAACAGCATGACTGTATGTATGTATTTTTGGAGATGAAGTATTAAACTATTAAGTCTTCTTAGATATTGTGTATAGGCGACTACCATACAAATTGTATGAAGCGATGTCGTCACTTAATTCAATTTGTATAAAAATTATTAAAAAAATGTAAGACGTACTACTACTATGTTTATATTTTTTATAGAAAATAAAATTATCTAGTTGGGGTGTTTCGGTTTCTTTCGATATTTTTAAATACTTTGGAAATATAGTCAGTTAAACACATAAATTTATCATAAAAATGTTTCAGATACTCTGGAATTTTTTTGAAAAAACAAATTTGAGATTTTCGTTCTAGATTTTATGGTTTCTGGAATATATTATGGAAAAATAAAGTAAAAATTCAAAAGTTTATAACTCCTGACTGAAAAGAAAATTCTAAATTCTGAGTATATAAGTTTTGTAGGCCTATAACTATTCATAGATTCTGAAATTTTGGGCTCTGTAAATTAAGCGGATCAAATGTTATAAGGGACTCGCACACAGACACACGAAATGTTCTACTCCGAATTCTGAGTAAATCCGTATATGGAACATATATGCTGCAAAGCCTCTAAGTTGGTGTTTTTTTTACTTCAAAGTTGGAAAAACCGTGAAAAATATAGACCCTGCATACAATCTCGTGTATCCTGGCTTGAAATATTGTCGATATGTTAAGAGAACAAAGTTCTCTTGAACAAATCGACAGTTGGATAGTAATGATATTTATACCGAAAGATTCACAAATAAATTGATAACCTTTAAATTAATTTCAAATTTCTTAGAACTGACAAATTGATCTGTCATTTTAATTATCAGAGACATGGTTCTGAAGAAAATCTAGGAATTTTCCGGAAAATCTTGAAATTTGATAACGGTATTGAGACATTTAACAGTCATGTTTAAAACAAAATATTTGCAATACTTTGTATACAATATTAATTTGATACATAAAAAAAAAATTATACTCTTTTTAATTAATGTCATTTGCGTTAAGGAACGGACATTGTGCGATGAGTATAAAAAAAACTGAAATGACCTAAGTTAAGTTTGTCGATCGACAATTCTTGAAAGAACTCCATTGTACCTATGTAGATATATTCGTTCTATTAAATTTAATTGATTATAGGCGTGATTATTCTGAGGATGTGCCTTCCACGAAATCAATTAAATCTAATGGAACGAATACCAAGTATTTTTTTTATTTTATTCCTATAATATATCTACATGAAATGACCTGTGAAATCAATACATTGAAATAAGCAATAAGTTATTATGAGATACAATAAATAAAATAGACATTTATATAATCCATATTTATCGCATACCAACACATATACAAACATGTATTTCATAATGACGAAAAAATACAAAATGGAATACTTAAAAAAAACAACGAAAAATGAGAGAATTACCATACATTATCTTATTACAATTCATTTCTTTTCAATCCTCAGTAATTCACGATAGGTTTATTAATTGCGTAAACATGATGATATAATAATTACATAGGTACTTGTGGAATATATACGAACCCTGTTTCGATGAGACTGTATCAAATAACTTTCTAAATTGCATTTATATGAATGGGGCATTTTTCACCAAATTGTGGTAATATTTATGGTGGAATATTTGGAAGGTTAGCAGCACGTTGATGAATGTCGAATCGGAATTCAACGAAGCTAAGCAAATGCCTCAACGCATATTATATTATGCTGATGATGATGAGCGGAATATTCCCATTTACTCGGTTGTATATAGTGGAATTTTCAGCGTACTCAAATACCGACTGCGAGTCTCAAATATGACATTAAAAGAACATTATTCGAAGATGCCATGAATCGACAATTTCTGGGGCAACTTTAACCATTTCGTCGAGAATCCAATTTAAATAATCCACTCGTTTTTATTCCATTCGTAAATTGTTTGTTTTAAATATTTTATGAATGTTTTTTTTATTGTAAATTATATATTATCTTGGTTGTGCATTATAATTCTGTCAATGGCCTAAGGTAATACACTATATCTGGACTTTTTTAGGAGATTGAATAATTGTGTTGATTTTTTTTAAACAATATATGTATCACGGAATCAACACAAAACGTCAACGAATATTACTTACTAAATCCACGTTTGCTCCCAGTGTGGAGCATGTGGACATCACGAAATTTCTCCAAGCCTCTCTATCTTGAACCAGATGGACAGCTTCATCCCAGCTTAAGCCAGAATCATCACCATCACGAATATTAAATTAATATAAATCAAACTATAAAAAATCGAATTTTTTTTAATTGCATATACGCAAACATTGGATTTTTTTCCCTGTCGGGAGTCAATTTTTTTTTAAGACACATTTTTCAACATCTCAAGGCACCTACAGGATTAACGACCTGTCATCGGCATTTATAAGGACTGCTTTCATTGTTTACAAATAAACCCATCTCTCAATAGATAGCGTTACAAAAGGGTTTCTTTGTTACTTCATATATGGCAATAGTAATAATGTCTTATTTTCAGGTGATAAGTTACTCATAATTCAAATATTAGGTCCTTACATATGAAATTGACGTTTTGTATGGGAGGAACATAAAGTCGATTTTTTTATAATATAATATATTTATTCAATCAAAGTATGTACCATTGCTATCTATGCACTTTTGCCATATCACAGGTAGTTCATCGATCCCTTTAGTAAGAAAACCATTCGGACGGGAATCAATAAAATCTTTGAAGACGGTTTGGACTGCCCCATCGGAGTTGAATTTTTTCCCTTGCAAGAAGTTATCCAAATTTCGAAAAATGGTAATCTGTTGGGGCAAGGTCCGGAGAGTACGGTAGATGTATCAGACATTCCAATTGAAGCTCCTCTAATTTGGAAGCCGTCTGTTATGCAGTGTGTAGTCTAGCATTATCATGAAGCAGCAGTGACCTAGAGCGATCAACCTGCCTCGGTTGTTAAGCAGCTAGTTTTTCCATCATGGTTTGCAGTTGCTGAGAATAGACATCTGCCGTAATCGTCTGGCCAGATTTAAGAAAGCTGTAGTGAACGACACCAGCACTAGTCCACCAAACGCTCACAAGTAACTTTTTTGGAGTCAATTTTCGCTTAAGGCATGGTTTGGCTGGTTCGGTAGGGTTCAGCCATTGCGATGAGAGCTTCCGATTATCGCACAGGATCCACTTTTCATCACAGGTAATGATTCGATTTCAAAATCCCTTCATTATTGTGCCGGTTGAGAAATGCAACGCAGCAGTCAACGCGCGTTTGTTGATTTGCTTCACTCAATTCGTGAGGTATCCACCTATCAAGCTTTTTCACCTTCCCAATTTGCTTTAAGTGGATTAAAACAGTTTCATCACTAACACCGCAGCCTGCAGCTTACTTGGACGTGGTTTGCGATGGATCCGCTTCCACAATAGCCTTCAATTCTTCATTATCAACTTTGACCTCCGGCCGTCCACGAAGCTTGTTCTGCAGGTCGAAATTTTCAGAACGAAAACGTTGGATCCAAAAACGCACTGTGTTTTCTTTTGCGGCACCGTCGCCATACACATCATTAATCCTTCGAGCCGTTTCTGCAGCACTGGTGCCACGGTGGAACTCGTACTCGTAAATAACGCGATTTTTCAAGTTTTCCATTTTGTAAACTGAGTGACGCAAAGAAAAAAACAATTGAGGAATAAACAAATTAATTAAAATTTTCGAAACACATTGAATTTGGAATATAAATTTGAATATAAATCTGTAT
Source organism: Molanna angustata (assembly GCA_963576475.1). Taxonomy (NCBI): domain Eukaryota; kingdom Metazoa; phylum Arthropoda; class Insecta; order Trichoptera; family Molannidae; genus Molanna; species Molanna angustata. Next base: position 27,798,709 of record OY754967.1, on the reverse strand, counting down.
AAATTTGAATTTGGAATTCCTAACCAAAGAGAAGATATTTGAGATCAAAGTTGCCAGTACGGCAAAACGCCAATTTCATATGTAAGGACCTAATATATAGAACTTTGCATTGATAAGGGAACTCAATAAGAAGACAATTATTTAACTTTTTCAATAAATGTTCAATAGTATTGTGTGATGCACTCACGTGCATCTGCTTACATGCACTTTCTTATTTTAGAACTCTATATATCCCAAATAGAAATATTTTTGTTGTATTTTCAACATCCAACTTCGATTTCTTAATATAAGTACATAATGTAAAAATAAAATACATGTAGGTATACAGTATTATACATAGTACCTACCATCATGCCTTTTATGTGTCGTAAAATTCAAAGTCAAGAATTCACGCCACCAAAATTACCTACAAAGTCATATTGTTTGGGATTAGATCCTTCCTTCTACTAATATTTCCTATCCCCGACGTAAATATAGTCTATAAAGGAAAATTATGATGTCACAGGATCCTAAACAACAATATTGTTATGGACAGTTATAATAACAAATCAGTTCAAGCACATCATGAATAATCGAAAAATAAATTATTTAATCTCTAGAGACAACGAAAGAGATAGATTTTAAATAAAATATGATGTTTGTAAGAATTACAAGGCGAACTCAAAAATATTTACTGACGCTTCAGTTTATCTACGAAATCAATTTCACTTCCTCTCGGAACACGGGTCGCCTCGTCGTTCAAATACTGAAAAAACGCTCAGTATAATATTCGCCAAACATCTTGAACGAGCTTCCGGATGCGCAGACGGAAATTTGTGTCTTTTTGCTTCGTTGGTTTACGTGCAAATCGTCCCCCTTCTCGTCTAAAAGTTCAAGTTATTTGGCAACGACTACACAATACTTTCTATTCACCACTCATTTTATGAAAATGCTGCACATTTTCCATACAAAATTTGAATACTTTGTAGTGAGGAGTATAGCGTTGGCAACAACCCACTCGTTTTAATAAATCACTAGGTCCTTGATAAAATATTGATTGATTATTATTTCCTATTATATTTTTATTTCAATTGAATCCATTTTCAGTAATATATTTTAATCTTATATTTTATTTCTTTAGATATCAAATATTATTGATATTGACGGGCTTCAAAGCCATAAATAAATAAACTTCAAAACGATAATTATGTTCTCAATTTGTTTCTTTTCAAAATTTAAATATATTATATGTTGTTTCTTAATAGACCTACTCATTTATTTATTATTCAATGGAAAGTCATTGGAGCTAATCAATTATGTGAAATTGTAAATTAAACATTTGACTTTTGGTTGAATTACTGGATGTCGGTTAACATTATTTAATGGATGATTGTTATTACTAAATAAACAAGAGAAAACAGTCTGAGAAGCTGACAGCTGTATACTTGTGACAAGTATTTTTGATAATCAAGAATCCTTGTATTGTTAATAAGAATTTTGTCAAAAAAAAAACAAATTATATGTTTCTTTACTTCTTTTGACATACAGACGAAATTTAATAAGCCTACTTAAATACAATGTTATAAAATTTTCAGTAAAAATTAAAAAAAAAAAAATTATTGGCACTTTTCTGTCAATTGGACAAATTCAAAATTCAAAGGTAAAGAAAAATATCAAAAATTTACTTACACTAAAGCGCACTTTACACGAACGAGATTTTCAACGGATTTTTGAACGCGGTTGGTTAAAATAGAACGTGTTCAATTTTTCAACGCGATTTGTATCGTTTTTCGTTAAACAGAAATCTGTAAAATTATTCGTTGCCGACGAATCAACATGGCTGCTGTATGTGTTGACTTTGACGTGTGACGTTTGCGGTGTTTTTGTTTATTTGAAGTGTCGAAAGTGAAGATTGGATATTACGATACGCTTTATAAATCTGCAGATATGGACAATACTACAAAAGCTGCTTGTTTAGCAGCTACTGCAGAACAGATCCCGTGTTGGAAGGAAGCCGCGTAGATTGTGGAACAAGCGAATGAAGCATGGATAAAAATTGACAGCTGTAGCTAAATGCCACAGATAATTTAAAACTTTGGCTATCATCAAAAATAAAATGTTGCAATTTTTCACATAAATGGAATATTATATTTTTTTCGTAATAGGGAGTCGCAAATAATGTTAGTGTAAAGCGATGTTTTGAGTAACCTGTATTTTGGATGATGTTTTAAGCGTTGAAAACCGGACCGCGCTGAAAATCTCGTTCGTGTAAAGTGTGCTTAAGGGGGCATATCAAATCAAATTCCTCAAATATGTTATACAATGTGTTTCTAGAAACAATACCATAAGTATTTTCAACGTTTCTCTAGTGAATGTTCGTCACACAATTTCAAAATTCAGCATAAATTCTCAAAAAAAAAATATTAAAAACATCCTCTTTTACAACATTTTTTTTTAATTACTGGAGAAATAAATCTTTTATACCCTTAAAGAGTGCATAAAATCAAAGTGAATGACCGATAAAGTTTTTTTCATTTCAAGTCAAGTTTGTTCTTAAAATGCAATTGATAGTTTTGTTTCATAATTAGATCATTATTTATCTTTTAAGACAACACGAAATTTTGACATCTTGAAGAAATTCATATCCACTGGAAATGGTCATGATCAAATGGTCAAAAGCAGTCATGGTCTTACAATTTTATTAATACCATGATACCATGATCGTCTAAAATTCATTGATCTGTGATAATTATCATAAGTCTCCTACTTGTTTTAATATTTGACAAAGTACCTGTTATTTTTTCGAGAAACAATACAAATATCAGAAGCCCGGAAAGACCTTCATCAAAAAATAAATAGCTACCTCCACTCAATCAATACCTGGGGTGAAAGTAATCTTGTTTCATTTAACGTCTCAAAAACCCAAGCCTGTCTAATTTCTGCGAAGAGAAACCCCAATGAATTGCAAGTGTCTTTCAACGGAAGCACCCTACCTAACAGCAGCTCTATCGACCTGCTTGGAGTATCTATAACGAACCAATTACACTACAAGGGCTCCATCGAAGCTAAGGTGAAACTCGCCTCCAAAAAATTGAGCGTACTATATAGAGCGCGCAGATATTTTACTAAGACCCAGATCTGTATACTCTACAAAGCGCAAATACGCCCAATTATTGAATATGGCAGTCACCTCTGGAGTGGCGCCCCCCAATACCTACTGAATACCCTCGACGCTGTCCAAAGGCGTGCTATACGTCTGATTGATGATCCATCACTGACTGATGGATTGCAATCACTAGAACACAGACGCAGAGTCGGTATTTTAAGTTTATTCTATAGATACTACCACGGGAATTGCTCAGAAGAACTTGCATCTTTGGTCCCTCCTCCACCCACTCGCAACAGAGTCACTCGCTTCACTCAATCGCAGCATCCATTCACAGTGGACCTTCAACATATACGAACAAGTCGCTTCTCGAACTCCTTTATTAACACAGCAGCCCGACTGTGGAACGATCTTCCGAATTCTGTGTTTCCATCTTCGTACAACCCGGGTCTTTTTAAAATCCGAATTAATAAACTCTTCTCTAGATTGCAAACCCCTCCCAACGCTACGTAGTGCGCTTCTTCGGAAGAGTAAAATGGACCCAAATCCTAATAGCTGGCGTCCCCTACGTAGACATGTTAAAAAAAAAAAAAAAATAAATAAATAAATAAAAATATTTATATCCTATATTTATCGTTAAACAACTCGAGTCAGTCACGTAGGTGCGCAGAGCGCAATTTCGTGTGTTTTTGCTTGGTTGGTACATGTGCAAATCGCCCCCATCCAGGGCGAAAAGACTCAAGAACGTTGACGGAAACTATACTACAGTTCTTATTGCAACACCAATACCGTAAACCACGAAACTACAACAATAAAACTATAATCATATAAACTGAAATGTATTTATTGCTTTCCTAATTGACTAACAAATGAATAATATATACGATATATCGTATAAAAATGAGTACAAAGGCCTTGTAACGAATTGTCATCTTGTATTTCATCATCAATGTTGCCAGTAGTTCGACTCCGAGAGCATAAATTAATAGGGATATCATTAAAACGTGTACGACGCAGAAAAGGGAGTAATTATGATTGACATTCCCCATTGAATATTGATTATGTTCAAGCATGATCTTCATACACAAACTTACACTATGAATAAACATATATGTAAACAAGATGGGGACCCTTTAGTATTATTATTAAAACATACACGTAAGTACTTGTGATCATAAATTCACCAAACTATCATACACGAAGTGTGTTTCCAAAATGTACACGCATCCTTCGAAATGAAAATGAAATGACGAAAATGAAAAAAACTCTTTCATATTGTACGCTTTCAGAATTCTTGCCATATAATTAAATATGATTAATTAGTACAAGAATTGAATTAAACTATACAAGTATATTTTACCGAGAGAACGAGCAATATTTGAGGTGTGTTCTGTGAGGATATGTACGTAGGTTACAATTTTGTGTTGAACTTTTAATCATGTAATGACTGTGATAAATAAAACTTTTCAAAATTATAATTACATAACATACTAATAACATTTAAAATAAAAATTATTTATGAATAGATAATTTTTACTCCATTTGAGTCATTTATATTCCCCATTAATGGAAGGTTATATATTGTGTATTGAGACAGTTCCATGAGAACGGTCTGATTGGTTTCTCAAGAAAAAAGAGTAGGTACACAAATCGAATCTGAATATTAAAGATGAGATTTTTTTCAATAGTCATTTGGGGGGTATTTGGACGATCAACATTAGTGGTTCCATATCACGCTGTCCAATTGCGGGTTGATATGGGGATATTATAAAGGCTTCCCAGCCTGAGGGGTTTGTACAGGTATTTCCTCATGTACAGATGTTGCGGTTATACCGCCGATACTCGATGGATGCAGTATGCCCAAGACAGGGAGTTGTGGAGGATCAAGGGGGAGGCCTATGTCCAAGAATGGATGAAAACAGACTGAAGAACAAGAAGAAGAAGAGATATCAATAGTTGGGATATTGTAGAAGAACCAGGAACTCGAGGCACCTACAGGGCTTTAAAAACTAAACCAGCCGATGACAGGTCGTAAGCCCTGTAGGTGCCTCGAGTTCCTGGTTCTTCTACAATATCCCAACTTCGTCTCTATTGAGATTTTGGAAAAAAATGTTTGTCAATAAAAATATCATTTGACTCCCGAAAGGGAAAAAAATCCAATGTTTGCATTATATGCAATTAAAAAAAGAATATTCGATTAAAGACGATCTGAGAGATCAATATTATTCTATTCGTATTTTTTTCTAATTTGGTGTATTTGGTCTCGCATTGAGAAAACTACCAACTCCTACGACTTATAATACAGGAAGATAACAAGGTAAGAAACGATCAGGACGTCGAAGAGTTTCTAGGCTGCATACTAGGTATATCGCTGTTACGGACCCTGTTGAACAAAGGCGAAGATTGCCCCAATAGTCCATAAAATTCACAGAAGAGACGACACTTGAATAAGAGGATTTGAACAACATATAAGTTATAACGCTCTCTTTATAGTCGGAATCCACTTATATATCCATTTACCAACGTTTCATAAATCCAAAAATTAGACGGTAAATCTAACATAATGTAACTAATGGAATCCTGCGTGAATTAACAATCTCAGTACCCAAATTCATTGTGAATTCATGAAGTATATTATCTGCCTTTCAAGAAATTCGTTAGCTGAATTTTACAGTTCTTACTTATTTTTTTACATTTTAAATAACTTCTGCATCAAACAATGTTCATTTATAGTTTATTTTGGGTGAAAATCACTATGCAACGATATTACCTATTATATTAAATTTTAAAAAATATTATTTTATTAAATTTTAGAAAATATTATTTTATTAAATTATTGAATTTGTTATGATTTTTTATTGAATTGTGATTTGTTTTTAAAATGTTTATTATTAAAATGTTATTTTGTAGTAAAGTGTGTATCTATTTTTTAATAAAAAAAATATATTTATATACAACGTTAGTTCCCGTAATTTAGACAATGTACACAAATTTGTATTGTATATTTAACATACATAACTAATAAATTCAATCATAATATTACTCGCTAGTCAGTCGTCTCCATAATCTTGGGAATGAATACTCTCATTTAGGTGACATTTTTATCCTGTCCAAACATAAATATAAACGGACGATATACCTACACATTTTTTTATGAGAAAAACAACTTAAAATATGATATTTTCAGTGCGGATTTGTATATTTTCAATTGTATAATGTTTATTTTTTTTGAAAATCTTTTTTGCTTATATTTAAATTTCATTACACTGCTTGTACTGCTATTTTTCGTTTTATATTTTTTTAATGTTTTGGTTTATTTTGAGTCCATATGTGTTTTGTATATCATTTTTAATGTTTGCTTACGTCTAATATTTTATTAACTAATTGAATTTTCGATACGTATCACATCCTATTTAAAATCATTATATAACTATTTCCAGTATGTGAAACAATAAACAAAATTCATAATTTGAATAATAATTATAATGGATTCATTTCGGTATTTCCAAAACATAAATGCTAAATTATTTAAAGCAGGTAATGAAACATTAATGTACCTATTTCATGCTCACGACAAAATAATGAAATATTCCATCAATTTAAAATACGATTATGTACAAGTAAAATGGCATTCTGCTTTGTTAATAGAAACATAAGTATTCAACTACTACGGATATCTCTCCAGACGCCATCTCTGACTTTCTGCAAAACAAAATTTCGAAAATTCACTCTACAACTATTTCGCCATCTCCTACCTCTTATTCAACCAACATAAGCAATAGTTTTCTAAATTATTTCATTGAAACAAGTGAACAAGAAATCATCAAATTCATCAATTACTCACCCAACAAACATTGTTCCTTAGATCCGATACCAACATGGCTCTTGAAAAAATGCTCTGTTATAATGGCACCCTATCTCTGCAAACTGTTCAATTTATCATTGAGCTCTGGTGTAGTACCAACAAGTCTTAAAGAAGCAATAGTAACCCCGATTCTAAAGAAGCCAAACCTCGACCCTGATAACATTAATAACTACAGACCCATATCCAACTTACCTTTTATCGCTAAATTACTAGAAAAAATTGTATGTACAAGACTAAATGACTTCATTGAGACAAACGGAATGTTTACCAAACTTCAATCTGCGTGAAAATATCATTCAACTGAGACTGGACTTCTTCGAATATTATCTGATACGATTCTAGCTACTGAAACCGGAAATCATGTTCTATTAGCATTTCTCGACATGAGTGCAGCTTTTGATACGATTGATCACACTATTCTCACTGAAAGACTCAAAACAACTTACGGTATGCGAGAAAACACATATAAATGGTTTCAATCTTATCTCACAGGACGACACCAAACTATCAAATTCAATAACCTAAAATCATCTCCCGCTTTTGTAAAATTCGGAGTTCCCCAGGGTTCCGTGCTAGGTCCGTTACTATTTATCTTATACACAAAAGACATATTTTCAATCATTGACTCCCACGGACTACTCGCACACTGTTATGCGGACGATTGGCAGCTTTACTTTTATTGCACACCAGAAAATGCTCACCATCTAAAAACCACAATCTGTAAATGTATCGAAGATATCGGTGTTTGGATGTCAGCAAACAAACTTAAGCTAAACCCAACAAAGACAGAACTACTCTGGACTGCAACACACAAACGAAGCCATTTAATAGACACTTCCCCACTAACTTTCGAAAATTCAGATATTCTTCCTAAATCCTGTGTTAAACTTCTTGGAGTCAAAATAGATTCAAATCTAAGCTTTTCAAACCAAATTAACACAGTTACTTCTTCTGCTTTCTTTCAACTAAGACGTTTAAAGTCAATCCGAAGGAGTATCCCAATTGAAGCCATGAAATCTTTGGTAAGCGCCTTTGTTGTCTCCCGTTTGGATTATTGTAACGGTATATATGCGAATTTACCAAAGAAAGAAATTAATAAAATTCAGTCAGTTTCAATGCTGCAGCCAGACTCATCACTGGAGCCTCCAAATTTTCTCACATCTCTCACCATCTTCGCAATCTACATTGGCTTAAAGTCCCCGAAAGAATTGAATATAAGCTCTGTCTCATAATCTTTAAAGCACTTCGTGGTATGGCTCCTACTTACCTCTCCGAACTGTGCATTCCGCTTTCAATAAATGACAGACAATCATCACTTCGTTCTGCCTCTTCATCCATGGTTGGGAAATTAGTTGAAATAAACAGGGTGCACACAACTAATTTCGGTGATCGTGCATTTGCTGTGGCAGGACCAAATGCATGGAATAAGCTCCCACACACCCTCAGACAAACCGAAAATATATCTTCGTTCAGGAAAAAACTCAAAACGCACCTTTTTCGCAAATCTTACCAGAGCCGAAATGATACAACGTAATCATTTTTTCAGCGCCCTTGAGGTGAGATATTCACAAAAACGGCGCTATATAAATTATCCAAATTTATAATTTATTATTATTATAATAGGTACAATCTTGTATAAAGCTGATTAACCTGGAATTTCGTGAACGAACTATATACATACATCCTTTAAAAAAATGACTGATTTCAGGAGGGCAAATCTAGTCCAACCGGCGAAATCAAAACCCTCACGATTACCCATATCATGGATTATTATATGGAGTTCTATAATATCTTTAGATGTCATAGAACTCCATATGATTATTATATCCATGATATGGGTATTCACGAGGGTTTTGATTTCGCCGATTGGACCAGACTAGCCTCCCAGAATACACATATTAGTTGACCAAAGATAAGCGAATAGATCGACACAAAATGTTTGTTTCTCACAAAATAAGCGGTAAAATAAAAAAAATATAATTAGTACGTCGCGTGTAAAATAAGACTTTATGAAATATGTGTTTCTCTTGTTTTATTAAACATTATCTTGTTTCGCATGTAAAATAAGACTTTATGAAATATGTGTTTCTCTTGTTTCATTAAACAACTAACTACTCATTATAAAAAAATAAAAGTTTTTTTTAATAAATCCTGATTTAAAGAAAATTTATTCGCATCTCAGAGTTTCCAATGAAAAAGTTCTAAATATGATGGAGAAATAGATAGAGTTGCTGACCACTGTCATGAGATGCAAAGCAGCATATTTTGGCCACATATTCCGTGGTGATATATATGCCCTTCTACAACTTATAGTGGAGGAAAGATAGAGGGAAGTGGGACGTAAAATAATATCGTGTAGCGCAAGATCATAATGAGTTCGGTGTGAAGGTCCCCAACCTCCGTTAGGAGCAGGAAAAATAAGAAGAAAATGGAAAATTTAAACCTCCTCTAAATTTGTATAATGAGAACTTAGGTACCTTAACATAAGTCTCAAAATAAATACAACAAAAATCGTATAATATGTAGGTAGGTACTTTGAATTCATAAAAATGTAAGTATACCTAATACTCGTAATGTGATTGTTTCATTGCGTGAATGCATTAATGGCAATTTCGGGAACCTTTGAAATCTCAAAGTGAAATCTCAAACCCTCTTCTTATAATTTGTACGAAGAAAAATATTTCTTATAGTTAGTGTTTTAACGTTAATGATGTCTCATACGATAATCATTAGTACTACTGACCCAGTTATGTGCGTCTCCATGTATCAACTAATCGTTACATTGGACAATGTCATCTCTGTCTTAGGCACGTAAATAGAAAACCTTTACGGACGAACGAAAGAGATGGAAAAATCGACGTCTGCCATTACGTTAACGTAGGAAAATTGTGACGCGGAAAATCAGCGAACAAAATAAACGCACACCAAGGTCAACCATTACTAATTCAAGTCTATTGTGTCTTGACAAACGGTCTCATTTATTTATATGCAATTTTTTTAAACTTAGCTTTTCAGCCAACTAACAAACATAATAAATGGTCGGTGGCAGAGGTTAGCGCGCTGGGTCTGTATTCCAGTGGTCGCGAGTTCGAATCCTGCCACGACCGATTTCGTTAAAACAAAAAAAATAATAAACACTTCCTTGCACCATGCGCAAGTGGCGAATTTATTGCCATATGATTACTTCTTCCAGCGAACCTGTGTTTTCAGCCCAGAAAAGCAATATTTGCTTGAGATATTAATTTAAATAAACTTTTCCTGTACTGGGGATCGAACACAGGACGCCCGCACAGAAGCCAAACAGCTTACCAACTGTGCTACGGTGGTCGGCACCAATTAGTTCACCAATAGCACAAGCATTTATGCTTAATTTAGGGAATGTATGAGATTGCTAGGTACATATAATATGTACTTATTACAAGAACGTATTCATTCTTTAAATAAAAAATATTTCATATATTTATTTGACACTTGTAAAAAGAAGTTGACTGACTCCTGCAACAAATAACGCTGATCTATTGAATGTAGAAGGATAAAACAAATTAATTAGTCGTTATTTTATGGACTGATAATAAAAAGACACATTGAGTTATGTTGCTTTTATAAATTTACTGTTTAAATCAATAGGTATTATTTCTGCACTAGAATAAGTACAATGTCTATAATACATAATATAAACGTTTAATTTTAGGTAATGTCTGATAATTATTTTTTGTCACGCACAAGGCATAAAAAGCAGATTCGAGAAAGTTTTTATTTAATACGGGTATTGCTCTGAGATTTTTTCAATTTGAAGTAACATTTTTATGGTAATGAAATTTCTTCGTTGTTACTATGGAATAAAAAACTAAGGGTTATTCAAACGACATTATAATAGTACCTAATATCCACATTAAATACCTGCTCCGATAGAATGTTCCTAATAGAAAAATATATTTGCACAACATATCTTTAATACTGATCGATATCGTATTTTTTATTGGACTGTAAAAAGTATAGGTATAGTAATAATAATAATATTTGTATAGCGCCGTTTTTGATTCGAGATCATACCAAGGGCGCTGATAGTTTAGATAGTTTAGTATGATAGGTATCTTTAATTTAAACAAAGGATTTCTTTTCAAAATAATAAAATATAGTACAATGTTATCACGTGGATGAAATCGTATTATCTAAGAAAACGCTGCTTCTGTTTTTCCGATAAAAACCAACAGCTCACAGATTTTGTATTTAAACTAATTATTAAACAGATTTATTTCTCACATGACGAATCCGTCAAAAAAAAATTCGTTGGCTACTCGTTACTGTGATACACTAACAAATAAAACAATATTGAATAATTAAAAATATTCCAATATGGTGGTAAATCGTTTGTATCGTCAATATACATTGTTTATTTCAAATTATAATGAATCTTCCCATCAATTAGCGTTCAAGAATATTCAAGTGTTTAAAATAATGTAGATTCATCAGTCATGGCAAATATTACTCTGATATCATACGGAGTCGCAAGATTAGAAAACATGAATAATTAATTATGGAGTTGATAGTAAACAGTTAAAAATCTCTCCTAAGGTAATGAGAATTATTTTCCTTAATTAATTAGATTCCTATATCATTCAGAAGTCATTTGATGTCTTCTACCTTGGAACAGGCACAGCCGAGTGAGGTGGTTTATATAAATAAACTGTAAATATATTATTTAAATTTTACATTTTTATTTTTATCATAGAAGTGAAATTTTATTTTATTTATTTCGTTTAAATAAAAAAATATGTCAACGTCCAAGAATGTCATTTGAATATTCAACAGTCCAAAACACTCTACAGTAATATGATAAGGAGTCGTTTTATAAGTCAAGTCACAAAAATGGCAATTTAAGAATTTTTTTTTTTTAGTTTAAGGCAATTCACCCTGTAAAGAGTGTTATGAACCAAATATTTCATGTCAGAGGAGAAAAGTTAATTTTATTATAAATTAATGTCATTCAATGAAAGGAATTTTGAAATAACGGACCAGTACACGTGAATTATTAAGAGACAAAAGATGATTTTAATTAATTGTTTGTATATATTTTTGAAGGCGGAATTATTTTTACTGTTAAAAAATACATGATCAATTGTCTCATCCTCAACACCACACTGGCAAAGTAGGCTATTTAGAACTCTAATTCTAAACAGATGGGAGACAATTGAACAATGGCCAATTCTCATTCCAGAAATACATGATATTAATCGTTTAGATATTATGTTTCTATTATAAAACCATGGTTTAGAGAAAAAATTTTGTTGGAAACCTGCATGATAAGCACCCTTATATTTTTTTGTTTTGTACCAATTTTCATCCCATTTGAAAAGCATATTTGATTTAAGGCGGGGTAAAAGATCTGAAATTGGGATTATAAAGTTATCTGGAATTGTGCCCGAAGTAGTTCCCAATTTCGCAAGTTCATCAGCCTTTTCATTGCCCTCAATCCCAAGATGTCCAGGGACCCATAATAGAACTATGTATGTCGAATTCGTCGATTTGGAGATAATATAGAAAACTTTTAATAGAACATATGATTCTGTCTTCTGGATAATTTAGAGGATTGGATGAAATTTTTGAAGAGCACTACGGGAATCTGTACATATTAGGGCGCGGTTGATATTTTGCGATCGAGTAAGAGCCAAAGCTTGGTTGATCGCAAAGCTTTCGGCTGTAAAAATGGACACTTCATTTGGCAATTTGTAAGAAACATTAATGCCGAAATCAGGAATGTGAACCGAAGCACCACAGTTCTGATTTTCAGATTTGGATCCATCTGTAAATATGAGGGTATATTCCGGGAATTTGGAATTAGCAATTTGTGTAAATTTTGTGTTTATATTAAGTATATTTGAACTATTATATTTTTTATCTAGCCCAAACGCTGAAATTTCGACATAAGGTATATAGTTTAAAGATTCAAAAGGGGTATTGTATATAGGAAGTATTTTAAGAAGTATATTTAAGAAGTTGTACAGGTAGATAAGTACTTACATGATTGAGAATTATTTCATTTCATTGGCAAGATCTCAAAATAGCTGTGCTCTGACTAAATAAAAAGTTACCTATTTTATATACAGAATATAAGAGTTCGCTGTGTCAATACCAGAGAGAATTTGATGTGTATCTTTTTTTGTAGGTAAGGAATTCTTGTAAATAAACGAAAGAGAAACAAGAAAATTTATTCGGCGAAAAAAATCGCTAACATATTCACTTTCGCGTTCATCGTATATTTTTACAAGTCTGTCTCTCCCTGTGCAGGAAGGTACAAAAAATATATATATATATAAAAAAAGTTATATACCTAGATGCAAACATTTTCAAGCGAAAGTATGTGCGAGTATATATAATATATATCTCAATCCGCATCAAGGATTCTGCAAAGTTGACTCCTGAATATTCCCAGCAGAATAAAAACAAACAAAATTCAAAAAACGAAAAAGAATCCTTCTTAAATACAAACAATATACACCTCTACCTAATTTAAAATGAAATCCCTTTCAAAATCCCGATAAAACAAGATGTTAAGTGGGTACGTGTCTTTTCACTGAATTTATAAGTCTATAAATAAATAGATTTATCTTTACAAAAGAAAAATAAACTGACAATAGTTCACATGATTATATTACCTACATTAGTAGGTTACTAGCTTTTATGTCCCGCCGTTGGCCAAGAATGTAAATTAGTGAAGGAATAAGCAATCGTTTATATACCTATGTACATAATATTGTCACACATAATTTTTTTTAACCGTAGTATGAAAAGTAGTTTGAAATTTAATTGAGTTTAAGCGGTGTAAAATCTTAAAGTGATGGCCACAATCCATTTGCTTTTATATATAAGCACATACAATTTCTGCACGCATGGACTATGGGAAATGATTTTAAATATGACTTATTATAAAAAGACAACGTCGTAAAGAGTTTGGATTTGGCCACAACCCCTATTTTTATATATTGTCATCGAACGCAAATAATGTGTTTTAAATATTTAGTAATTTTGGATGATGGGAAATGGTTTAAAAATTGATTAAACAAAAGTACTGAAAATATTCTAGTGTTGGTCCCATCCCATTCGTTTTTATATTTTTCGTCAAGTGTGCATATAGTTTATTATAGTTTTGCACAATAAAACTGATAGACTTAAAACTGACACATAAGTCTACATTACAGAAGAAGAAGACTTAAGCTATGTTAAATAGTTTTTAATATGAATATAAACGTTGTGAAGATCCAGCAATGGCCACAACCCCGATTTTTTATATATTGTCATCAAAATGAAATGTGTAGTTATTGAAAATTAAGCAATATATGATGATATAATAAATGGTGTAAATTTGATTGAACAAAAGTAATGAGAAGATTCTAGTGTTGGTCACATCCCATTCGTTTTTATGTATTTTCATCAAGTATGCATGTTGTTTATAATATTTCGTTACAATAGACTATTAGACATAAAACTAATCCAAAATACTAAATAAAAAAAGATGTAGAAGTATAAAACTATAACAAATAGTTTGTAATAAAAACTGACCCAATGGTCTACATAGAAGATGAAATAGAAGAATTACACATTAGGAAATGTATTATATAAAAAACTGACCAAAATGTCTTCATAAAAGAAGAAGAAGATGAATTGAACTATAGGAAATATTTTATATAAAATTCACCCAACATCTACATAAAATAAGAAAACGAAGAATTAGACTAAAGGATAGTTTGTTTAAAAATAGTTTGTTTAAAAACTAACCAAAAGGTCTACATAAAGGAAGAAGAAGACGAATTAGACTATAGGAAATAGTTTGTATAAAAACTCACCCAAGGTCTACATAAATTAAGAAAAAGAAAAATTAGACTATAGGAAATAGTTTATTTATGAACTGTCCCAAATGACTTCACAAAAGAAGAGGAAGAAGATTTAAACCCCAAGAAATAGTTTGTAGAAAAAATCACCCAAAGGTCTACATAGAAAAAAGAAGAATTTCACTATAGGAAATAGTTTGTAGGTATATTGAATGTGTATTGTAGTTAACCTAAAATAGTTTAATAATTTTCCTATACAAAATCAGTATATTCTTGGTTTTTAAGTAGTAAGTATTAGGTATGTAGGTACCTACCTACAATGATGTTCTAAATTAATTCGAATTCGATTTATAACAAATTTTATTTGAATATCAGAATGTGTCCGTTACCATAGTAACCATGTTCCAACATGTGAAAAATATCAAATGTTATGGAGACATTTTTTGAATATGTAGGTACCTACATTGGTTTGTTCGATGCCATAAAAATGAAAATTGTCAGAAAAATCAAATATTTTAAACAAATTATGCAATTTTATTACGCCTATATCTTTACTAATAATTAACAGACTTTTACAATATATGTCTTAAAACTTGCTGTAATGTCTTGTGTTTCATTTTATTATTTCATAATCACGTTTATTTCAAAGGTATATTATTTTAAAGAACATATTCATTCGGTAGGAAAATTAAATATCGTATGAAAAGATATTAAAACGGCGGGGTTATATGTACATTTGTACAAAACGCTTACTTTAAAAATAAGTTAAACATTATAATTAGACAAAATATTCACCATGTCTTTCACTTAAAAGCTAAGTTATACTTGAAAATATATTTTTTTCGTGTAAATACGTACTTCTAACTTTTAAACTAACAGATATTTGCGTGCAAAATGACCACTTTTTTGACAGATATGACTTGGAAAATTTTGTATGAAAAAAATAATTATTGAAATATCTTTAAAATTCAGCATTTTAATCGCATTATTTTTAGCGTGACACTGCATCAGGTATACTGGTACACGTTCGCACATAAATTAGATTTTTAGATGCTCTTGGTTTTTCAAAAGGCGTGAGACAAACACACACACACACACATACACACACACACACACTAACATATTGATTGCTTTATTACTTTAGATATAGGGCCGGTATTACAGTCTCAGTTTAAGAGTTAAACTCAAGTTTTACAAAAATATAGCGTATTACAGTGTCCGTTTAGGCCTAATCTTCCCTCAAATACGTCACTAAAACGACAAATATTTAACTCAACGTTTCTGGCGGGTTAAGTACCTACTTAACGGTGAGTCAACTGTTATTTCTCGACTCGTTGCTAGGCAACGAGTGTAGTTTCAGGTTTCAGTATTCTATCACTAGAGGCGTTAGTTGTATCGACGGTGGCGCCACACAACAAAACAAACTGACAGCCATATTGAAATGAACATGGGCATTTAAAAGCATTATTTTGGTGAAAAAAAAAAAATTTACCATATTGGATAGTAAAACAATAGTATTTCAAGTCGTAGTGTCCCGTTTTGTAGTTCGTATTACATGAGGTTTTTTAGAATTTAATAATAACCACAGAAAAAGTAAAATATTTCTATAATTGAAGATTTAGTAACTGACATGTCATATTGCACTGTAATACGGAAATGGATTCAATCTCCCATTAACATTAATTTTGAGTTTGACAAACTCAATGAGTTGAGGGCCGACTTTAATACCGGCCCATAAACTGCTGTGTCTCCAAATAAAATAAAATAATTTGATACATTATAAGTTATTAGTATTACCTAAAGATCAAACATAAAATTAAAATCAAATTAATATAATCAAATAATGCATTACGTATTGTACGTACCTAATTAATTAATTTCCATAATACAAGGTATGACTTAGTTTACTAGTGGGCCAGGCAGACGTTGTTTTGCCACAGACCGCGTTCTATGTAGACCGCATTTTATATAGACCTCATTTATGTACCTATTTATTTACTTTACATTTTTTTCGTACATTTGAGTGTGGTGCATTCTCTAGATACATAATGCGTGATTTGTTAACACCGCCATCTATTAAAAACCTACACGACTTAAAAATTATTTTCGACGCTTTTTTTCCTATAAAAAATCGTCTGGTGGGTGCACGGAAGTCAAAATGTGTGGTTGTATGTATTTTTGGATAAGAATATCAAAAAAAAATTGTTTAAATATTATATTTATATCTCGATACCTTTCGGGTCCAAAATTATCCTATTTTTCAATCCGGAACCAACCATAGCAATTTGGATAATTTCATGACGTTATATTGGCGGTATTGGAGATGAGCATTTAATACATCGTGACACGAGATTTTTGTGTATGTAGGTACTAAGATTGGCATAGAAAATAGGTAAATCATTTATTGATAGAAAGGTTAATATTTCCTAATGGTTAGTAATCATTCTAGTGTGCAATACATGTGTGTTGTATGTATAAATAAATAAATTTGAGTTAATAGTCGTTTAAAAATGATGAAATCAAATAATAAGCTGTAAAATGTGTAAGCCGAAATTTACAGAAAATTGGAAGTTTCTGAATTTTAGTTTGGTATAAAATCAGCATAGAAAACGTATAAACACGAGATGTTATCCAAGACCATGTATTCCATATAAATTGTTATATCTGAAAGGTCAAACGTGATGTATGTAGACAGGGGCTGAATATATTGCAAGATTGCGTGTTCCCAGAACCTATGTATACCAACCTCACCTAGACTCCAGATACGTAGGTAATATTATCGCCAAATGCGCATACTCATAAGATGCTATCAATCAACCAAATCTTACTCCTTTCAGATTTGGGTTGGCACAAGCCATCAAAACATTTCCCTTCAAACGTGTAACACACATTACTACTATGGCAAAAATAAATTGAATAAGTACCAGAAGAACATAATATCATATACCAGCCTTTGCCATGTTAAAGATTCTATTAAATAATAAAAATGTATCAAAAGGAACATTTATACGATCATTACACATAAAACAGTACTTGGATATGTTTCCAATCCAATAAACCGGGTGGATAAGTGGTTGGCAAAAATTATTGACGATTCAAAAAGATAAAAATTCCGAGTAGCGTTTAAAAGATGAAAAGCTAATAAGCCGTATCTTCTTACGCAACATAAAATTTCATGAAAAGCGATTGGCTATCGGCAACGGAATAATCTTGAAGCTCCAACCATGAAAACAAATGTCTTTAACCGGCTACTGAGGAATTAATATACTGTGGTCAGTTTGGTTTATCGGTCACTTAGGACTTCAAGTAGAAACATGTCAATGGTTCATTTGGATCCTTGGTTACAAACTGCAGTTTATATAGTTTATAACCTAATCATACAAAAAAAAAACACGTATTCAAAGAACCTATTATCTAACATGATGATGAAAAACATGTATCAAAAGAACTTAGGTATCCCATAGTTCATAATCTATCCCGTCCATCACCCATTTTGAATATACCGCCGTTTTCGATGAGACGAGACAAGACCTTTTTCAAATACATGAAGTGAACATTTAACTTTAACCCCTCAGAAGATTCTTAAGAGAATCATATTAAAAAATATATAATTACATAAGTTGTTGTAAGAATCAAATAATTTTCCTAATAAACTACACATTGTTATTTAAGTAGTTATGAAACGACGCTAACAACAGTTCAATTGACATCAATTGATATGACTAATTTCGTATTTTTTATAGACCAATAGCACATTAAATTCTTAAGGAACGGCAGAGTGTTGATTCACATATGCACATACAACAATGATCTTAGCTCAATTTTCATATTAAAATATCGTGGACCTATGTAATTGTTATTTTACTCTTTCTATTTCCGTGCCAATATAAACATACAACATATGTAGGTATAAAATCTGAACATAACAAAATAATTGCCACATGAATAGAGTATACAAAAAAAATTATAAATATTGACGTGTGCAAATATTTTTATATGGATAGTAAAATATGAATTAATTTTATATTTAACTACTTTTCGGCGAATATTTGATAATAAAATGACAGGCTTAAATCGTATTTTCATTAGGCTATATAATATCGTATTTGATATGTGGTATTACTTTTTTTTATTTACTTAATTCGTAACGATACATAGTGACATCATACATAATACAGCATTAAGTACCTTAAAATTAATTTATAGTTTACACTAATTATTATAGTATATCGTGAATTTAATAATATGTTACAATAAACAGATAAGAGAGGGTTCAAAATAAATTTTTAAAACACCTGAACTACAGATGTAAATTATCTTTCAGTAGCTATAAACTCTGCCCGTCAACACAAGGTTACGACTTTGGAAAACAGGTGAACAGTATGAAAAAACTGGCATGATGTATTTATACAAACTTTTAGATAACATAATAGACTCAAACGATCTTCTCCAAAAGATTAACTTTTATTGCCCTTTGAGACGAACAAGAACTACTTCCATATTCAGGCTTCCACAATGTACAACAAAATATTGCCAAAATTTATGCATACAGCGAGCTTGCAGTAATTATAATTCATTTTTTGGTGCGGCGGACATCCATCAACACACAAAAGACAGATTCAAATCTCAAGTTTTCGAGTCATTGATGAGGGGTTGATAACGTTGCAGTGATTCTGATTTCCCACTTCCTTCCATTCCTTTTCCTTCCTCATGAGCAAATTTAAATTTTTTTGTTATGCTTTCCTTTCTATTAATTTTTTTCTGATTTAGGTACCTAATATAGACTAAATTAATAACTTTTTATTTATCGTCACATTTTTATATATGGAGTACTTCTTCAAGACGAGTAAAATTACTGCAAACTGTTTTGATTTACAATTTAAGTAACACTTATTTTTTGTAATGTATATTATTTGACTGTATGTTTGCTTAAAAAATAAAGAAGCAATTAAAAGTTAGAAAATAATTTAAAGTTAATTAAACGGCGGAAGAAGACGCGGAATAGACGACTTTTAATAATACATTAGAATATATCGATAAAAATTATACTTTTCAAAGGTTATTTGCAAGTTAATGATGCATGATGATAAGTTAATGATAGAGAAAAAATTGTGTATAATGTGTACTTTGAATATCAACTTATAAATTATAGGTAGGGTACGTAACTACATCTATTTTTATCGTATCGACTACATCTATTTTTATCGTGTGTATGTTCCTTATCCTTTCATAAACAATTGAGTCATTAAATGAAGGTTATTTTTCTATGTATTGGTATATATTTGGAAGATATATCATCAATGTAAGATTCAGGATTATAAAAAAGTTTTTCGTGTGATTTCTATAATGTCATTAAACTTATATAAAATGTAAATTTTTAATACAACAATAAATGTTATATCATATTTGTATCGTCTGCATATAGGACATAGGGGAGTATTAATATACTAGTTGCATGTAACACATGAGATCCAACTGTCGATAGCGATAGTATGTATAGTTGAAGAATATGTACCAAACTATAAACCCATAGATACAAATTATTGAATATTTTCAGATATTTTGTTTTCTATACAACATATGTAGGTATGTATGTCAAGATAGGATAGTATGGAGGAAGATCCTTTTTCCTACCCAGAATATGCAAATAGCATGATGGTATGTATGTATGTTTGGAGATGAAGTATCAAACTATTAAGTCTTCTTACATATTGTGTATAGGCGACTGCCATACAAAATGTATGAAGCGATGTCGTCACTAAATTCAATTTTTAAAAAAATTGTTAAAAAAAAATTGAGATCTTCTACTACAATGTTAATATTTTTTATAGAAAATTAAATTATCTAGTTGGGGTGTTTCGGCTTTTTTCGATAATTGTAAAAGTTTTGGAAATATAGGCAGTTAAACTCATAAATTTATCATAAAAAAAAATATTTTTCTTAATAAAAAATGTTTGAGAAACCCTGGAATTTTTTTGAAAAAACTAATTTGAGATTTTGTATTTGTCTATGTTTGTACCAATTTTCAGCGTTCTACCGTTTATGGTTTCTGAGATATATGGAAAAATAAAATACAAAAGTTGATAACCCCTGACTGAAACAAAAATTCAAAATTCCGAGTATAAAAGTTTTGTAGGCCTGTAACTGTTTATATATTCTGAAATTTTAGGCTCTGTAAATTGAGCGGATCAAAAGTTATAAGGGGGGGACGGACACACAGACACACAGACACACAGACACACACACACACAGACACACACACACAGACACACGAAATGTTCTACTCCGAATTCTGAGTAAATCCGTGTATGGAACATATATGCTGCGAAGCCTCTAAGTTGGTGTTTTTTGACTTCAAAGTTGGAAAATCCGTGAAAAAAGTAGACCTCTCCATACAATTCTCGCGTATTCTGGCTTGATACATTGTCGATATGTTAAGAGAACAAAGTTCTCCTGAACAAATCGACAGTTGGATTATTCATAATACTAGTTGCATGTAACACATGAGATCCAACTGTCGATAGCGATAGTATGTATAGTTGAAGAATATGTACCAAACTATAAACCCATAGATACAAATTATTGAATATTTTCAGATATTTTGTTTTCTATACAACATATGTAGGTATGTATGTCAAGATAGGATAGTATGGAAGAAGATCCTTTTTCCTACCCAGAATATGCAAATTGCATGATGGTATGTATGTATGTTTGGAGATGAAGTAACAAACTATTAAGTCTTCTTACATATTGTGTATAGGCGACTGCCATACAAAATGTATGAAGCGATGTCGTCACTAAATTCAATTTTTAAAAAAATTGTTAAAAAAAAATTGAGATCTTCTACTACAATGTTAATATTTTTTATAGAAAATTAAATTATCTAGTTGGGGTGTTTCGGCTTTTTTCGATAATTGTAAAAGTTTTGGAAATATAGGCAGTTAAACTCATAAATTTATCATAAAAAAAATATTTTTCTTAATAAAAAATGTTTGAGAAACCCTGGAATTTTTTTGAAAAAACCAATTTGAGATTTCGTATTTGTCTATGTTTGTACCAATTTTCAGCGTTCTACCGTTTATGGTTTCTGAGATATATGGAAAAATAAAATAAAAATTCAAAAGTTGATAACCCCTGACTGAAACAAAAATTCAAAATTCCGAGTATAAAAGTTTTGTAGGCCTGTAACTGTTTATATATTCTGAAATTTTAGGCTCTGTAAATTGAGCGGATCAAAAGTTATAAGGGGGGGGGGGACACACAGACACACAGACACACACACACACAGACACACACACACACAGACACACACACACAGACACACACACACACAGACACACGAAATGTTCTACTCCGAATTCTGAGTAAATCCGTGTATGGAACATATATGCTGCGAAGCCTCTAAGTTGGTGTTTTTTGACTTCAAAGTTGAAAAATCCATGAAAAAAGTAGACCTCTCCATACAATTCTCGCGTATTCTGGCTTGATACATTGTCGATATGTTAAGAGAACAAAGTTCTCCTGAACAAATCGACAGTTGGATAATAGGAACGGTGTACTTAAATGCGTAGTAAATTGTAATTCAATAAACACATTGTCAGCATAACGTGTGTTAAAACAAATTGAGTTAAAATGCCCGCTACATTATAAACTGGGCTTGACTGAGACAGGGGATATCCTTTTAGGTTCTCAGCATTGAGAAGGAGTTGAAAGTAGATAGGTAGGTACCTAATACAAATACCAAAGCAGAAATTCAGTACCTACATATCATCCAGACGATTACACATCAGACAACCCGAATACTAAATTCTGATCTGAATCAAAACGAGATACAATGTGCCCGCATTCCATGTTCAATGTATTTCAACGGATATGTGGTATCTTTCTACGAAATCGTCAATAGGGAATACATTTTTTGTAGTCAATATAAATTAATCATTTGACAAATATTATCAACATTTTTGTGTTGTAACAATAAATGTAGTTTGACATTGACATTTGAATATTATAGGTCATGGAACAAACAAAAAACACTCGTTTTTCGCGACATATTTTGTTTTTGAACAACATATTATACTTCCTCATATGCTTGTGCTATTGGCGAACGAAAATGGTCGAGGCAGCTAGGATGAGATTGTAAAAAATCTCGCAATGCCCTTGCACCACGACCTGCATTTAACTCATATTCCCATGAGATTTTAGATGAATGTTTTAGAAAATGCTTGCTGAGCTATAAAACCACGACCAATCCTCATACAACAAATTATATATTGTTTTTAGAGTTTGCGAATATAGATCTTAAACTAAAGTTTTAATTTGTGTTTTCAGTCTGGATCTGTGAGACGATTAATATCGTAAGTCTCCAGAATGTGGCAACTTATTGTTATTGGGTGCGTGTTAAATTAATATTTGACATAGTACATAGATACCTGTTAGTTGCCGAAGAAGCAATTAAAAAAAATGGAATCTCAAAATGTACTTGTGAAATGAACTGAAAAAACTTGACTTGTATTCAACATTAGAAGGTATTAGAAAACTTTCATTGCTTTCTAGGGCAAGCACAGTTTATATACAGGCTGTTTTGTTTTGTTTATTTACACAAATTTTATCATACAAAAGATTTTAACGAATTTAAGGATCAAAAAAGCTACTTAAAGCTTTAATAGTTTCCTTTTTTTCGATATTCTGTTTATATAGCAGTAGTAAATATTTCATAAAAAAACGTATCGTATGTCATCACATAATGAAAAATAATGTGTTTGTTTACACAATTTATGTAAAGCAAGCAACGTGACAATGTCTTATGTATAAACTTTCAGGAAAAGTTATATAAATTTTATAAATTTCCCAGCATTGTATTATCTTGGTGATACTTTGTCGATTTTATTTTAAAAATATGGCAAGTAATAATTTGACGTAAATAATCGTTTTTTTTTTAAATAAACGTTACCAATTACTGATTTTTACACCTCACTATTAGCATGTAGTTGTTTGAATACATTCTAGGACAATGGTCTAACATTCTTGGGATATAAAAAGGGACTTTTAAAATCACCTCCTGTACATTGTCGACTTTGAGTTAGATAAATATTTTATCAAAAAAATAATTTCTAAGAAGTTCTGAGAACCTATTTGAACTTGAAAGTTGAGATTACTTTGTGTTAGTAAATACAAAGTTTTCCGCCAGTCAAAAACTAATCACATGATAAATCAGGACAAGGAGAGAAGGATTCGAGTAAACCCGAAATACTCGACAAACCCAAGGCACAGGACATTCGACATGGAGTTGTGGGGTAAACTTACTTCTCCTAAATATTGTTAGTGAGTTTGTCGCTTTCTAAACTAATTCAACACTACATAATATGTAGTAAGGGGACCAACTCTTGCTAAAGAATATTCCATTTCAGGCGTAAACAAAACATGGGAGACGAATCGAATCGAAAATTATTAGGTGATTTAAAAGTAAAAACTTGAAAGAAACCAACGAAGAAATATTTGAAACTTTTTCAAATTTTTCTTTGTTGTTTTAAAGGTTTTTTTAGATTGTATGGTTGAGTAGATCTCTAAGTTAATTTCAAAATTAGTTTTAAATTTTAATTAGATTTGCTTAATTAATATTCTATTTGATCTTGTAACACAAATATTCAGTAGGGTTGATATGCAGTACAAGGACTCCACTGAGTTTAATCTTTTCCTATGCTTACGTTGCATTTTACATAGTATTGAATAAATTACTTTTTTACGCATCGACCTGGGAATCCTTTTGAGTATATATGAAACTCTAGCCGCATGAAAAAATAACATTATAACAGTTCTCTTCTTCTAAGCCTTAAAAACCCTTCGTTATCCTGATGCTATGGATTGAAGTGGTCTTTGTATCGTTTAGTTAAAAATACGTATTATCTCGCATGCGTTGAATGCATAGAAAATCAAATATGTAGGCAATTATAAACTCACATGTCTACGTTCTTTCCAATAGCACATTTTAATCGAAAAACTTTATGTATAAAATGTTGTTATCTATCTGAAACCAAACTAATATTATGCTCGTCTGGCTTGACATTTGAGACGGGTTTGGCGTGAGCTTATTTAGGTATTACGTATTACCCATATCTTTTGTAGCAAAGTGTTTAATTTCGCAGATTTTCGGTTCGCTAGTTCTTAATATTCTGTATAAAATTAATTAAGGCAGTACGAAACGGTACCTACATTTATATTAAACCTTGCGATCCATATATATTGTATACATACCATATAATACGAGCATTATTAATTATTATATTGTTGGGCTTGAACGCTTTAAATTCTCTTATAATTATTATATCACAAAGGAATAGGAAATAAAAATATGTAAAGTTTTGAAATTATATAATCAGCACTGAAAGAAATTACATACATGTAAAAGTTAAATAAGCTATACATTGTATAAAGAAAATGGTAATTTTGACTACAATGAAGCAAATATGTAGGTAGGTAATCTAAAGGTACCTACATTCTATGAAACTAATCTTATGTGAAAAATACCAAAATATAATTCATGATTTGAATGTATCAATTTTTAAAAGTAGCGAATAAAGAATAAGTTTTCAACACGATCTCTAATATTCGACGATGAACATAATATACACCACTTGAGGAAAATGCTTGTTTTGATCTTGAAAGTTAAAATGAACAGATAAAGGATTTAAACACAGATTCCATGTCAGAAGATGATTAAAGTTATCAAATTTCAATACAAAACAAAAAGATTAAATTACTCGTAAGTAATTGGTAATCAGGCTATTATCAAAATTAAAGGTTGAGGATTTGCACAGATGTACCCCATCCCCGTATTAACTTGTATATTCAATACGACCCTTATCGCAATAAGTTTGGTGATCCTTAGCTAGAGTCTATAATCTTTGTTGAGACGGATCAATCCGATGACTTCCTGAGACGACGGCATACAACAAGTTGGGCGGATACAGATATAATCTTAGAATGTAAAACTGAATCTCGTCTTGCTCTGTATATTCTTAATTAACCCCATATCTATTGACAAGGCCGGACTTCGTTAAGAAAATTAATTCACAAATATTTTCCAGAACCCACACCCAAGTTCCTAAATATACTTTATACATAGTTACATACTCATGTCATTGACCAAATGTTCTGTCACAATTCTATAAATGTCTAATACAGAAAAACATGTACCAATACCAAACATGTACATATTTACATACATATGTACCGTCACGGGGTAGGCAAAGAGAACTGGACGCCACATTTTTTTTCTTTACACACATTCATCGCATCGTCAACATTCATACATCGTCTTATACATTTTTGCCTGTTGTTCGCGCTTCTAACAATTTCACCTTTCAGAATATCGTTTACATGGCCATGCCATTCTTTTCTTGGGCGACCCCGACCTCTTATTCCATTCTTTCTAAGAGGCCAACTGTGTTAACTTTCATATCACTGTTTTAAATTTTATTCTATTAAGTACATATTTCTTCATCTTACATTCTTTCCTTGTGTCCTCTTTTCATACCCTGTCATACATCGTTCTATTACAAATTTGTCTTGGCGATCTCTTTTCAACTGCATTTATTCTACCTTCGTGCACCTTCTGCCATGTCCAGGTTTCACTTGCATACGTTAAGGTTGGCACTACGATTGCGTTATGAGTGGCAACTAAATCATCATTTGATAATATGTTCGATCTTTCATAACTAGTTTATGTGCTCTATTCACCCTGTAAAATTTTCCTGTAAAACATTCTGAAAAACATGTTACATTATAAAATAAACTTTTTTAATAAAACCAAATTATGATTTGAATAGCAGAAAAATATTTATATTTTAGACTAAATCTTTTCATATTTATCTGGGATAAATATTTTTTTCTTAAGAATTATCATATTTAATAGTTTCTTGACTCATAAATGTATTTAAAAATTATATTTGCAAATATAAATCATTCATAAAAGCAATCTTAGAATCGATTGAAATATTTTTAATGTACCAACCGACCAAAACATTGTTTTCTCTTCTATCTTATGTAGGTAAATGATTTTGTTTTGAAAGATATATACCTAAGTGAAATTGAAGCTGGTGCATTGTGGGATAACGTGTTTGTGAGATAAGACGATATTTGGCAATTCTGTTGACCATACGTTGAATAATATTTTGTCCATAATAGTTTGTAGGTAATTGGACTTTATTATTTTGAATGTTTAATGTAATAAAGTTTAACTCCATCTGTGAGGTTCACTATGTCGACAAAGAATTTCGTTTATTATCGTGAAGGTAAATCTTAATTGTGTTAGTTTGTTTGTAGAGGACCATTTCCACCTTCATTACGGTTGTTCAAGCTGTGATGTATATTCCACTGAATTAAAATGAAATACTCGAGCGTCTTGTGTATTATTTTCGCCTATCACGAAACAAACAGTAAGAGCGAAAACTATGTACCTACATCGAATGGCAACAAAACTAAATTTTTTAGTTGAAATATTATTATACATACGAGTAATATCAGCACGCCATGTCCTTATTAAGGTTCTTGTTTTAATGGCCATCGACCCATCTAATTTTTTTTACATGTCCGTTTGAGAAGTCAAATGAGCTGTGAAATTTTATATGAAATTCGAAAATTTAAAAAAATATATAAATTCAATTTATAAAGCAACTCGCTCACGTGAGTCGTCATTATTATTGTTGTAATTATTGCAAACATGTTGATCTCGGTTATGATCCAGTAATTTCCTTTACAACGGAGCGTACTCAAAATTGTGATGCTGTGTTTGTGTAGTTGTTTATGTAAAGTGGTACCTGTAGAAATTTTATAACTATTGTACACGTTTTGATAATTGTAGGATTTTGTATGTTGCTGATGACGTATGGGGGTAACTTTAGAATGTCTATATTTTTTTTAGTGTTTTTGGTATGATGCCTGTAGGCGATAATATGATTGGGACTATTGTTACTTTTTCTTGTTTCCATTGTGATTTTATCTGTTCTGCTAACGGTATGTATTATTCTATTTTTTCCAAATGTTTCTATTGAAGGTTCGGTGTATTTGATATTGATTTATTATTATTATTGTAAACAAACTTAAACCTAATGTTTATCTTTCAAGCGTCATACGTTTCCGAATTTTTAACAGACTTTCAAAAACGAAGGAGGTTATCAATTCGACGTGAACTCTTTTTTATGCATGTTCAGCGATTTCTTTTTTCCTCCTGATCTTTCATCAAAATCTTCAATTTGTACTCCAGCGATAAGAACTCTTTACAACATTGTACGATTTTGATGATTTCTTTTTTAATAGGATGGGAGTGCTTCAGAGATTATCATACATGTGAATTTCATCGAGGTCGGATGTTGTTACTCACTCATCAATTTGAGTATATTTGCCATTCCCTCATGGGGTAGGCAGAAAGAACCCATCACCCCGTTTTTCTATCTTGACATACATTCATTCAAGTTGGTATTTTTATATGAAAGATATCATTCACATGGTCGATCTGTCCTTTTATTGAAGAACCTAGACCTCTCATTCCATTCCTGTCCGATTTGCGAACCATTCCTCATTCATTATTCATATGTGGATAAACTATCTTGCTCGATTGACATAATTTTTTCACTTATATTTATATGTATTTCTTAATCAATCGCATACTCGACGCCCGATACATATTTGTTTTTTTTTAACAAAACAGAGAAGTCATAATTTTGTCTCCATAAAATATACACAATAAAATAATTATTATTTTACAATAATCTTGTTTTAACAAATGAAATGAAAATAATTATTTTACAATAATCTTGTTTTAACAACAATAAAAACCTATGTCTATTCAATCAAAATATAATTAATTTATATCAATTAAAAATACAAAGTTTAATTGAAATACTCGGCACAAATACATTTATAGTTGATTGAAATTTGTATTCCACCCCATATCTACAATAAATAAATTTTAAAATGTGTATTATCTGGATTAATGTTGTGCGTTTGAATATTTAAATAAGCCTCGAGTTTCACTTTCAAAAGGTTTTTGATAATCGATAGAATATACCTAAATATTATTTTATTGAACTAAAATTTCATTTCACTTCGTTTATTAAATATGAATTGATTCCCTAATGTGTAGGTATTTTGTCTGACTTTAACAAATTTTTATATCACATCAATTTTTGTATGAAATTGGCATTGATGTTTAATAAACAGCAATTTTAACAATCAATATCGAAATGTTTCTGATTTTCAAATTATAATATATAATAATGGGTATGTGGCAGAGTGGTTTATGCGCCGAATTAGCTACGCATTTCTAGATTTAAACTTTTTCGTTCACATATAACACATTTATTTATTTTCTATAGTTTAATACCTAATTATTTTTATTATACCTATGTATTTTTACCAAACGAAATCGATATTCATTCACTACTCAAAAAAAATACCAAAATCATATATGTATTTCCATCCAATTAATAATTATCAATGAATAATGAAATAAGTATCTTTATTTTTTATCTTTTGAATTACAAAACCACAGCAACATTCGAGAGATATTAAAGGCTTTATTACATCAATATATAATGTATTAAAAAGAAAACAATAAATTTATTTTGATTTCGTAAAAATTTTAATAAACATTAAAAATAAAAAACGTTTATAACTTAATTCCACTGTTTATTAAGTAGTCTAAGCACATTTTCAAGTAGACTACTTGAAAATGTGCTTAGCACGAAACCGGTTGTAGTCTGAAATAAACAGGGGAATTGAGTTATAAACGTTTTTTTTATTTGTAATGTTTATTAAAAAAATTTAGAATTTTTAATGGAATTCCATCAAGAACTTTCGATCAAAAAATTAAATCTAATTAAATTGTTTTAATATTTCTCTTCCTAGTTTTCACAAACATACAGTACAATTTTTTTAAACTAAATATATATAATACCAAAAAATTTACGTTGGGAATCCACATTTTTTCTCGTTAATAGACCAACGAAGACGATATTTTACTGTTGGCAATAATCCACACGTCTTATATAGGTATATAATACTAATATCTTCTGTCAAAGGATATTCCATTTACAGGATGATCAGAGGTATCTATTCCTATAGGTTATCAAAATATCGAAAATATCAAGAAAAAATATGAGTTGGGTTAGAAAGATAGGAAATAAATGAATGTGAGAAATGGGGAAAAAAAGTATGGAATATAGTAGTCGATATAATGTAGATACTGTCCATAATCTTTTAATTTACGTTCAATGCTTTGAATCTATGTATCAGCTGTTTAATCTACGTATATATCAATACCTGGATATATATTCGTTCTCTTGTAGAAGTTATAACGATTTCCTTATTCTTCTTTACTGAATTATATCTACTCATTCGAGTCTAGTGTGGAAACACGTAAGCATTTCATTCATTTCAATACCTAATAATTTATTATAAATATATAAAATATAAAACCTAGATTCTGTTACTATTATAGTTTATTAGTTTCTCTTTGCTTCCCTCAAGATAAAGTAAACATAGTTTAGGATGGACACAACATAACGTATGAAATATTTATTATTTATTTTTTGATAAATTGAAAAGATATTTAACACCAAAAATCTAGGTGATAATAAAAGATTTTTCTCAGCTGCAAAAAAATAGATAAGTATTTTTATGTACCTATCTACAGTTAAATACTGGACTTAAAAAATAAAGATTACTGTACAGCTTAAAAGTATGTAATTGTGTGTTGAGAAACGGTTATATTATATTTTTACAAATAAATGAATATGTCCTTGTTAAACAAGTATATATACACCTTCCTACGTTCCCTGGCAGGATTCGAACTCGCGACCAATGTATAAGGTACTAGCCCAGCGCGCTAACCGCCATGCCGTCGACCCACAAACATATGAAATTTGTTTGATTTAAAATAATAATGACAAAAAACTTTGAAATGAACTTCTACCAGGTAACTCACTATAATATCAGCATATTATCTGAATATATATTAATTTATTGTAAGGAATATAAAAAAAATCTTTCAAATATTATATTATAAGAAATCAGGGAGATCACAAACAATGAAACAACTATTCTCCTCCAGTATTGATGTACTTCACACATTCATCATGATTCGGAATGTTTTCGTTTGTCCAACTGTCGATTTGATCAAGAGAATTTATTTCTCTTAACATATCGACAAATATCAAGCCAAGATACGCAAGATTTGTATGCAGGGTCTATATTTTTACGATTTTTCCAACTTAAGTCAAAAAACAGCAACTTGAGGCTTCGCAGCATATATGTTCCATACACGGATTTACTCAGAATTCGGAGTAGAACATTTCGTGTGTCTGTGTGTGTGTGTGTGTGTGTGTGTGTGTGTGTGTGTGTCTGTGTGTGTCTGTCCCCCCCTTATAACTTTTTACCCGCTCAATGCATAGAGCCTAAAATTTCAGAATATATAGCAAGTTATAGGACTACAAAACTTTTATACTCAGAATTTTTAATTTTAGTTTCAATCAGGGGTAATCAACTTTTGAATTTTTACTTTATTTTTCCATATATCTCAAAAACCATATATGCTGAAAATTGGTAAAAATATAAACAAATACAAATCGCAACATTCTTTTTTTTTCAAAAAAATTCCAGAATTTTTCAAGCTTTTTTTTATTAATAATAACATTAATTACGATAAATTGATGTGTTTGACTGCCTATATTTCCAAAGTTTTTAAAAATATCGAAAATAGCCGACACACCCCAACTAGATAATTTAATTTGCTATAAAAAATATGAAAATTGTAATAGTACATCTCAATTTATTTTAACAATTTTTACAAAAAATTATTTAGTTACAGCATTGTTCCAAACAATTTGTAAGGCAGTAAACACAATATCTCACTCAATAGTTTAATACCTAATTAATCTACAAACATACATCATCCTGTTTTCATATTGTGGGTCGGGAAAACACACTGACCTCCATACTATCCTATCCTGACATATATACCAACATGTCTTATATAGAAAATAAAATATCTTAAAATATTTATTAATTTTGTTTAAGTGTTTATAGTTTGATACGTATTCTTCAATTATACATACTATCGCCATCGACAGTTGGATCTCATGTGATACATGCAACTAGTTATATAGAAATTCTGTACTTTAAGCAGTTTATAATATGTGTATCGCACTAATTTATGTTTGTGACGTAAGAAGCAAAAAATAATATTATGAGACTAAAATGTAATTTGATTCGGCAGTCGGCGGCTTCGTATTATCATATTATGATTATTCGACTCGAGTCTTTGAATTTTGATACAGAAAGCAAAAAAAATATGACGTATATGCAGTGAATGGTTTGATCACACAAAATTTTTATTCAGACTCAAATGATAATGAAAGGCAGACAATAGAATTATGAATAAGGCAGGCGGCATGGACATTAATATGAAGAAACACTTTTCGACAATCGATAACGTTTAACCCACATTGACCCTAGGAGTATAGAAATTCCTACCAACATTAGCGCGTTACTAAATTGAATATAGTTACATACAATCCAGCACAATACCAAAATCGAAATATTTCGGTTCTTGTTTTTTTTTCAGTGTCTGCCATATCGTATTTCGCTGAAGTTAGCTATCACAATTTCAAAGCGGAGTTTATCTTTCGCCACTTGAAATTCTTCTCTCTATAAAATATCAAAGCATTTTCAAGGATTTCCCTCAGGCAATGCAAAATATTTTGTCTTTCGCGTCCAAGTTGAATTTCAATTTTGCCTTTTATCTAAATGTTTAAAAATAAAAATATCGACGAACTTTCAAAAACTTTTTTCTTCTTATTCTCAAATGTATCGTACATTATAATAGTGCTCGTTGTTCGTCTGAAATATATGTACCTATATACTGTGTGGGTTTCATAATATTAATTATTAGTTATTGCTTCCGAATATATTTTTAGAGTGAGTCTATTATTGTATTGGCTACTATTTCAAGATCGTCCAACTCAAAATCTGAAAAGTGAATCCACAAATGAAATGTAGATGTTTGTAAAAATTTAAATGGATAAATCATTTTCTGATTGATAGCCACGTAATTCAGTATTTTTTTTTTGCATTGTTTATTAATGTGATTTACGAATATATAAAATTAAGCTCAGTTAAACTTAGTTATACGAACAATTTTATGGATTCGTGCGAGCCTACCTCTCTACATAATTATAATTATTGTCTGTCAACTTGCGATTGAAAAAATCAATCAATAGAAACGATGTTGATCGTATACGTGTGTTTACTTTTAATATCATACATTGTATATAATGAAATTTATCTTGATTATAATTCCAGTATTTTCAACATTGTGATGATGTAAAACCGAAGAGATTATTTTTATAATTATTCGCATTATCAAACTTTGACTGACGTTTTGTATTTAGTAACTACTTCAAAAATACTAGAAGAATTTAATTCAAAAGCAAAATATGCCATGAGAACTATGGCAGAGTACCTCCAAGGAAACAAAGACATATTAAAAATTCTTAATTCAAAACGAATATCTGCTACAGCAGAAATGCAGCAATGAAACAAAGCAACTTTGAACATTTCAATTTTCAAAGAATGTCTAGGATGCATTTTATAAATTTAATAAAGTATCTGCTGTATCTAAGTACAACACGATTTGTCATTTCTTTTAACTGACTGGCGAGCTTATAGCTAAGAACTGGAAGCATTAAGCGAGCTCTTGGGAAATCATTCGCTTGGTAGGTTTTTTTTCCAACTTGTTTATTTTTAGCGACAGTTCATAACTAGCTATAAAAATATCTGTTAAATTTCTTAAAAACAATCCGTGATCATCAATTACGCATACAGGAATACTCTGATGAGCTGTAGGTATAGCAGAGTCAATTATGTATCATTATATTTACCTACACTAGTAAATATTTTCACTATGTATTTTCTTGTTACACCAAAACATTTCCGAGTTTGGGCGAAAAATAAACTATCGTACGGTATTTTATCGTGCGGTGTGTTCTTTTGTGTGAATTTAATTAAACTGAGAGCATGATAAGATACGGTAGTTTATGAAACTCACATCCAAACTCAAAATTCTGAATCCTTAGAGTTAATTAATACTTGAACATGATGCACTTCACTTAGTTGATTACTTTTCGAAGCTACCACTTTTATGTGTTTCTCTGCTAGGTACTTAAAAAGTTGAAAAACTTTTTCCAGAGATTGTAAAACATTACAAGCAAATATGACAAAGTTACATATATTCATTATCATTATTGCCTTGCAAATAGAAAATTGCAGAATTTCAAAACAAAACTATACTTTCGTTCAACTTTGTAATCCAACTGTCGATTTATTCAAGAGAATTTATTTCTCTTAACGTACCGACAAAGTATCAAATCAACATATACTAATTTTTTTTTCAGACACGGGTTATCAACATCTGAATATTAGTTTATTTTTCCGTAAATCTCAAAAATCACATACGCTATAACACTGAAAATTGGTATGAAATCTCGATTTTTTTTAAAAAGTTCCAGAATATATCAAACATTTTTTATGAAGAAAAAAAAATGTTATAATAAATTTATGTGTGGAAACACCCCAAATAGATAATTTAATTTTCTATAATAAAATATGCACATTAAAGTAGTACCTACTACTCAAACTTTTTTAACAATATTTTTTATAAAAATTGAATTTAGTGACTACATCGTTCCATACAATATGTATGGCAATATACATACACTACACAATATCTACCGGGACTCAAAAGTTTGATACTTATCTCCAAACATGTATACATACCATCATGGTGTTTACATATTCTGGGTAGGAAAAAGGGCCTGACCTCCATACTATCCTATCCTTGCATACATACCTTCATGTTTCATATACAAAACAACATATATTAAAATGTTTAACAATTTCCATTTATGGGTTTATTATAGTTTGTTACTTATTATTCAACTATACACACTATCGCTTAAGACAGTTGGATCTCATATGTTACATGCAACTAGTACTAAAAGCAAAATATACAAAATAGTCGTAAGATCTGCATGTTATTGCACGCACAACTGCACACGACTGAAATGTAGATGTTGCGCTGAGTAGGCGATGTAACACGCCTTGATAAAATTCACAACGAGTAAGTACGTCAGAGGATCCTTCAAGGTAGCCCCAATAGAAGAAAAATTGAAAGAGGGAAGACAACGATGGTATGTCATGCGAAGGGAGGACACCAACTCCGTCAAAAATGTGCTCGATATCCCCTCAAAGCCGCGAGGAGAGACAGACCACCTGAGACATGAGAAGGTGAAATATAATAGAGAAGGAGATGGCGACAAAAGGTGTCCCACAGAGATAACTCAGACTCGCAGATCATGGCGACTGTTGACTAGGAGTTCCCGAGCCCAGATGAAATAGAAGGACAGGAAAAGAAATTGATGATGATCTATCGTGAAATATCACCATTAATCGTTTGTCAACAAACTAAATGGATTTAAAAATCGACTGGAAATAGAACATAATGATTTTAAAATAAAAAAAAAGAATAACTTAAATTTATTATTTGACTGATATGTAAACTA
Organism: Molanna angustata; assembly: GCA_963576475.1. NCBI lineage: Eukaryota > Metazoa > Arthropoda > Insecta > Trichoptera > Molannidae > Molanna > Molanna angustata. Next base: position 27,763,315 of record OY754967.1, on the reverse strand, counting down.
GTTGCATGTAACACATGAGATCCAACTGTCGATAGCGATAGTATGTATAGTTGAAGAATAAGTACCAAACTATAATCCCATTAATACAAATTATTTAATATTTTAGGATATTTGATTTTCTATACAACACATGTACCTACATATGTATGTATGTCAAGATAGGATAGAATGGAGGTCAGTCCTTTGATCCTACCCAGAATATGAAAACAGCATGATGGTATGTATGTATGTTTGGAGATTAGTATCAAACAATTAAGTCTTCTTAGATATTGTGTGTAGGCGATTGCCATACAAATTGTATGAAGCAATGTCGTCACTAAATTCAATTTTTATAAAATTTATTAAAAAAAATTTGAGATGTGCTTATACAATGTTAATGTTTTTTATATAAAATTAAATTGTCTAGTTGGGGTGTTTCGGCTTTTTTTGATATTTTTAAAAAATCTGGAAATATAGACAGTTAAACTCATAAATTTATCATAAAAAAAATATTTTTCTTAATAAAAAATGTTTGAGAAACCCTGGATTTTTTTTTAAAAAACTCATTTGAGTTTTTGTATTTGTCTATGTTTATAACAAATTTCAGCATTCTAGCTTTTATGGTTTCTGAGATATATGGAAAAATAAACCAAAATTTCAAAAGTTGATAACCCCTGACTGAAACAAAAATTCACACTTCTGAGTATAAAAGTTTTGTAGGCCTATAACTGTTTATATATTCTGAAAATTTGGGCTCTGTAAATTGAGCAGATCAAAAAAAAACACACACACACACACACACACACACACACACACACACACACACACACACACACACACACACACACACACACACACACACACACACACACACACACACACACACCCACACACACACACACACACACACACACACACACACACACACACACACACACACACACACACACACACACACACACACACACACACACACACACACACACACACACACACACACACACACACACACACACACACACACACACACACACACACACACACACACACACACACACACACACACACACACACACACACACACACACACACACACACACACACACACACACACACACACACACACACACACACACACACACACACACACACACACACACACACACACACACACACACACACACACACACACACACACACACACACACACACACACACACACACACATAAAACTCACATAAAACTCACATAAAATGTTCTACTCCGAATTCTGAGTAAATCCATGTATGGGAACATATATGCTGCGAGGCCTCTAGTTCGTGTTATTAGCATGCAAAAAGTCCACTACACCATACAAAAGTTTTCCTTCGTACACGCATCTTGGCTTAATAATGTCGATTCATTAAGAGAATTGAATTCTCATGAACGAATCGACAGTTGGATTACATTAACTTCATTTTGTATAGATAATAATTATGTATGTATAATATTTTGTGTATTCTGTATTAAATTGTCTCCTTTACACACGAGTGCTTGCACTCTAGTAAAGTGAATAATGTTTTGCCTTACTGCTGTGCATCTTTTCTATATACCTAGTTAGTTTGTTTTATATTTTGTATATGTTATTGTGAACCTAATAAAAAAAAATGCTCGAATCATCTCATGTCGTATTGATGCTTGTCGTTACAATTATTTCAACATAGAACATTCCTAAAATCATCTTACGTCGTATTGATGCTTGTCGTTACATTTATTTCAACATAGAACCTTCCTAAAATGGTGTTTTAATTAAGTACCTACCTAGCAAAGCGCAATATCAAATTTAACTTGGATGAGAAGTAACAAGGATGATGGTATTCTTAATGTATAGTACAGTCAAAGTTGGCGAATTTACCAACCATTCGTTTGAATAAAACCGAGTTGATTATCCGGGAAACTAATATTCAACCAAGATTTGCATTAGGGTGAGGCGAACCCACACAGCCACACTCAATAAGTAAGCAAGCAAACTGGAGCCGCGCTAAAGCAAGGAAGCCAACTTTGTCTTTGACAAATTTGCACCGTAGTTAAGTCTTTGCTGTTTATACATACATTGCCCGTGCACTTTCCCTTAAATATCATATAATTATATCAAACTATTGATTCAAAACAACAATAATGTCTTAACTTATCGGTTATTGTGTGCCGTGAATTAGGATTTACGGGCCAATGCTATTAGGCGTTACTCTGTAACACCAATTATATTATAACATAATTCATAATCCCTAATGGTGAAAGCTGCTTTTTATTTTGTCAATGTTGACGGGTATTGATATTGTAGAACTCCAGCAGAAAGGATTTTAAAAAATCAATTAAAATGATTCTAGTTCCACATAACATGTATTTTACCATTATACAGGAATATCTATAAATAAAAGATATGGGCCGGTATTTGAGGCGGCTCTTGGGAGTTTAACTCAAGTTTTACAAAAATATTGCGTCTTTCAGTAGGTACCTAATCTTCCCTTAAATATACGTCACTAAACGACAAATACGACTCAACGTTTCTGGCGGATCGCGTGTCTTAATCTTGAGTTAAATATTGTTTCTAGTCTTTTATCGCCAGGTGGCGCACTAATCGCCGTACTATATTTTATAAACTTTATAATAGATTAAAACCTAATTATTTACTATCTCACAACAACTTGCATGATTTTATATGCAAGTAAAAATAACACTTTAGTATATTTTGAGTATAATAAATTATTTATATTAACTTTTTATACCTTCGTTCATTTTTTCTTTTGTTTTATTGTGTTCTTAGTTTTTTAAGTATTTTTCTGATGCTAAAAATCATTAATTTTTCCTCAATTTTTTGTATCCTAAAAGAACTAGCTGTTGATTAGATTTACCGCGAGATTCTTCCAAATTCTACAAATAATTATGGTATTTTAATGCTGTATCCAGCAGTGGCGGCTCTTCCTAAAGGGCTCTCGGACTCAGCCCTCCCAAACACATTCTTCAAAGGATTCCAAAAAATGTATGTAATTAAATCTTGGGAATACATTATTTTTCTAATTAATGTTTGCCGTCTTATGCCTGTAGTATATCTAGCGAAAGTATTTGAACATACCTGATTTGTAAAGCAAGCAAGATTCTATGAAATATTTCACACCTCGGGCACAGTCGACTTGTGCCCGGAGAACCCATATATTTCACGCGGCCGCCCGCCACCGACATAGTGCGCCGTACACGCTGAATATATGCCGATTTCGAGCGAAACGGGGCAGTACCCGCGAAGGTTTAAAGTATATTTTCATTCATTCATATTTTGTTGTACATTGTGATGGTCGAATGCTAAGTAAGCAGTTGCAATTCCTTGAGGCTAACATTAATTGATATTAGATAGTTTATACTATAAATCATCCGAAATATATAAGTATAATTATTAAATTAATTGACCATAATATTGAAAAAAACAAAAATGATATTAGACATAAACTGTTAAATCAGGAAGCATTCTTGCGGCTATTGCCAGATTTTTTTTTAATTTTGTATGATCAAAATTCTTTAGCTGTCACAAATTATTTTATAATTTTTCGATGCATTTTTTTACAATAACGTTATTTAAAACCCAACCAAATACAGCAAAAATAATCAGGTTCACGTGTTAATTTCCGATAAACAAAAGAACTATGGAAAACACTGATAATTTTAATTATACGCACATAATATTGTGTCACATATCTGCTTTCTGATTCCTGTTGTAAGTTAATTTCTCTTCTAGGTAAAATTATAATTTTGAGCCCTTCTAAGATTTATGGTCACCATGAAAATTTCATAATTTTCATAATTATTCATAATACGTCAGATTCAGTAACTTTTTAAGAACGTTCCGACCAAAATAGGTACGTTCCTATTCCACTTAGTCCAAGTTGATATTTTATAACGCTGAAATAAGACCGTAAATCTAAAATCTGCAATTTTAGAACGTTCCTACTTTAGTTCCAATAGTTACTGAATGACAATAAAAAGAAGAGTATTATTTATAAAAAATTGTAAAATAACTGAAGCTTCGACACCGGTCATGTCAAATAACTCACTAGTGATTAAAACAAACTGAATTGTAAATAATTAAAATTATAAGCATTCAAATAAAATGTATAAGTTATTCTTGAATTCAAACAGAACGAAATTTATCTACATTGATTGATATTTACATACAAACATGTAACCATAAATATCATTATTTAGTCTGAAGTTTGACTTCAAAAATGAATCATTGTTATTATTCAATATTCATAATACCTAGTTATTAAGTTATCTGAACATTTGAATAGTTCAAACGAATCGGAGCGAAATTATTTCAGTAGCGTTCCTGCGACAAACTAAAACCAAGTATGTGTAATACGAATGGAAATTAGAGTTTCCAACCAGAAACTTGGTTCAATTTAATACACTTGCCAACTCCAAGCATGCCAAGCAAACATCAACTACTAGCGAGTGAATCGAAAGGATATAACAGAATGGGTAAACATCTTTCATATGTACATACTGTACTACAAGACTAACCTAAAGACTAGCCTTACCTACTGCATTTCTGTTAATCAACCAACAAAAGTAAATTAGTGTATATATATATATATATATATATATATAATATATATATATATATATATATATATATATATATATATATATATATATATATATATATATATATATATATATAATATATATATATATATATATATATATATATA